>WEIU01010505.1:656728-685384 GCA_013389925.1 Aegithalos caudatus | reverse complement strand
CGGAAGTTGCGGCGGGAGCAGGCGGAGCTGCCCGCGGGAGCAGAGCGGCACTTCCGCTCCCGCCGCGGAGCAGAGCGCCCCTTGGCGACGGGGAGGTCCTGAGGCCTGGCGAGGATGACGGGGATGGGGAAAGTGGGAATGAGGACGGTGGGGATGAAGGTGATGGGGAAACAGCTTTGCTGTCATGAAATTTAACATTTGTGGCAATTTATTATTTCTGTTCTTATTAGGAAACGAGTAACTGCTAAGGAACCTCCCAGACGGTGAGCTGCCCTGCAGGAAGCAAAGCTGACACCCTGTGTTTAACAATCCCCCAGCCAGAATGGGGTGGAAAAGGGGGGAAAAGGACCAGGATCATCCCAGGAGAGACTGGAGCTGGACAAAGCCTCGGTGCTGCTCACCCTAGTTTCCAATCTCATGTTTCACTTGTTTCCCCCAGCCCTTGCTTGCAGAGCTGCGGGATGTTAGCCTTGCTTCCTCCCCTTCCCTCTGCTTCTCTCCTGCTAAAATTTTCCAAGACAAATCATCTCTGGGAGCAGAAGCTGGTTTTCTGCTCATTCCTTCCGATGGTCTCTCACTTCCAACTCTGCTGTGCGATGATACCACATGCCAAGGGACCAAGGTGTCCCCCAGGGGTGAGGGGTACAGGTCCAGCCCCTCAGAGAGCATGGAGAGAGCCCCTGTGCTCATCCACCCTTCCCGAGGATGTCCCAGGAGCTCCTGCCTCAGTTTCCCCAGCCAGACCCCTGGGCAGGCTTCTCTTGCCCACCCACACCCGAGCTCAGAATAAATCAGCTGTGAAGTCTCCAGGTGACCCAGAGCCCGTGCCCAGCTGTACCAGAGAACTGAGCGGTCCCCATCCCTCGGGACAGGCTCGGGGTCACAGAACACAAGGACAAGGGAGCGAGAGGGGTGAGGAGGGGATGGCGCTGCCTTGGGGACTGTCCCTGTCCCGCAGCCCCCTCCCAGCACCAGCCCCGCCTCCCGCTGCCAGTCCCTGCCAGGTCTGGGAGCAGAACCCAGCTGCGGGGAAGATAAATAGCCCCATTTTGCATGCTAATGGCATCCCAACCCCCAGCCGCTTCCCATCAATCTATTTTTGGGTTTCGCTGGAGAAAAAAAAAAAAATAAAATCCCTTTTTGCCAAACAGTTGGGGTGGCAGAGAGGGAGGGAGGCTGCAGTATCCCAGCTCCATGTCCACCGTGGGGTGAGGGCAGAGCCCACAGGAGCATCCTCAGCACCAGGGAGGGTGTGGGAGCCCCTGACTCCCCAGTGAGCCTGGACCCCTCTGAATGCCCAGGGCTGCATCCATGTTCTAGCACATCCAACGTCATGGAGCACCAGTGGGTCTTCCCTGTGGGCTGGATGTGGTGAATTTGGGGGCTTTGGGAGGTAAATTGGGTTCCCCCATCCTGCCAAAAGATGAAGGACTAAGGGGAGCCCATCAGGAGCCTCCCTGAGCCATGGATGGATGGGAACAGCAGGGAAGTGCCCAATCTCTGCTGAAAGCTGCAGGAATTTCACTTTTCAGGTGATCTGAAAAACAGAGCTGAGATGAGGAATGCAGCAGGGTGACCCCAGAACTGGGCTGGTGTTAAGGCTCTAAATCTTCTCTCTTTACACAACTACACTTACATAACAAGGAAACTCAGAATCATTTATAAATTAAGTAAAATCAACCATAAATGAGTTTTAATCATCTCTGGGGGTGGACCCCATGTTTGGGGGTCAGGGAAGAGCACTGGCTGTGTGTCCCAACGAGCCTGGGCAGCAGAGGCACTGGGAGCTCTGGGCTGATCTTCCCACAGTACTGGAGCACAGTAGGGATGAGATGCTCAGGATCCAGCCCTCAGGCATCCTCTCTAGCCCAGCTCTGCTTTTTGAGCAATCCATGGGTTTCTCCTTGGGTTTCCTTTAGCTACCCAAGCCTGGCACTGGGCTGCTGCAGAAACGTGGCCAAAATCCCAATGGGGTAATTAATCAGCAATTATTCTGATTAATGCAACTGGGGAGTGGTGGGGTGGGAAGTGAGGTGGGGAGAAATCCCTGAGCTACTCCTGGGATCATCAGGATCAGGAGGTGGCCCAATCCCGTGGTGGAAGGAGTGAGGCATCTGCCCTGTGCATCGTTCTGCCCTCCCAAAACACCTTAAAGCAGGGTGTGAAGCAGGAAAAGATGTTTCCTCCCTGGTGCAACAAAATCTGAAGGGGTGAAGGGGCAGCAGCACTTGTTAAAGTTGCAAATATGCTGCACTTTTACCTGCAGGGAGCTGCTGCTGGGTCTGCCTGTTGGCTCAGTGCTTCTTGCCACCCTCAACGGCGTTTTTGGGGATGGGAATAAAACCCCAGGGGGATGAGACCACCCGCAGCAGGTCACTCCACCCTCCTGGGTGCACAGAGCCATCCCACTCCTGGTTTGGGAAGCTCAGTTTGTGTGAGTGTGTGGCTGAGGAAAGCGAGGTGGGAGGGGATGCTGGGCCCATCAATGTCCAGAATCGCTCACAAAGGTTTGAAAGTGAAAAAAAAATCACTTGGATGAGCGCAAGGACGAGCTCACCGAGGCGGATCCTGCCCGGGAGCGGGATGAGGCTCCGGCCCAAAGCCCAGCAAGGAGCAGCCCAGCCCACGGCCGGGTCAGTGCCGGCCCTTGCTCACACAAAGCCGCCTCTGTCCCCGGGGAGAGCAGAGGAGGCGGCAGCTTCTCCCGGGACAACGGGAAAACAAACCCCAGGGCTCTCCCGAGGCTGGGAATTTGTGTTTTTAAATATCACATTGCACTGCAAGAATGTATCCGCAGGGCAGGATCAGCGCTGGGGCTCATCCCAAGCAGTTTCCTGCTGCCTGCCTGTGGCAATAGAAAGGGAAATGGGTTTAAACTAAAAGAGGGGAGATTTAGGTTATATATAAAGAAAACTTTTTTATGGCAGGGGTGGTAAAACACTTGCTGAGGAAGCTGTGGATGCCCCATCCCTGCAAGCGCTCAAGGTTAAGCTGGACAGGGTTTGGAGCAACCTTGTCTGGTGGAAGGTGTCCCTGCAGAAGCCAGAAGGTTAGAATGAGATGGAATGGACTTAAAAGGTTCATTCCAACTCAAACTATTCCATGGCTCTATGAAAATCCCTTTTGCAAATGACCTGCCTACAAGCCCTGAGCAGAAATTCAGCCCTTTCCTGTGTGCCAGGCACAGGGAAAGGACATCCCAGAGGTGCCAGGAATACCTGGAGCAGTGTGAGCTCCTCAGCTGAGCCCTGAGAGGGCAAAGAACCCAAATTCGGCCACTGAAGCCCCACATTTGCACCCTCAGCCAGTGTGGTGCTTGCTGGGTGGTGGTGTCATTGCTTTGCACTCCCAAATGGGATGATTACTTGGATTTCAGATGTGGAAGTGTGAGAGAAGACTAAAATGGGCTTATTTTTAATCCCTGTTGTCTCAGTTCCTAAATTAACACTTTTGGAGCCTGTTCTCACTTGATTATCACCCGATGCCGTGAAATCCTCTGAAGACAGGATGTCCTACTTAACAAATCAACTCCCTATTAGGTAAATATACATTCTGAAGTTTTAATTAGTCCCATGCTACATTACAGAGGTGCCCTGAGGACTCATCTGCAGCATCTGCTCCCCTCTGCACCCCAAGCTGAGCTCTGGTGTGTGGTGGGAATTTTGCCCGAGCTGGCAGCAGCAGGTGCCAAGATCCCACAGCAGATGGGAGGGAGTGAGGTGCCTTTGAGAGTCTCCTCCAAAGCCATTGGAGCCTCAGTGACAATTAGCAGAGATTTCTAAAGGGTCTTCAACACCAGGCTCACACCCTCAGCAATCCAGAGAGCGGAGCTGGCATCAGCCGCAGGTTTGCTGGGAAGAATCCCCACGTGGGAGAGAGCTCAAGGGCACGGTGTCTTGCCAGCAGAATGCTAATGATGCTGCCCAAATGGCATTCCTTAAAATTGTCTTTTCATCCTGGGATGTCCAAAGTCAAGAGCTCTGGCAGATGGACCAATGTTTCCCAAGGTGCCTGGTGATTCGGGCTGCTGGATGGATTGGGGGAGGAGGGTCCCTGTGCCAAGGGCAGCGTGTCCATGGTCCTGCCTTCCAGCCCACTGTTCCAGGTTCATTTCCAACAGCTGAGCCATCAGCAAAGCTGCTGCCTTTGGTCATCATTGCCTCAGAGTAACAGGCTTGGGTTTGGGGGATTTTCACTCATTTCTGCTACCCAAGGTAATGCAAGTTCCAACCATGGCCAGGGTAAGGAGTGAAGGTGAAGGCAAAAATTAAGGTGAAGGTGATGATGGAGGTGAAAACAACGGCAAAGGTGAAGGTAAAGGTGATGAGGAAAGTAAAGGTGAAGTGGTAATGAAGGTAAAGGTCTGCTAAATCCCCCAAAACACCAGGTCTCCCATTTACTTCCCAATTCTCTTATTCCCCATCCTTTCTGCTCTCTCCATCTGTTCTGCACTCCCATCATGGCCCCATCCTAAAAAACAGTGTCACTTGCCCTCTCCAATTCTTCAGTAAGGGGTGACATTAAAATCATCTGATCTTTGCAACACCGGGGTGACAACCCTTGGGGGACACCAGTTAATCCATCCCACTGCCCCCACTGGGACCAGCACTCCCTGCATCCTGAGAGATGCAACCAAAGTTGAGAGCAGAACACAGAGCACTGGGATGCCCGGGCAGTTTGACCTCTGGCATTTCCTAACTTCTGATTTTGCAGCCTGGCTGCATGAGCAACCAGCTCCCACATCCCAGAGCAGCGTGCAGTGGCAATCAGAGCACAGCAAATCAATTCATGCCAGGCTGTACCTTGCAATGTAAATAATAAATCGGATTCAGTAGCAATTGAATGCAGCCCAGAGCCCTGAAATTGGGCTTGGAGAAAATAAGAACTTGAGGCTCTTAAGATGCAGCAGGGTGGTATATGGTCATTAGCTGTGAGATACTGGAAAACTCTGCTTGGATAATGGTTTTCATTTGTGCCCATTCTGGGCACTGGAATAACAAATGCAGCACTGTGATGGTGGCAGTGCCCAGCCTGGGGAGAACCCTAGTGAGGGTGGAGGATCCGTCCTGCTTGAGCTTCAGTTCCCTAATGGAGAGCAGATGGAGCTGGATGAAATTATTTTGGCCCCAAAAAATTACAACACATGTAAAACTAAACCCCTGTAATTAGTGGGAATTTCATCAGGTTTCACTTGTGACAGAAAAAGCCAGACAGCAGCGTTCAGCTGCTGCAGAGCTGCAGCTGGACATGGGGCAGTCTCAGCACAGGGTGGGCTGAGCTACTGCAGGACCAGCAAAACCTCCCCACCCCATCAAGTACCCATGAACACCTTCTTTAAAATACTTTCTTTTTTTNTAAAATACTGTTCTTATGTTTTCTGCCCTTACTGGGCATTGATTAGGAACCTGGCAGAGGTGGATCCTGCCATCCCACCGTGTCCTTGCAATTACATCATGTGTGTCTTCTCATTGGATTAAGTGGCAAATTCACAGTTTCACTTGGAATTGGAAACAATATTAAAAAGAAAAAAGCCAGCACTCTGTTCTGAGGGAGAGGAGGTGATCAGGCTGTCAAATAATTGCCTTGAAAATAACCGTGACATGCCAAAATCCAATTAGAAATATATCTATGTAAACCTCCAAATGGAAAAGCTTCCATCATTTCAACTCCTCTCTGTGTCCCAGAGAGCAGCAAAGAGGGAGCAATGCCTTGGATGTCCTCTGCCATTAAATCATGAACCTTGGGAAGGTGCAGATGTCACACTGTGAGTGACAAGAAAGTCACCTGCCCATCCAGGGGCCAGAGGACAGCACAGGTACCTTCTGGGCTCCATAAGCCAGAGCTCCAATGTGACCTGCAGCACCCCTGCCCTGCAGCACTGAGCTTTGGTTCTTTTATTATCAGCATGAAAATAAATTCTTTTCAGGGAGAGATTTTTATAACACTAAATATTTCCATGCCTGGTTGAGATAAGCACCATCCATCAGCCTGCACCAGGCAGGAGGCTTCAGCACGAAGCTGTTTTTGATTCTATCTCCCTGCAAGTGCCTCAACAAATTCATTTTGAAGTCTTTGCACAAAAAAATCAGGGGGAGGGGAGGGGATTGGGGAAAACCCTTCCATGGTGTTTATTTTGGGAGTGAAACCCTTCCATGGTGTTTATCTTGGGAGTGTCTGTTCCCAGCCCATGGAGATGCAGTGACGGGGGGGTCCCCAAACAGGCCAGTGGTTGGGTGCCATGGGGAGCTTTGTGGAGGTGACATCCCAACAGGGCAGGATGCCCCCAGGCCACCAAGACCACGTTCCCAGCCACTGCTGGATGTGTGATTCTGGTTCCTCCTCCTTGCTGGGTGCACGCTTTTCCTGCTGACGAGCGGTTTTCATTAACAAGCAGACAAGCAAAGCACCAGAGAAATTAGCCACTTTTCTCCTTGGACAAATAACTTCCGTCTGAAGGCTTTTCATCTCCTCCCTCTCATCCTCGCGGGGCGCGGCAGGAGGAATGCTGATGTTTAATTACTTCCTTTATTCTCTGAAAAACGAACGTGCTGAATCATCCCAGCCTTGCACCCTCTCCAGAGCACGGTGTTGGGGAGGGAGGGGACCCACGGGAACACTGGTGCTCTCCCTGCCCAAATCCATATGCATGTGGAGGGGAAGCCTGTGGATCTGGAGCTCACTGGAGCCACTGTCACCAGCTTGTCCCCTTCCCACACCATCACTGCCTTGGGAAAAGGAGCCCTGGCTCATGCTTTGAGTGTCCTGAGCTGTGTCTCAGTTTAGGGCTTTCCCTGCCTGCTATTTAACTCCTGTTTAACTGTGTAAAGTCCTCAACCAAACATTAAAAGACCCAAGACAGAGTTGCTGGGGCTGTTTAGAAGATGCTCCACCATGGGAGGGATTGAGTGACAGCCCAAGAGTGATGCTGGATGCTGTAAAACCAAGGGTGGCTGGAGCATGGAGCAGGTGTGGGGACCACACCACCTCCCCAGCCCTCTCCACACTCTGCACAGCCCTCTCCAAATGCAGGCTCAAGGATTTTCTGAAAATTCTTTGGAATTTCAAATGGACAAGCAATCTGAACTTCCCCGGGCACCCAGATCCCACCACAGTATCCCCAGGCCATTGGGATGCTGGGCTGGCAGCAGGTTCATTTTCAGATGAGGAAGAAACAAATTCCATCCTCTGGACACAAGAACTCTTTACTGGAGAAGTGCAATTACTACCAGGAAAAATCACAGAAAGCAAAGGCTGGGAACAGCACAGCACTTATTTTTAATAACAGCTTGGTGTAATCTGCACACATTTCTCAAGCAACATCAGCCTTTTCCTGCCAAAGCCCCTCTTTAACCATATTTCTCTTGGAAAATTTCTGCCATGGCTCAAAAGCTCTGTGTGTAGACAAAGGCTGAGGGAGAAATGGGAAATTCAAAGGGATGAAGAACACATTCTGCCTGCAATAAGCAACACTGCCCTGTCCACTCTCTTGAAGCAGGAAGAGGAATGCCAACTCCCCCCAGGAATTCCCAAGGGATATTTGAGCAGTGGACTCTTTGCAGTCTTCCTACTGGGTTTGGGGCCCGATGTCCCCACTCCTCACATGGTTTGTGACTCGATGTCCCCGCTCCCTGCCTGGCAGCATGCTTGGCTCATTGAATGTGTCAGCCCTGGCCAGCTCCCAGCGCAGAGCTGAGCCAGCATCCAGCCTTGTCAGGGGCTTGAGCCTCATCCAGAGCAGTTCCTGATTGAGCATCCAAAATTTTGGAAAGCTCCTATTGATTTGGGGAGCTGAATTTAGTTTTGGCAAGTGCTTTGCTCTCACACACACAGCTGCACAGCCCGGATCCAAGAGGGTTTTATGCCATAGCTATGCAAGGCTGATGAACAGCCACACAAACCCTGCACGAGGCTGTGCAAGGTCACTGCCACCTGCTGCACTTCCCCAGCCCACAGGGCAGTGATCATCACACAATGTGCTTAAGATGAGTGTTCTTCTTAAAACAAGAGTGAGGGTGCTGACCTGTGCTGCAGTGGCTCTGTGACAGGGACAGGTGGAGTATCACAGCACAGGCATGTGCTTGTCCTTGTCCCCCACCCCTCTCCCAGCCCGGTGCAGGATGAACACAGGGTGCACAGCCAGACCCTGGTCCCTCGGTGGCTGCAGGGGCTGGAAGTGACAGTCCCTGTCTGGGTCAGGTGTGACAGCTGAATGCAGGCACCTACAAAAATACCTGTGGGATTGTCACCTCGGTGACACCGTTCTACCCCAGGCTGGTGTGCCGAGCACCAGTGAGGTTTGGTGGGTACCCACTCATGCTGAGACCCCCCACCGGAGCCCATGCAGCACCCACGGGGGTGAGCACCCTCCTCTGCCTTCCCCATCCAGGGAGCTGGAGGTCGGGGACAGGAGAGACATTTGGGCTGGAGGAAACAACCAGGTGTTTTCCGCTCTGTTCCCATGCAAACATGACCAAAAACCTGTCCACGGTGCCCGCTGCACCCTGGTGTCCCCAAGGACCTGTTCCCCCAGCTGGAGAGACCCAGCGGGGACGATGCCCGGGGCAGGGATCGGGGGGTGCTGCCCGCAGCTCCTGCAGGNCCGAGCGCGGCGCCGCTGCCGGAGGATGAGCTGCGGCCGGCCCAAGGACATGGAAGGTACCGGGCGCGGGCGGGGGGGCTCAGGTGCGCGGCGGGACGCGCTTCTCCCAGCCGCGAACGCGGTGGGCACGGACCTGGAGATCCACTCCATCCCGGGGGCTGCCTTCCGTATCTCCCCGATGCTGTCCCCTCCATCCTGGGGGTCTGTCCGTCCTCCGTCTCCCGGTGCTGCCCCCTCCATGCCGGGGGTCTGTTCTTCATCGCTACCCCGGTGCTGCCCCCTCCATTCTAGGGGTTTGCCTGCCCTCGATCCCCAGTGCTGTCCTCTCCATCCCGGGAATCAGTTCCTCCACATTCCCCTTTACTCCCCCATTCCGGGGAGAGTCTGTCCCCGTGCCCTACCCCTTGGTATTGTGGTCTACCAATGAAATGGGCTGGAGAATTTGGCTAGATCAAAGGGATGCAGGTGTGAGGACAGGGCAGGCAGGCCTGGGGGTGCTGGAGCAGGGCACGACCCCTGGGAAGAGCATGTCAAGGTGGAAGGGGGCTCTCTGCAGGCAGGGGTGCCTGTGCCTGTGGGCTCCCACACCTGTCATCCTGCCCTCACCCCACACTCTCACACTGTCCAACCCTACAGAAGTCCTCTGTCATGGGTGCTCAGTGACCTCCTGGCAGTACCCACGGGAGTCTCAGGAGCATAGATATTCCAAAGGCATGCACATTCCCCCCAAACACTGTGCCCACTCCCTCAGCGTGTGCCCAGGGCACCCATCGTGCACAGGGAGGACAGAAAGGACATCTGCCTTTTGTTCCCTTCCTCCTCCGTCCTCGGGAGGCACCAGCAGTGGGCAGCCACCAGGCTGAGCTCCATCCCTGTGCGGGGCTCCCATCTCATCTCTGAAAGCAGAGAATTCAGAGGGAAGCGCTGGGGTGGCACTCATCACACCCAGGGTGTGAGCTAAGTACACCCCAGGTGGATCTGGAGAGGCTGGAGGGGGTGTCAGTCCTCTGTGAGTCTGATTTCATCTTCCTCAGATCTTAGGGAATATCTCAGGGCAGGACCTGGTCCATCCTATAGGCACAGCTCCAAAGATGGGATGTGTTGGGGGATCCCAGGGATCATCACTGGAATGATCATCCCTGGAGGCTCCACCAGCGCAAGCAACAGCTCTGCTCTGCATCGGGCTGAAGCCACAGGGAAGGGACAAGGGGACCAGGGCAATGGCAATGCCAGCTGAGCTCCTGGCTCATGCAGATGCCACTAAAAGCAGGATGAGTTCTCCACAGAGCTGCTCCCTGAACTGAGCAAATTCCCTGTCCTAGGAGTCCTCAGAGACTTCTGGTCCCATCCACTCTTCACCTGCCTGCAGGAACGCAAGAGAGATGAACAGCTCTCCAAATCCAGCTCCAATTATAAGCAAATCCCTCGCTGTATTTGGTGCTAAACGTCTCTTTCCCTCCCAAATGCGGTGTGACGACCCACCCTTGAGGGTCGTCACACACGGGCAGCCAGGCAAACCAGCAAAGTGATTTCATTCCTTGTGAAGCTTGTTTCAAGCTTCTCCCATTAATCCCGAGAAGCCTGTCTGACCTCGGGAAGCCTGACTGCCCCCACTGCAGCTGCCTGCAGACATGGCCCCATCTGGAGGGCAGGTCTGTGGGACTGCCACACGCTCGATGGCATCAAAGGCACGGGGATGTTCCTGAGGCCGTGCTGAGAAGTGGTGGCAGAGGACAGAGCAGGAGTCAGGCAGTCTTTGCCCGTCCAGGCATTTGGCTCCCCTCGCTGTGCCCCTGCCTGCTCCTCCTGCAGCTTGGCTGCCTGCCACCGTGTCCCCCGGGCAGGTCCTGGTCACCTGCGAGCAGGAAGCATCCAGGAAAGTCCCCTGACAGCAGGGTTTGCTCACAGTGATCAGCCCGGGCCAACTCGGCACCCACATGGAAATGCTTTTGCCGGGGAATGCTGCCACATCCTGCCCCGAGGTGCCCAGCCCCGAGAGGTTTCCTGTCCCTTTCCCCACCAGCAGCTGCTGCTGCTCTGAGCCTCTCCAGCGCTCACGTTTCACCAGCCATAAAAGTGTCTGGAGAGGGAATGGGAGCGGGAGCAGCGTTGTGCCTGGTGAAGGGAGGGAGCGGCGTCTGTCCCTGCCACTGCAGCAGCCCCTGTCCCACCGCTGCTGGGCTCCCTGCCGTGACCCGGACCTGGCCTCCCCCTCCTGCCTGGCTCGAGAGGTGCCCAAAATGGATCAAAGAGCCATGGAAACAAGCCGGCAGCGATGCCCCGGCGGCAAGCAGGGGTATCACTCCCAGGAGGCAGGCAGATGTGCCAGAGGGACCCTAGACCAGCTGGCAGGGACTTGGAATAGTGGGGTCACGGTGGCTGTTTGGGGACCCGAGCTGAGCTCTCCCCTCCTCTCTCCAGCTCGGGCTCAGCCAGCCTGGAGGTTCCTGCATTCCCGTTTCAGGATTCAGCACAGCCTCTATGGGAACCCCCCTTCTGCCCGGACCCCAAGATGACCACAGCCATGAGAGCTTTGGCCGGCAGCAGGTGCAGCCCACACTGAGCCCTGCGGCCCCTCCCTGTTACGGGTGTTCATCACCACGCTCCTTCCCTTTTCCTTCTGCACCCGACTGCCCTCAGCCCCCGGTGTCCCCGGTGCTGCCACACTCGTGCCATGGGCGCTTTCATGCCCGGTGGGTGCCGTGTCCCCAGCAGCCCCCCTGGGCTTCCTGTCCATCCCAGTGCCAGCTGGCCCTGCCGCGGGATTAGGCGAGAGCACGAGAGGAAAGCACGGAGATCTCTCCGGATCAAACGCCCACGGGGCAGCGGGGAGGGGGTGTAATTCACCCCCCTCTCCATATGAGACCGGCTCGGGGCCGCCCGGAGCTGGGATGAGCGCGCAGCCGGTGCTCAGAGGCAGTGGGAGGGAGGCGTTCGGGGGAATCAGTCAGGTGTGGACGAGGTATGAGGGGAGGCAGGGATGGAGCCGCACTCGTGACAGCGGTGCCGAGCGCTCACGCGCATCCCTCCTCCCGCCGAGATGCAGCAGGGTCGGCCATCCCTCTGCTGCGTCTCCACCATCCGCAGCTCGCAGGGACCACCCGAGCCAGGTGAGGGGTCTTCAGGGCATGCCCGGGGGGCTGTGGGGCCAGCGGACCTGGGGAGAGATGCTGCATGTGCATTCCTGGCCGGAGGGCACACCCTGCGGCTTAGCAGAGAGGGGCGGAGGGGGTGGAGGGCAGGGCGGCTGGTTGTTCCTGGGGATGCTGTGGCTACTCCCTGTGCAGGGCATGGAAAGGAGAGGAGAGCCCGTGTTGGATGTCACCCCATGTCCCTGCCAGCCCAGGGCTGTCCTGACACAGAGCTCCTCTGTCCCCATCCTTTCCTTGTTCCAAAATGCTCCCATGTGCTGCTCAGCACCCTCCCTACTGTCCCATGTCGAGTGCTGCCAGGTGATTGGAAAGTTGGCACCCAAGGGCTGGGCTGGGAAACTGGAGGAGCTGCTGGAGCCAGGGCCTCTGGGCTGCAGGGCAGCCACTGCCTGCTCCAATGGGGAGCCATGCCCCAAAGCTTCTGGACCTGCCTTTCTTCCCGGCTTGTTTTTTCCTTTGAGTTTCACCCCTGTTTCCCATCTGCTCCCACTCCTGGTGTTGCCTCCAGCCCTGTTTGCTGCAGGAGCAGAGATGCCCATGTCCTGCTGCTGGAGGCAGATGCTCCATAGCTCCCTATGGATATGGGTCCTGCTGAGCCCCCTCCCCTCTACTCCCTGTAGCGAGCCCTGGGGGAGCCCTGGCACAGCTGAAGGACACAGCTCTGGCACCAGCCCCTCCAGAGCTGCCAGGTTTATTTCTGCTGCAGCACCCAGTGGGATGGGCAGTTTCCAGCTGGGAGGTGTCCCAGCACAGCTACAGTGCTCAGGGTGCCAGGGACAGGACAGTGACATCTCAGACATCCTTGGCTGGAGGGAGCACAGCTCCCTCTGGTCCTCACCCAACAGGCTCAGGGTGTCTGAGACTGTTGGAAGTAATCAGAGACATCCCCAGCTCCCAGGACAGGTGTAGAGACCACCCCTACCAGTCCTGCCTCTGCTCCTCACTGAGCCTCTCCAGGGATCTCCCTCCACCTGATTTTCTCTAAAATCAATTCCCCAGCCATCAGACAGGTCCTCTGCCTCTGTTTCCCCATGGCAATGCTTCCTCTGTGTGTGTTTAAGCAACAACACTGTGTGATGTGGTGTGGGTATCCTGGGACAATCTTTTTCTGCTCTACTTTGACTTTTTTTGGCCAGTTGTTCTCCCATTGCATAAAGGTGTACTTAAGTGGTCTCTTTGAAACCTCTTCCCTCTTAAAACACACGAATTAGGAAAATGAGCTGGATCAGGATTTCTCCAGCCCTCCTGCTCTTCCAGGTTTGTCCTGGAAGTGCGTCTCCTTTGGGTGCTGCTCTGCTCATGAAGTTGGTTCCTGATTTGCCTGGCTCCCCGTGGTGGGAGCAGGTGAGCTGGGGGTTGCTCTGGTCTTTGCTTCCATGGATCAGAGCTGCTTATGTCAAGCTGTCTGGCTTTTATCCGGAGCAGATAGAGCGTGAGCCCCTAATACCCACTCACCCTCCTATGGCAGCTGGGTCCCTTCAGCCCCCCTCAAAGGAAAGCTTTGCAACCTAACTGCAACCCCAACACCCCCAGCTTGTTAAAACACAAGGAATTGGACTTCAGTGACCTTTGTGAGTGCCTTCTAACTCAGGATATCCTGTGATGCTATGAATAAGGGACAAAAAGCACTCATTGTGGGTAAATGTCTCTTCCTGGTCATTATTGAAGGGTTGGTGTGTGTTTGGCCATCACTGGAGTGCACAGTAGCTGTCCCCATGCACCCGTGGTCTGTGCTGGGGCACCAGCCTGCATTCCCTTCTCCACCAGGCTGCCCAGGGAGGGTTTCTCTGCTCCTCTTCCCTCGGTGGTGGCAGTTTGCTGTCAGCCTGGACCATGGGAAGCAGCTTCCCTGGGCCTCCTCCCAGTTTCTGTCCCAGCAGAGTGGCAGTGACGAGCAGGAGGTTCTCACCACGTGCCGGGGATCAGCTGCGAGTCCCGCGTCTGCTCGGCTGTCGGGTGTCAAAACAAACGTCGCTCGTGAGGGGTTTGTGTGGGCAAACATCTTGTCGGGTGCCTGCTGGATCCCAGCGCCAGCTGGCGGTTCCCGGGCTGGTGGATTTTCTTCTTGGCAATGGGAAAGAAAGGCAGGAACGGGGAACTTTTGGTGAGGGGGGGCTCGCAGCTTGAGTTCAGCAGGGGTAGAAAGGGCACATTTGGGGTGGATGGGCACCACGGCCATCTCTCACCCCCCTTCCCTCTGCAGCCGCCGCTGCCGCCTCCGCTCACTTCAGCTTCTGCCGCAGCCTCCTGGAGCACACGGTGTCGGCCGAAAACCTCAGCTACCGCCTGCAGCACAGCCCGGGCAGCAGCCTCACCTGGCACGACGGCCGCAGCCAGCGCCCCGACGGCGGCCGCACCGTCAAACTCCTGCGGCAGCCGGGCACCGAGGGCTCGCAGGTACCGCTCCCCGCCGCGGCCGTGCCGAGGGGAACACAGCTCCTCGTGTGTGCCGCACCCCTGCGGGGCACTGCAGGATCAGGCCTTCAGGTCTCGTTCTGCTGAAAGGCCTCGTGATTATCGGGCGTTTAGTTATAGTGGCGTATGTAAACATCTTAATGTTGGTGTTTTCATCGGGCCTCGGGCTGTGCTGGGGTGAGTTCTTTGTGTCACCTCCCCTCTGTGCATCACCTGCCCTCCCACCTGGAGCTGGCACTTAATACCGTTTTGCATTAGGTATGCCAGGACCAAATTCCTTATAATGCCTTAAAATCGCTGAGCGCTTGTGTGTGTCCCTTAGCCAGGTTTGGACCATTGTCTTCCTAAAATTTGAAGCTTTGTTGTGCTGTGGAGGCTGTGAGCCAAAGGTTTCCATCCATTCACTGCTGCACAGACAAAGGAAGGAATTTCAACCCTGCAGGTGGCTCCTGGTGCTTCCCAGCCCCTCCTTAACACCCTGAGAATTGGGTTCAGAGGTGACACACCCAGATAGTGAATGCTGGAAAGAAAACAAGGGAAATCCAAATGCCTGGCTTCCAGCTGCCAACACTGAGATGCTTTTGTATCTCAGGGCCTGTTTGGTTTGGCTTCAGAAGGGAGCAGGGAGCCCACAGGGATGGGTATGGTGATGATACAGCTCCAGGGGACGCAATGTCCCATGTGCTAGTGGCACTGTCCCATCACCTCCAGATGGCTCCTGCATGGGGACACACCAGTCTCTCTCCAGCTGCCAGCTGTGGCTTATCATGGTTGTCCCTCCTCAGGGGGGAGCTAGCCAGAAGGATTTAGTGAAAGGTTCTTAATTTGCCATAAGCAGAGAAAAACGCCAGATCGAAGGGAGGTGATGCAAGTTGCTCCTTGCAGTGCCCAGAGATGGCTCCCACCCCCTGGTTCCCCCAGTCACCTCCTGCCTTCCTGCCAGAGCAGCCTCCCAGCCTTCCTGCCTGCTCTCCTCCACACCGGCGCTCGATATTCACGGCTGAGAGTTCATCAGAGAGACAGCGCAGCTCAGCCGGCTGGAAAACAAACCCATGATCCCTTACACCTCCCCTGCCCCTCTGGGGAACGCAGGGGCTCACTCGGGGACCCTCCATGGGGAGCGGGGAGTGCACGCCGGGCTGGATTTAGGGATGCTGGGATGGTCCCGGTGCAGGGCTGTGTCTGATGAGTGATGTGCGTGCAGCCGTGTGCGTGCCCAGGGAAATTGCCGGTTGTTTGTCACCTCTTTCCCCATGCCTCGGAGGGTTATTTGGATAATAGCTGTGGGAAGCTCGCGGTAAGCTCCCGGGAAGCTGGTTGGTATTCCCCCCAGCCCCTCCGCTTCTCATCATCACTCGTTAGTGAATCCAGAGAGCAAATCGCCGCCTCCTCCTCCTCCCCACGGCACACTCTCCGGCGCGCTCAGCCAAGTGTGAAGGAGCCGCGCAGCCGGCGTGGGCTGGGGCTGCTCCCGCAGGCAGGCGACTCCCGGGATGTGTCTGGTGGAGCGGGGCAGCTGCCGGGGTCTCCCCCACAGGTGAGGGTTTGGTTTGGAAACTGCATCCTGTGTTTTTTTCTATAGGATTTTCCATCTGCTTTGGAGACGGACTCCTTATTTATTAATGTACAGCCTCCCAACTTCGCCTTCTCCCTTCTTGCTCGAAGGTTCCCAAGGAGCTCTGCTTGAGGAACAGTTCCTTCCCAAGCTCAAATGCTCCCATGGGCACAGGCAGCAGCCCCACCAGGCTGGCCAGGCTCCATAGCAATGCCCGGCACGGGGCAGGAAGCACATCCCAGCCCAGCTGCCCTCCACTGCCTCCTCTGCAGCATCTCTCAGGAATGCATCATTAGTTTCAGTAACTGCGGGATGTCTGGAGTCCCTCTTACACTAATTGTCCCTGCTCCTCTATTAGACATGCTTAATTAGCCAGCGTTCACACGCAGAGGTCGATGTTGGCACACCGCGGGCCACATGCTGTCGACCTTTCCCGTGCTGGTGTGTCATGCATCAGCTGCAATTCCTGCTCTGTCCCTGCTGTGTCCGGGCCATGGGTGAGCAGGGGACTGGCAGTCCAGTCCCCTTGTCTTGTGGGAAGCAGGGATGCCTTTTCCACCCCAATTTGCCTGTGATCCAGCCCAGGACAGTGCCAGCAGCTTGGGCACAAGTGGGTGCTTTGGCGTGGAGATGTTTGCTGGTGCTGATCAAGGATGAAGTCTCAGCAACAGCAGTAGAGAGCTCACCAATCTCTCCTGGGTGTTAAAAGCAGGGAAAGGGAGATTCCTGCATCCTCCAGCCCCATTTCCCAGTCAACCTGGAGGATTCCTTAGGAGAAGCAGGCTTGTTCCCCTGTGCAGTCACGGCTCAAGATGTGTGATTTGCTCTGTACAAGATGAGTCCAGGCTGCAACAACCTTACAAGGCCGGAGTAGCTGTGATAGAGGAGAGAAAATGGAGCTGCCAAGCAGCTCAGGGTGAGACTGGGTGGCTCAGAGTGAGACTGGTCACTGCAGCAGACATCTGGAGGGAGGGAAGGTGGGATGGAGGGATGCTGTGAGATAAGCCCTGTCTCCCTGTGGGCATCACTCAGTACTGTGCATGGCACAGCTCAGCAGGTGGTGGAGGGTGGCCAGGGCACACTGGGGTGCTGGGACTGTGATCCTGGTTTATCCTGGGTGTCTCTCAGCATAGCAACACCCCAGGAACAGGCTGTAGGATTCAGAGGTGGCCTTAGACACCTGCAAGGCTGCAGGATCTTGTGACCAGTCAGCTCAGGGTTGAAGGGGGTTGAGAGGGATAGAAAGGGAGAGTCCTTCCTATTCCAGGCCACCAGCTGGCTGCTGGCTGCTTTCCTGGGGACTTCTGGCAGGACAACCAGCTCAACCTCCCATCCCCACTCTCCCTGCCTCCCTTACTGGTTCGTGTGATTTCAGGGTGAGCCCAGAGACACCAGAGGGTGTGGAGCCAAAGTCTGCCAGCATCACCACAATCCTATGCAGCCAACCAGCATCTCCCCCCAACCCCTCAGACTGATTTCCATTTTCATCCTCAGAGGGTTGAATCCCACTAACTCCCTTATCTAGCTAATTAATCTCCCCTCCCACTCCCCTCAGGTCCGTGGCTGTGACCACTATGGCATCTACCACACCAGCCCCACGCTGGGCAGCCTGGTCAAGCCAGTGGTGCTGTGGACCCAGCAGGATGTGTGCAAATGGCTGAAGAAGCACTGCCCACACAACTATCTCATCTACGTGGAGGCATTCTCTCACCACGCCATCACAGGTACAGTGTGCCCTCTGTGCTCCTGGGAAAGGCTGTTTGGACATAGGTAGTTCAGAGGATGGACATGCCCCTCATTTCTGTCCCCTCTCCCCACGAGATGCAGGGTGAGAGCAGGAGACATGGCAACACTGACCCAGGCTGGGCAGGAGACATTTGCCACCAGGGTGAGTTCCAGGACAGGCTGGAGGTTCTTTAAAATTATTAAATTGATTTATAAGACAGGGAAGAGTTTTCTCATCACCTAGTTTAATGTAATAATAATAATAATATTTTTAAAATGTTTTAAATACTGGAAATTTTTGCAGATAAAAATCTCTGCCCAGCTGGAGTCCAAGCGAGATTCAAAGGTCTTTGTCCAGGTCCAAATCCAACTCCCAATCACGTCCTTCAAGGAGACTCACCTCTAGGATCTGCTCCCTTCCCTTTGGTCCCTGGGGACAGTGGCTTTGACCTCTGTGTAGAAGCATCATTCCAGTCTAACTTCAATATGTGCAAGGCCAGACAGAGCTCTGCCAGGGCCAGGGGATGGTGGCAGGGAAGTGAGGGCAGGAGCTGCCTGGGGGGGATGCAAAATCCTAATGCAAGAGCTCAGCCAGCCCTTGCTCAGGCAACAAAGGCAGCATTAGTGAGTGTACGCCGGGAAGCAAGGACAAAAGCAGGTTTAAAATCCCTCCTCTAATAGCCCCCGAGTGGAGGGAAGTGGCTCGGTGGGGACAGGAGCGCTAATGCGATGTGATGGGCACCCCCATTCCCCCGGGATGACCAGCCCGCGTGGGGACCCTGCGCTCGGAAAACATCTCCTCATGTGGGAGGTGGAGCGGAGAAATGGAAAGCTGCTGCCTGCGGGGATGGGTTACATGGTTGCAGTGCCGGTACCTGTCAGAGGCTGGGGACATGAGCTGCCAGCCGGCGCCCTCTGAAAGTGAGGTCACGAACCAGAAGGGTTTGGGTTGGAAAAGACCTTAAAGCTCACCTCGTTCCACCTCCTTGCCACAGACAGGGACACCTTCTGCTAGACTGGGTTTATTTAAACCTTGTCCAGCCTGGTCTTGAACACTTCCAGGGATGGGGCGGCCACAGCTTCTCTAGGTAACCTGCCAGGGCCTCACCACCCTCACAGGGATGAATTTCTTCCCAATATCCAGTTTAACCCTACCCTCTGCCAGTCATTCCTCCTCATCCTGTCACTCCATGCACTACTCCAGGCAGTGAGAGATCACTCCCTCCTCATTCCTCCACACTGATGTGCTCCCCTTTGTGTTGCCCATCCATGGGGCTGGTCAGGCACCGAGCAATTCCGTGTTTGCAGGCCGGGCGCTGCTGCGGCTGAACGGGGAGAAGCTGCAGCGCATGGGGATCGCGCTGGAGACGCAGCGCCAGGAGCTCCTGCAGCAGGTCCTGCAGCTCCAGGTGCGCGAGGAGGTCCGGAACCTGCAGCTGCTCAGCCAAGGTAGGGGCAGCTGGGCAGGGGAGGCTCTGGGGCTGGGCTGTGACACGTTGGGATGGGCTGTGGGCACAGGGGTGAGATGTGGGGCACAGGGCCAGGCTGCCACACACAGCCCAAAATCCAGCAGTGGCCTCTTGCACGGAAGGGAAGAGATTCTCTGGGGCTGGCAGTGGGTGAGCTGCGACGTGCCACCCTGCAGGCTGTTTATTCCTTCCTCTCCCACCTTGTTCCAGCTTCTTTTGGAAATGTCTCCTAGCTGATCCGTCTGTTTGGCAGATTGCACCAACACTGTGAACAGAGCTCCTCTGGGACGGGCTGTGCACCGCCGATACGAGACCTGAGCCACACGCTTGGAATAAGAAGAGACACTCCAAGCTTCCCAGACACTCCAGGGCTCCTCTTCTGCTTCTTCCTTCTCTTTCTTTTAAAGGAATACGTTCCTGTGCAGGGATGGAAGGTTTCTTCCAGCAGACATGGATCTTGGCTGGAGGAAAATCAGCAAACCAGCTGCTGGGATAGATGATGAACTTCCACCCATCTGAGCCAGACGATTCACAGGGAAAGAGATGGAAAAAAGGAGATGGCAAAAGGCAGGGCTCAGCACTGTGGAGAACGGGAATGCAGTGATTCCAGGGACAGCTCGGAGCCATGTGCAGGACACTGAAGCATTATGCACTTGGGCAACATCCCAGCACCCGGCAACTCATGTCCATGCCTCAGAGCTTATTTAGGGAGCTTTGGTTTCCTCATCAGACTGGGCTGTCTTCCAGCGTCCGGGGAGGTGACGTTATCAGTAGCAAATAAGATGATACAACCAGCCAAAAAATTCAAAGCAGGGCCAAGACCCAAGCACCCAGCTCCATTTGGTGAGTTAAAAAGGGAGCTGAGTCATCAGAGCTGGAAAATCTGGGAGTAAAAGCAGAGTAGATGCACCAGAAGGGTGCCATGGCCTGGAAGAAGCTGTGCCAGGAGCTCATCTTTCATCTGCAGGCAGTCAGGGGAGCCCATGCAGGGGCTGGGGGGAGCAGGCAGGGGTGCTGCTGGGTGCTGCTGGGTGCTCCTGGGTGCTGCTGGGTGCTGCTGAGTGCTGCTGGTGCTGCTGAGTGCTGCCCAGGGTGGGGCCTGGGCATTACTGGGTGCCAGGTCCTCCCCAGCTCCCATGCCTGATCCTGCTCTGCTCCATGCTCCCACCAGTTCTGCAGAGCTCTGCTCATCCAGGCATTGTCAGGTTCTTGTCCTGATCTCCTGCCCAAGTGCTGGCAATCGTGCCACCAAAGCCAGGCACCTTCCTGATGACCTTCACTATCATTATGATGAAAGTGTTTGCTTTCCCACCACCCAAACTCTCCCATCCAGAGCTACAGACTGCCCATGTGGGCAGATAAGGAAAATCCATGTGTAAATCAGGATTTTTGGCCAGGGTGGATGCTGTCACCTCCCCACATTCCACCTCGAGTGATGAGGGTAGGGCTGTGGGTCATGGGGCACCAAAAACAGCAGCACCCCAAAACCCCCGGAGCATTGGGATGTGGAGGCAGGTCACAGTGCCCCCGGCCAGGCACCTTCCTGCCTGCTTCTGATACCTTGAGAGGCTACCTAGAACAGAGACTAGACAGTGTTAAGGAACAAAGCAGGTATTTATTTTAAAAGGCCTTCAAAGGATGCATCTTGGGCAGCACAAGAGCCCAGCTGACGCTCCACCCAAGATGGGCGATGGGTCACGACTTCTCACACTTTTATAAGTTTTGGTCCATTTACATATTGGGGTTAATTGTCCAATTACAGCTTCAGGTTATGAAGATCAATCCTCCCAGACTGCTCCCCTCAACTTGCTCGTACTTTTCGGGTCCGAAGCTGCAATGGTGTCCTTGGTTCTCGGGCTGGAAAAGGATTGTTTTGTCTAACTACACTGTGAAGAGAACTTGCTAACACTTTATATGAATTTCAGAGTTATATACCAATGCAGTACAGAATCTGGAAAATATGAAAGCTAAAACTTAAGGCAGTACAGAATCTGGAAAATATGAAAGCTAAAACTTAAGGCATCACTTCTCTGCTGGTAATAAATTAGACTGTTATTTTAACTCACTGCTCTTGTGACTCTTCCCACACCTGAACCTGCCCTGTGAGTTTGGTCCCTCCAGTCCTCAGATTTCTACAGTCCTAAATCCCTCCATGCTAGGCTGAACATCTTCCCTCTCTGCCTGTGGGTCAGGGGTCTGTGACCCTCACCTCCATCTGCAGGGAAGCAGCTCCAGGGCTTTGCTGTGTGTAGCCCCTGGTACCTCAGGACACAGGAATTAGAATTTCCTCCTGTTTTCGTACTGACCTTTTCAAATATGCAACAAAATTTGCTCTTCTCACCTCACTGGAGACCCGTGAGCAACAATGCTGACAGAATTTCTTGAGTTTTAAGAGAAGGAAAAAGAAGCCAGGAAAAAGCCCATCTTCCCCACGGTGGGGTTTGTTTCTGTCCTGTGGGGAGCCAGGGGGCAGTGGGAGCGGTGGGGAGGCACAGGGAGCTGGGAGGTGACAAGAGGACCAGAAGCCCAAACAGCCGATGACAGCTGCAGGTGTCTGCACATCGTTAGAGGGAGACGCTGAGCTTCTCTTCAGAGCTTGGGAGCTGCACAGGGAGGAATGCCTTCTCCTGGCTCCAGCTGGGCTCACGTAGTGAGTTGGTGGAGATTTGGCTTGGAATGCAGCTGGGGTATGCACAGCAGTGCTGGGGCTGCCCTGAACCCTCTGCAAAAGGCAGGGTTCCCCCCATATCCTGCCCCAAAACCCGGCTGTCCCTTGCTGTGCTCCTGAGGATGCTCTGGCTCCCTCCTCAGCATGGAAGGAGGCACATAAGAAAGCAGAAACCCAAGCAGTAGCACTCAGCCAGACCCCCAGCATGGCCCCATTTTGGATACCTTTCTGAGACCCACCAGCACAGGATGAGGTGGAGGGACAGGGTGAAAAAATATTCCCAGGGCTGGCAGGAGGATGCTGCCCTCAGTCCCTTGTGTCTTTGTCCTGATGAGGATGGTGATGGTGAGAGCAGAGCATCTTTCCAGGCTTGCCCTGAACTACTGCTTTGGCAGTGTCTGGTGCCACCTAATGCCCATGGCTTGTCCAAGGGATACCCAGGCCTCTGCCCAAGGCAGCAGGGATGCATCCAGAGCAGCCCTGACATGTTTTTCACTTGAATAGCCCTGGGCATACAGTGAAATGCATCTGCATGGTGGATCCAAGGAAGGACAGTTCTCCTCACAGGCAAGAACTTGGGGTGCTGAGTATTGCACCAGGACCCTGGGAACTGGAGGCAGATGCTGCTCGGGATCCTCTCGGACTGAGGCACAGCTTGGTCACTCCTCATTTTTGCTGAGGAAGAAAAATACCTTCTGCTTGTCCAGCACTTATCTGCCAGCGATATTCCAGGCACTGCCCCAAAACAAACAGCACTGACAATGAAACACAGATGAATCAATTCATGCAATATTAAAACCAGACAACAATTAAAGTAAACAGAAAACATCAGCAAGCATCAGTCAGTCCCCTGCAGCAGGCAGGAGGATGCAGGCAGCAGCACTGGGGCATAGGGGCAGGCAATGGCCATACAACTCCTATCACTGACAAATTTTTTTGCCACTTTATTTGGTGGAAGTTGTTTTGAATAAGAGGGCTAAAGTGTCACTGGCATCAGGAGTTATGTTCAGCATCTTCTTAGAAAGGAACAATCCAGCAATCCCTTCCCAATGGCACAGGCAGTTTGCAGATTCCAGCAAGGTTTTCAAGCAGAAAATAAAAAAGCCAGCAGAGATGCCCATAGAAAATGCATGCAAATTTGTCCGAGTAATTACTGAGCCTGGCTTGATGATGTAAACACCTCCAGCTCTGAAGCACTGCTGATCGTGGCTCTGATGCAGGGAATGCTCCCCGTTCCCTCGACCCTGAAATTCACCCTGGGTGCTGAAGGCAGCCTGTGCTGTCCTGGCTGAGTGGGGTGGGAGCACACAGTGTGCTGGGCACAGGGGTGGCAGCACCTGCCACTGGCTCTGCTGGGTTGGAGCAGGTTTAAATTGGAATGCCTGTCCCTAGTGGATTGCATGCTCGATCTAATTAGGACCCTGTCATCCCATCAGGTGCACAGGAAGGATTATAAAACACCCCAAGTCGTTGGATGGAAACTTGACATGAGCAACATGTGCTGGCAGCCCAGTAAGCCAACCCTGTCCTGGGCTGCATCCCCAGCAGCATGGCAGCAGGGAGGGGGGCTTGTCCCACCCTGCTCTGCTCAGGAGGGACCTCACCTGCAGTGCTGTCTCGAATTCTGGGGATCACAACATCAGAAAGTTATGGAGCTGCTGGAGTGAGTCCAGAGTATGAACCCAAAGATGCTCCAAAGGCTGGAGCACTGCTGCAATGAAGGCAGGCTGAGAAATCTGGGGTTGGTAAACCTGGAAAACAGAAGGTCCTGGTGAGATCTTAGAGACACTTTCAGTGTCTAAAGGAGCTGAGTGACTTTAAACAAGAATATGAAGTGACAGGACAAGGGGGAATGGCTTTAAACTGCCAGAAGACAGGGTTAGGTTGGATATTAGGACGAAATTCTTCCCTGTGAGAGTGGTGAGGCACTGACACAGGCTGCCCAGAGTAGCTGTGGCTGCCTCATTCTGGGAAGGGTGCAGCAGCCTGGAAGGGCTGCCTGGGTGCTGCTCCAAGTCAGAGCATCCCAGGGAAGAGTGAGGTGCCAGCATGTGATGTTCTGACAGCCACATCCCAGCTCTGACACGCCTCCCTCTGCCTCATCCCATAGCCCTGGCCCCATCCCACTGCCCAGTGCTGGAGGACAAGACAGGAACACACACACACAGAGTCTCACAGCGAAGGTGGCAGAAGTCTTCTGCTCCAGTATGTTCTTGCTGCACATCCAGGACTAATCAATCTTGATTTATTGCTAATGAACTTGAAAACAGTGTTGGGATGGATCAGGTGCCACTCAGGGTGAGATGGATAATATAATTAAGATTTCCTCAAAGGTCCCGTTTTTCTTACCTTGTTAATTAAGCTGATGTGGGGCCCTCCATGCAGAATACATAATGAGAGGCTGCCAAGACAGAGCTGGCTGTTAATGGGAGGTGATGCAGAGGGAAATGCTGGCCTTGACCGCAGGGCTGGAGACATTTGGGCAGCTCTTTGGCAGCCTGATTCCCCAGAGCAGCCAAGACCTGATCTCTGCTGAGAACTCACCACATGCTTTGCACAAATCCACAGGGCAGAGTGTGCAGTCACAGGGATGCAGGTGGAGGTGGATGGGCTCATCCCTGTTTGGGATAGGCTGAGCATTGTGGCAGAGCACACCAAAGCACAGCCCAGGATGTGGGGACAGGGCATTTCCTGCAGAAATCCATGAGCAGCCCTGTGGCCTCAAGCAGCAGCTCTCACCAGGGCTGGAGCCTGTGGAATAAGGAGGAGGGGAAGCTGTTCCACTCTCCATGGCCCAGGCACGTTTTTGGTACTTGCACTCTGGTGGTGACTTATGACAATGAATTAATGGCCTCTTAATAAGGGTGACACTTTCCTTAATTAGAAAGTATCAGAGCAGGGATAATTGCTTCATTTCATTTTGTTCTCCTGTATTACTTCCTTCATTTTTGGTCCTCATTCTCAGCTGCTGGATGCCCTCTGAATGCTCTGCCTCCCCAGAGCCAGAAGCACTCCCAGGGACAGTGGGCAAGACACAGAGACAGGAAAGATGGAAAGAAGTGAGTGTGGGTATGGCTGTGGTGCTTTCACTAGGACAAGGACGGAGAGGGGTGGGTGCAGATGCAGCTGCAGTGATGCTGCTTTCACCAGGGTGGTGCCAAGTTTGCAGCAGTGCCAGGTGCTGGCAGCACCTGGGCAGAGTCAGAGCAGGTACCTGGCTGTTTGCACTGGGGTTGTGGCACATGGGACTGGCCTGGCAAGGCTGGAGTAAGGAGGATGCAGCATCCCCAGGCTGGAAGTCACCAGAGGGAAGGCAGCAAGTGCTGGGAGTCAGGTGGCCCCGGGAAGGCAACAGGACTGAAATAAGTAATTGATCCAAAACAAGTATCATTTGGGTTGACCAGAGCTGTTCCCCAGCCTGGATGCACCAGTATCTTTGCTGCAAAGCTGAGTTGAACAGCCACAGTATTTCACTTGGGCCTTTTTTGGAAAGGTAAGTTTGGGGTTCGGTTTTGACATAACATTCCCAAGCAGCACATTTGCACAGGTTCTTACTGAGGCCTCCAGGAAAATCCTTCACACTCCTCATAGAAAATGAGCCTCTTCACTTCCCATCAGAGGATGCATTTTCTAAAACTAGGAAGGGTTTGACAAAGCCACATAACTTCATCAGCAGTCCTGTCCTGCATCCCTGCAGCTCCCGCTGTCCTCCATGGGGTTGTTGGTGCCCCCAGCTTGGGATGGGTCCCCATGGGACGTGTCCCCATCTTGCTACAACCCTGTAAATCATCAACAGCAGCCTCAGGGCTGCTGGGAGCTTTACAGCTCCAGCTCCTCCTTGAGGCAGGAGCTTTTCCCCCCCTTAGCCTTTCCTCTTTGCACTGCAACCATTTTGCTTTGTCGCCATATCTAAAATTGAATCTGTTTGGATTTTCTCTCGCTCCTCTTTTTTTTTTTTCTCCTTTTGCTTATATTTTCTGAGTGCATTCAAGCACGGGGAGAGGGGGGGAAATAATAAAAAAATCCATCAGCATAATTCCTGGCTGTTGGAGCGATAGCAGGCTCCGGTTTCCAATCAGCGGCCCAGGCTGCGGAGCAGCGTGCGGGAGGAGGCTGGGGCTGGCCCGGATGCTGCCGCACAAACCAGCTGCAAATCCCTCTTTGTTCAGGAATCACTCTCCTCCAGCCGGACCTGCCTCTGCACAGCCTGTCCTGAGCATGTGTGAGCATGTGGCTGCTCCGAGGGGCTTTGTCCCCCTGCCACTCCAAGGATAAAGGGGATGCAGCAGCTGGCTGCAATCCTTTATCCCAGGATAAAGCCTTGGGAGACAGGGAATGCCGAGTCTCCCATCCTGGATCGTGCTCTTACCCTCGCCTGTCTCTGTGCATGGTCCACAAGGCTCAGCAGACATGGACTGAAGTCTGGGCTCCCAGTGCTCCCAGTCCCACACATTAAGCATCTCACCATCCCACCAGTGGATGTGCTGGCCCTGCACAGCCGCATATGCACAGCAGTTAGTGGGAGTTTTTGGGATGCCTCCAGAGCAGTGACATGGGGAAGAGGCTCTGCAGATCCAGCACACATTTTATTGTCATAGACTTAGGGGTCTGGAGAGTGCTGCTGCAGCCCACTGATCAGACACTGGCACAGTTTGCTCAGAGAAATTGTGGCTGCCCCTGTATCCCTGGAAGTGTTCAAGGCGAGGTGGGACAGGGCTTGGAGCAGCCTGGTGTAGTGGAAGATGTCTAACTGTGATTCTAAAATGTGCTTTTAAGTTGCTTTTTAAAGTGTAAATGCCCCACCAGCCAGCCCCATTCTGGGCAAGGGGCATTGTCCTGCCTCCAAGTCCCAACATCCCAAGAGGATCTGCATCCAGAAAACTGGATTATTTCCTGCCTTTCCTTAAAGGGTTTTTACATTTGTGGAGTTTTAAACTCTTGGCCAAGTGTCTTTAAAAGCCAAAACTGACCCTTGTCGGGGATACCCAAATTGCTGCTGGGTTGGGGTGGAAGTCACTGTGTTGGCTGCATCCTGGCAGGGCAGCTCCAGGGAGATCTGCTCAGCACCAGCACGAGAGGCTGGAGAAGCAATGTCAGGACTGCATGTAGGGTGGCAGCACCTCACTGATACAGGCTATATAATTGTTCTTTCCCTCATCTCCTCTTCCTGGAGTCCATATCAATTTAATTTACATGCTCAATGGCTTGGACTGCTTCATCCCAGCTGCCAAGCACCTTCTCCAGCATTTACAGTTGCAGTGTGTGCCTGGGTGTTGCTCCTTGGCCTCCTCCTGCCTTGTGTGGTAGAAACAGTGGTGACAGTGACCAGGAGGCCACAGCAGTGGGGAATCACCCCATGGCCTCTCCACAGCATCGTGCTGGCTTGTAAGGATGAGCTCTCATCCACAACCCAGCTCTGCAACAAAGCCACAGTGCAAGAGATGTGATGGTTCTCTGTGAGCATGGGGAGGAAGGGAGCACCACTGCCCCTGTTGTTGTTCCTCCTCCTCCTGCCTTTCCCAGCACAGCTCTGACTATGAAACAAAGCACTTCTCAGCATCTGCTTAACATTTGCTGTTCTTTTCAAGTCCATTCCTTGGCCCCCTCTGCTCAGTAGAGCCTGAAAATAACAACATGGGTGCCTTTATATTGCATAATTTCAGGTTTGTACCTCACCCAGCCTGTAGCTGCCTGCTCTCCCTGCCCCTGCCTAACCCTAAGGTGGCCAAGCTCCCTTACCTCCCCTAACCCTCATCCCATCCCTGGAGATGCATAACTGTGCTTTGTGGATGCAGAAAATGGACATGGTGGCACTTAGCACACGTGGAGCAGCTGTCAGGATGAGCGATGGGCAGCGTTCACAGCGAGGAGGGAACCTCGAAGGCGCTGAAAGTGCTGCGGGCTCCCAGCGAGCACGTGGAGCTGTCCGACAGCCCCCCCAGGCTGGGAGCTCTCCCGGGAGGCAGCTCCCAGCCTGGGAAGCGAGGCCGCCTCGGATATGCCTCATTTTATACAAAGAAGGTGGGTTGTGCCTGTCCCTCCCACCCTGCTGAGCACCCTCCGCTCCACCGATAATCATACCTAGCAATTACACCGAGCTTTCCCTGCTCTCTGCAGACGTTAATTAAGCTCTTTTCCCGCAATGGAGACAAAGAGGGGAAAACCGCGGGGAAACTCCCGGCTTGGGTTGGGCTCTTTTTTTTTTTTTTTTTTTTTTTTTTTTGTGCACAACTGTGCCACAGGGCCTCCCAGTTCCCGGCAGCATCGCAGGAGCCACACGCCGGTAATGGCAGGCAGGGTGTCCCTGACAGCAATGGTTCCTCTGAGTTCTGTTCTCACCTGACAAAATTAATGTGATTTTCCCTAATTTCTGGGCTACCGCTGGATGCTGGTGTGGCTATGCATTCCCGCAGCTGGTAACCAAAGCTGTATCTGCCCTGCAGCACCTTCCCAGGTGCCATCAGCTCTGCAGGAGTGACATCCCAAGCCTGGGAACTGGTAAAGTGCCCCAAGGACATTGTAACAGGCTCACATCCAGCATCATTCCCAGGGGTTGGGTGACTTAACAAGGGGATCCGGAGCACCCTGGGTTTAGATGGATTGATGGATGGATGGGGAGGACACCCTACGTCCTGCACCTTTGACGGCAGGATGATGAACAGGACACTCTGGAGAGAACAGTGACATACAGGACACTGCCAACACCTTGGAAGGCAGCATGATGGGCAGGACACCCTGGAGGAAAGGATAACGGGCAGGAAGCCTTGCAGGGCAGAACGACAAGCAGGTCATCCTGTCTGCATCTTGGAGAACAGGGCAAGGGGAAAGGTGTCCTGCCTATGACCTGGAGGGCAGGACAACAGGGAGGACACCCTGCAGGGGAAGATGACAGGCAGGACACTGAACGCCTACGCTCTGGAGGGCAGGACGACGGGCAGGACACGCTGCCTTCACCCCGGAGCGTGTGACGGAGGCCAAACACCCCGGAGGTGCGGATGGCAGCTCGGCACCCTGCCCGCATCCCGCGGCGGCAGGCAGCGCAGCCCTGCCCGCAACCGGGGTCCGGCCGCACC
>WEIU01010505.1:625831-656201 GCA_013389925.1 Aegithalos caudatus | reverse complement strand
GCCCGGGAGGTGACAGCGGCACCGGGCAGGGCAGAGCTCCCCGCGCCCGGGAGGTGACAGCGGCACCGGGCAGAGCTCCCCGCACGCACTGACCCCCCGGGACGGGACACTCCGGTCCCCGCGGCGCGGTGAGGACTCATTGTCTGCCAGGCGTGTGCGGGCGCTTTTCCCTTCATGTCCGTGCCCGGGGACAGAGAGGGGAGGGACGGGATAACGCGCCTCGAACAGAAACTTTACACCCTCAAAAGCCTCGTCTGCGCCTGGTCAGAGCCATGTGCGGCAGCAGCGCTGGGTGCGAGCCTCGGGTAAGGCTTTCCCTCTTGGAAAGCCTCGAGGGTGTCCCGCGGTTTGGGTGACAGCGGCGGGATGTGCCGTGTCCCTCCGGAGCTGCCCGGCCAGCGCTGAGCTGTGCCCAGGGAGGCAGCGGCTGACAGGGCTTCACCCACCACGTGCTTCCCTCCCGGGGAAACCTCCAACGAGGGCGATTCTTCGAGAGGAAGCCTCTCCCTCCGCTTCCTCGTCTTAATTCCCTGGAAGTTTTTCCCAGCAGCTCTGGTTCTACCAGGAGTTCGTGGGAGGGAGCACAGCTTCTCTGACAACGATAGGGATGGCAGTGCCCTTTGGCCTCCATCATCTGTGTTGGTCTCATTGCATCTCTGCTGGCACACGGCCTGTGTGTTGGCCTTTGGCATTCCATACCTCTGGAGCTGTTGGTAAATCACTGATGATAAGGGGAGCAGATTGACAGGTGACATGGGAGTTGTCGTGCAGCAAAGTCCATCCATAGCAGTGGGACTGTGGTGGGAATGCTGGCAGGAGAACCTGGGGACACGATCTGCAGGTGACTTTCCCCTGGTAACTGTAAGGACATTGTGAGAGGGTCACAGCCATCCCTGGCTACTTACATGCTCCTTCAGGCCTGATCCAAATTAACTGACAGGCTTTTCTACATGGAATTATTTCCCCTTTCCCATTCTGTGCCCAATTTCCAACTGCACAGGGCTGCTGGTGGCTTGGGAACAGTGCTTTTCATTCCCAAATGTCACTTCCCCCTTCCCACAGCCATGAGTTTACTTCTTACCCTTGCTCCCAGCAGTACCAGCTTAGGCTTCACTCATCACATTTTGGTGCCTGCCTTCAAAGGAGCTTTTTTTTTTCCTGGAGCTCGGGTGGGATGCTTCAAAAATGTTGCCACAAAGTTCTAAAAAGTTACCTAGAAAGAACTGGAGACTTCTTAAGATGCTACCAGGCCCAGCCTTCCCACACCACATCCCACCCCTGGCTCATGGCCAGAACCTGTGGATATCTTCTCTTCCCATTACCAGTTGCAATAAGAGTTTTCAGCAAAACCTTAAGGACAGTGTGGAAGGGCACAGGCTGTTGCCTATTTTCAGTGTGTGTTACTCAAAAATGAGTGAGAAGTTTGAATGTTACCCAAAAACCCCACAGTGGGCTGATTTTTGCTCTGTGTGTCCAGGACAATTCCTCTGTGATCTCTGGGGTTGTATCAGTGGCTGGGGAGCAGATTTTGGTTCTTGCTGACTGGTTTATGAGGTTTTTATTTCTCATTTGAGTAAAAAATACGGGGGAAAATGCAAAGGGGTATTTGGGTTGAAAAACAAGAGATTCAGAACCTCTGAAGCTGGGCAGAGAGGATGCCTTTGAGGGGACAGATGTGTTAAGGGGAATGTGAGGTGTCCAGCTGCTGGAGCAGGGCTGAGCTGAACACTTTGGATGTTTTGGGAAGGGAGAGTTGGGGTGATGCTCAGTGGTGTGCAGTGTCATGAGGTGCAGGAGGTGAGCACCAGAGATGTCAACAGGGTCTGCCATGGCTGTCACCCTTTGCATGTCACCTCAAGCTGGCCAGTGAGGCAAGCAAGGAGGTTCTGTGCTCCATCCCTGTTGCGTTTTGGCACTAGTCCTGGCTGGATCAAGGTGTCAGTTGTGTGGGTTTCCCCTTGGTTTTCACCCCACTGTAAGCACAGAAGTCGTCTTCAACTTTGACTTCACTGATTTTTTTGAGTGTCTCTTTTTTCCCCTTTTTTCTTTGAGCAACTTGAGTGAGGATCCCTCAGAGATGCCAGGAGGCAGCATGGGAAGGAAGGGGACTGGCACATTTGTCCCTGGAGGACTGGGGACAGTAGCAGTGACCACACTGATGGGAGTAGAGCAATGATTTAGGAAGGAACCACAGGGACCCCTCTCTGTGCATGCTCCAGAAAGGAGCTGCTGTCAGGCAGGCTACAAACTCCTACCCAGCTCTCCCACCAAAAGAGCCCAAATTAGTTGAATCAGCGATCCCCATGTTCAGCACGAAATGCCACAGAACCAGTTGCCAAGGCTGGAATTTCTCACTTGATCCGATTAACCTTTGTGTCCATACAAACAACCACATATGTGTCACCAGCAAAGCACATGCTGGAAGCTTTTGCCAGTTCTTGAAGCATGTGGGCTGCATCCCACATGGAAAGTCCCCGATCCTACACGGAAAGTCCCTGGGGCACCTCAGAAAGAACTGCTGGACCCTCGTGTTGGTGGCGTGGCTGGCAATCTGGCCACACAGGAGATGCTCCTCCATCCCTTTGGGCATAAGGACAGACAGGATGAGTGTGGATGCTTTGGGAATCAGCTCCTTTGAGTTAAACGATGCTAAACGTGGGAGAAATTACATGTGACGAGTCAAATACGTTTTTTAAAAAAACGCATGGGTGAACATCAGCATCCCGTCCCAGCCAAGGTCTCAAGGTCATAGTGGTCCAAAGAATCTCTTCCCATGGGCCTGATGTTCTCATTGTGGAGGCATGGAAGACTTCTTCTCCCCAAATCCATATATGGCATTTCCTAGAGCAGCCCCCATCCTCAGATGTGCCTTTGCCTGTGCTGTTGGGAGGAGAAGAAGGAACTTGAAGCCAGTCATGCCATGGGCTCCCTCTTTGCACTGCTGAATGGAGGGGTGTCCTACTGCCCACTTCCATCAGGAGTGAGAGTGGGCCTTGTGCGATCGTTCCTGATGTTCATTATTTATAGAGAAGCCAAATTGAATTATTAATACGGAAAATTCAGATAACATTAACAATTCTCAGTTTATAACAGCTTCCCATTAATAAGGAAAATTGGAAATTTATCATTACATCTGTTCATTAAAGCTCACTATTTTTTTTTTGCTTTTGGTGTCTTAAATGAAAGCGGAGAAATAAACGAAGGGGAAAAGCCATTTATTCACTACTTCTCTGGGCAAAGTCAGCCCATAATTTTTAATAAAGTCTTTGCCATTGTATGCAAAGGGGAAGGCAGGCTGTAATGAAAGCAGCTTTCCAGCCATGTCTGTGGCGTTCCTCAACTGTAGAACAAATACTCGGAAGCACGTCCCGTTTCTTCTCTTTGTGGGAATCTTGAAGCTGCGTGATGGTTTTCTCATTTCCCTCCCTCCCCAGCAGCTCTCCTTGCTTTCACCATGTGGTGTTCCCAGCTCCAAGGAGTGAATTTTAACGCCTCCCCTGCTTCTTTCAGAGATGGCGGATTCCTATACCTGTAAAGGTGGAAGGAAAACTGCAGGCTCTAACAAACCCGCTGCCAGCAAAGAAAGCAGGACGGAGGCGAGGATAAACCCGCCGCCGGAGCTGCCCAAGCTGGGTAAGGAACTGATTTGTCCTTTCAGTGGAGGTGGATGGGGCAGAGGGGATGAGCCCAGTGGCAGGAGTTGGAGGGTGGCTGCCAAAACAAGTGGCCTGGCTCTTGATGTGTCTCTGCTCCTCACTTTGACTCACCAGTGAGGGCTGTGCTGGCCAAAAAGCCCCAACCCTGGGAGCTGCAGAGAGCTGGTCCCTGGGAGCAGGAGGGGAGGGATGGAGATGATCTCTCCCTTTGGAGAGGCGTGTGTCTGGCTTAACGAGATGGGTGTCTCACCGCCTATTTATCGTGTTGGTAGCTAAGTGTTACATCAAAGGATGGAAAGGCTTAAATGAGTTCAGGCCATCTGCTGCCTCCCGTGTTGCGGCCCCCGGGATGGAGGCTTGCGAGCCTATGAGCCCTGGGGGACCCTCACACTGAGGGCTGTCACGCTGATGGATGGCTGATTTCTCTATCCAGGAATCTCCAGCCCCAAGGAGATTTTTCCTCCTGTCTGTTTATGCTGGGCAGATCCCCTCTATGAGAGAGGCGCTCACTGCCTTTACCTTGCTAAGGGCAGCTCTGGATGCCAAGGGGTGGCTGCACCCCAGGAGGAGTTTGGACCCCAATGTTGTAGCTCAGATGGGGCTTCCAAAATCAGTGGCTTTGTGGGGAAATGCGTGTGCCCTAAATGTTTCCCAGATGCCACTGTTACCTTGAGGGGATTGAAGCCATAATTGCTAACAGAGGAGGATAACTTATTGCTAAAGGGAATGAACTCCAGCTGTCTGCAATATGAACACGCCTGTATTCAGGAGACTGTTTTTCCCTGTACCGCATCTTATCAGCACCTCATTTGCAGGGGAGCTGCATTGCCTTCCAGAGGGGAATCTCCATCTTTGCTAGGACAGAGAATGGCCAGTCTAGAGCTGAGGGCACCAGGCAGGCAGCAGGAAGCTGGGGCTGGGCAGCAGAATTACTGGGAGAGCAGCTCCTCCAGCATGGCTGGTGATGTGTGCTGTGTCTGTTTGCAGGAAATGCAGCCAGTGACAAAACTGAAGGCAGGAAGAAAGGAAGACCCAAGGCTGAGAACCAGGCACTTAAAGACATCCCTGTAAGACCCCACACACTTCAGTCCCTGAGCCCTCCCAGCTTTGCTCTGTCTCACGTGCCCTGCACTGTGCACTCCAGCCAGCCCCATTCCAGGGTTAAACCTGCCTTCCCTGTGGTTTAATCTGCAGAGCAGCTTTGTTTTAGGCTGAGCAAGATCTTGGTCCCTTAACCCCTACATGCAGGCATCCGGCATGTTCCAAAACCCTGGTTAAGGAACTGTACTCCTTTCCAGCCTTACTTTCCCAGGGCCATGTCCAGATGACTGGATCCTGTCACAGCCATGTCAGGCTTGGCTAATGAGCCAGCAGCAATGGCAAGGGGATGATTTATTCCCTGCAGAGTTGTGCAGTTTAATTCCTGTCTGGTAGCATGGACAACACATGGAGCAGTTTGTCATGAGAGCAGGGGCATGGGGTGATTTACAGACTAGATGAAATGTGGGGTGATTAAATCAGCTGGGTGACTTCAGGCCTGATTTATTCCCCAGCCTGGTAGGGAGTGTGCATGTGCTCTGGAGCCATGGCAAGGTAAAGCCTCAGTAGGAATCGTTAGCCTATGGAGCCTGCAGCATCTGCCCCAGCAGCTCTCCCTGGAGTGAGCACTGCTACACTAAAACACACCCCTGGAGTCCGCTTTATGGCTGTGTGGTGGAAGGGATGGATGGGAATGATCAGAGGTCCCATGTGCTCTCCCAGCTCCCATGGGATGCATCAGCACACACCCAGGCACAGGGTGCTCTTCACTCAGCTCTCTCTTGTTTCTCCTGTTCTCAGCTCCCTCTGATGAACCAGTGGAAGGACGAATTCAAAGCCCATTCTAGGGTGAAATGTCCCAATTCAGGCTGCTGGCTGGAGTTCCCCAGCATTTATGGCTTGAAGTACCACTATCAGCGCTGCCAAGGGGTAAGGAGACTGGAGAACTGTCTGTCCTTTCTGTGGCTGGCTCTTCCATTACCATCTGCAGAATAATGCTGCTCTCAGGCCTGAAACACCAGGAAAAATGTGAGGCAAAAATGGGAAAATAAGGTGGGAAAAGATGGGCCAGAAGCAGTTGGTGAAGTGTAAGAGGGACTGTGGTCTCTGCAGCTCAGTGTGAGGTCTGGCCCAGGGGGATCATGGACTTATGGTAACTGTTTGGCAGGACAGAAGGGTATTACAGATGATTTATGTTCATGCCTGCATCAGAAAAAGTCTCTCTTTTGTGATCTAACACCTCTGCTCACCTGCCTCTCCCTGCTCCACGCAGGGTGCAATCTCAGAGAAGCTGACATACTCATGCTCATACTGCGAAGCCGCCTTCACCTCCAAAACCCAGCTGGAAAAGCATCGGCTCTGGAATCACTTGGACCGGCCAGTGCCAACCAGCAAAGCAGAAAACAAAGTTCCCAAGGCCATTGGGAAGAGCAGTGGAAAGAAAAGGTACCAGGCTGTGGCTAGGCTGCATGGCAGTGGCACAGGGATGGCTGGGAGAAGGGGAACATGCCTGCCTCCATTCCTACAACCTGGGCTGGCGAGGGGGGAGAGGCGTCAGGACAACTTGTCTAACAACCCCTCTTTAAACAAGCCCTCTGTGCTTTGCCCTAGACCTGCTGAGAGTTCAGCTTGCCCCACCATCCATCCCAAACAGGCAAAGACGGAAAAAGCCGTGGCGCAGGAGCACGCGGAGAACGGCGAGTGCCTGGCGGAGAGCCGGGAGAGCAAGGAGTTCCAGATCGCCGCGGCCGAGGCCATGGCAGCCGCCACCCCCACGGCCAAGTCCTCGAGTGGCAAGGACAGCGGGCAGCAGAGGGGCAGCCAGGCCTCGCTGCAGGAGGAAGACCCCGAGAGGATGAAGCACAGTAAGATTAGAGCCCAGGGCTACAGTGGTTCAGGAGCCCAGAGGGAGGTGTCCCACGGGAAGGGGATCTGCTGTGGCCAACACCGCTGCCGGTGTCTTTCTGAATCCAAGGGATAGCCAAGCCTTGTTTCCAGACCTTAGTAACTTGCTTTGCTCTCCAGTTTCTTGCAGCTTCACTGGGAGTTAAAATTCTGTTGTAGCTGTGGTGGAAATATTTCTAAAGGACCTCTGTGATGGTTGGATTTGATGATCTTTAAGATCTTTTCCAACTTTAACAATCCTATGATAGCATTGGAAACGGGTTGATTTCCTGGTGGGACAGCAAGCTGTCGTGTCACCCTGTCTGTCCTCTTTGAGTGTGTCAGGTTAAACCAGGATGGTTCTGGCAAACTCATTCTCCTGAAGGATTGGGACCTTCTCCTGAAGGTTGAGGAGCCTCTATCTGTCCATGGCCACTGCAGAGCTGGTGTAAGGCAGTGGTTGTCCCCATCATGGTTTGGGGTTCCACTGCTTGCAGCACCAAAGCAAACCACCACAGCCACATGTGGGAGCTGCTTAGGTTTTGCACTAGGCAGAGCCACCACTTTCACTCATTGAATCAATCCTGTATAACAGATTTATCCTGGTTTTGTGGAGTGGGAAGTAGCAGTCTATTGGTGTTTAGTAGGTGGGTACTTAATTTGACAGCCTTTGACCCACTCCTAACATGGAGTGTGTGCCCACCCCACATCCCAGGACTGATGAATCCCCCTTTACAGTACAGTTATTTGACCAAATCTCTCTCTCTGTTTCTCTCTTTTGAGTCAGGAAGGAAACAGAAAACTCCTAAGAAGTTTACGGGGGAGCAGCCGTCCATCTCGGGTACATTTGGACTGAAAGGTAATACAGGACAACTCTGGTCAGCTGTAGGGTTGTACCTTCCCCCAGGACATTGCAGGGAAGCCCCTTCCCGAGATCCCTCCCTGTGGTGGAGCCGGACAAAGCCTGATGATCTCACACTGGAGGAGCTGGCATTTTACCAGGAGAGAGTCATAAAGGGGGTGAGAAGCAACAACAGAGCTGGGACTGATAGCAACCCTGTCTGCTCTGTGCCAGAGCCTGGCGCTGGGAAATGAGGGAAGAGAGGAAAAGATCCGGGTATGTTCATCTGAAACACAAGAGCAACGAGCTGCTGACACCAGCGAGATAAAGAAGCATCATCTCATCACCATCCCACCATGCTGGGATGCCGCAGCGTTCCCGGTGGCGTCGGAAGGAATTCTGCTGCGTAGAAAGGCTGGTGACGCACCCATCCCTCAGACTCCATCTCCAGGACTGGTCGCCCACATTCAGGAGAGTGAATCCAAGGGAGAGGAGATGTGTTGCTGGGATGTTTGCTGAGAGGAGGCCCAGGAATTGGCTGCTGCAGCCTGACAAAGCAAGAGCAAATGGGACTTTGGTCATACTCCATAAATACACTCAACTGGGCTGGGAAGGAGGGGGAAATCCTGGAGCATCCCTGGAATGAGAGCAACTGGATTCAGGCTGACTCTGAGATATGTTCAGCCAGGGAAATAGAAAGCTGGTTTCCAGGCACTGCAGGAGGCAGCACCTTCCAGTATAAGGCACTCGGGGGAGAGACACTAATGGCTTTGAAGGAATTGAACACTGACGAGCAGGCTGGATGTGGTCTCTGTGATTTCCTTTCCTCTGGCTCCTGGGAAGTCTGGGCTTGTTTCCCTTATGTTCCCCACAGAGGCACTGCCGGAGGCTGAAGCGTCCGCTGTGTGTTCCTGGAGAACAAGGTGTTCCCCTGACCCACTGCCTCAGATGGGAAGTGCAGATGGAGCAGGCGTTTGCCTACTCTCCCCAAGTTCCATGTGGCAGTCACTTCCCAAGGATGAGTGCCCCAGCACGGGGTGCTGTCTCCATTCAGACCCTGGGTTTGCAAGAGTCACAGCCCCCAGGTTCAGGGGGATGTGGACCCTCGTGGGACAGGTGTGGATCTGACCCTGGTACTCACCTCATCGCCTCCAGCACCTTCTGTGGAAGCACAGGCACAGGGCTGAACTGCCCATGGATTTGGGGGATTGGATCCAGGGGAGTTAAAAAGCATTTTCAGTGAAGGAGCATCAGCAGGAGCATCCCTTTTACACACTGAATTTGCTGTTCCAATCCCCCCTTTCAGTTTCTTGTAAAACACCCTTCTCCCCAGCCTGTCTGCCTGGCTGAAGGCATCCTACTTCACTTTGCCATGGAGTTTCCATAGTTCATAAACTTGTGTTGGGGGAAATGATGCTGTTTGTAAAACACCACAAGCTGTTAGAATATTGCTTGTCATAATTATGGACCTGAGCCTACATGTACAGCCTTGGCAGACATGCAGCCAGCTCAGTGTCCCTGGCTTAGAGGGAGAGATTTTTTTCCTGTTAAATGTGAGGTGCTCTGAAAGCATTAAAGCAAGTAGTGAATAAAAATCCTCTTTCTTTACAGGTCTTGTCAAAGCAGAGGACAAAGCAAAAGCCCATCGAGCCAAGAAGCTGGAGGGAAATGCCAACATGGAGGAGCTGAAAAAGAAACCTCCAGGAGTTGGTGTGAAGAAGGAAACATCTGTGCATCCACCAGCAGGTGAGGCTGGTGGGGGCAAAGCACAGGCAGCAGCTCTGTATGCAGTGGAGCTGCTTTTCTGTGCATTACCCCAAGCCTGCAGGGTCCCTACCTCCATGCCATCCCCACTTTCACCTGCAGCTCATGGTCCCCACTCCCCTCTTGGCCCAGCATGCTGTCCACTGGTTGAGTTTTCTGGCAGGTTTGTCAGGAGAAGCAGCACAAAGTCAGAGGTAGGAGCACACAACTCCTGCCCCTTTGAGATAAAACACAGATGTGGGAACAGCCACTGCTGCTGAAATATTGGTGCTGCCACAATTGACATCCTGGGGGGCACCTCACATCCTAGGAGCCTTACCTTCAGTTCACTGCCAGGTCAATGTGATGAAAGTGCTGGGAGTTGAGAGCCAAGTTCCACCTGGCTTCACTGTGAGTCAGGCATTTTTCTAACATCATCCCCATGAATGACACCAGTGAATAACTCTGGGCATAATTCCACCTTCCCTGAGCCTCGAAGTGCAGCCTACACCCAGCACAGGTTGCTTGCTTTCCCTGAGAGCTCTGACAGCAGGAGGAACGCAGGATGTGCAAGATAAACACAGCTGCAGTGCCTTGCACTGCTTTCAAATTCAAATAAACGAGACTCTGATCTCACAGCCATGCAAGAGCATCCAAATAAACAGACTTGGCGGATTTTATTCAGCCCAGGCTTCCCTTGCTGGAAGGCCAGCGCTGCTCTGCTGAGAGCACGGCATGAACTCTGGGCCTGGGAGCTGCTTTTGGCCCCACATATCTCTTATTTTAGGTTTTTTAAAGGCTGGTCCCAGCCATTCAAATAAACAGATGCCTGGAAGCCAGCAGTCCCCCAGCTTCCTCCGTGTCTGCTGGGAAGAGGATTGCCAGAGAAGCTTTCCAGGCACACGTCCGGATGGAGCCGAGACGCTCACCTTTGTTTCACTCCCGCTAATTGTTTCATTTGGCAGGGGGAAATTATTCTAAGCAGGGTAGGATCAGGTGGCTGGGGGCATCATCATCTTTTTTAACTCCCAGTGTGCAGGATAGCAGAGTGGTTGGAAAGACCTGGGTCTTTCCCCAGACACCAGGTCTGGTAACTCCACATAAAATGACCCAGTGACCCAGTTTGCTTGGGCAGCTGCAAGAGAGTGGGGCAGGGAGAGCTGCATGGTTCATGTCCAGTTTTGGCTTTGCCTGGGAGAATGTATCTCTTTTTTTAACATCAGGAGCTTTCCCACTTCACTGCTTTTCAACTTATCAAATCAGGCAGCCGTGGCAGGTTGGATGTAACACCTCTGTCCTCTCCCTCACCAGCAAACCCTGAGGACCAGTGGCAACGGGAGATCAGCGAGAAGGGGGAAGTTTCCTGTCCAACTTGCAGTGTTATAACCAGGAAAACTATTGTGGGACTCAAAAAGCACATGGATGTCTGCCAGAAAGTAAGGCCTTTCTTTATTCAGTCAAGCACATGGGTTTTGGAGGGGAATGGATGTGTACATGTGCCTCTCATAAATGTGCAGTGGTGCTCCTAAAACCTTTCTGGACTGTGTTTGATGGAACACTTGTTGGTCATCTTCAGCTTGCTGGCTGACTTGCATTGACTCTAATTCTGAGCAATTCTGAATCCCTTTGTGTTCTGGGCCCCTTGCCCCAGTGTCTCAAGAGGGTCAGATATTTCTAGTAGATAAACAAATAGTTTTAAGACTGGAGAGATTGTTGGGGTTGTCTCTAATCTGGCCTCCTCTGGAGCCCTGGCTATGGGGTTTCACTGTGTGCTGTGCCTTGTATCAGGCCAGATAAACTGGCTGCATGAGAGTGTGTCTCAGGGAGACTCCGAGCCTGGATGTGCTCAGGCAGATTGTCAGGATGCAGGAGTTCAGTAATGGTGCAGTGAAAAATTGTCTCTCTGCCATACCACCATCCATCAGAGCACAGGATTACATCTTCATCCCTCACCTGGTGGAGCCGTCACCACAGAAAGCCAACGTGGGATCAATGCCTCCTGATTTGAAAATATGTGGCTGGGCTTTGATTCCACATTCATTTTCTGTAAATGCTTCCCCAGCCATTGCCTTGCTGTTTATACAGCACTGGGAGGCTGCTGTCCCTCCCAAATCCTGTACTACAGCAATGATGGGCAGAACCCTGCCACCTTCGAGATTCTCCTGGCCTCACAGGAGTGGGGGTCCTGGCCATCCCTGGTTGTATTTCCTGCACTTTGGAGCATCTCCCAAGCCAGGCTGGCTCTGTGCAGGCCAGATGACCTGCTGGAGCAGTCAGTGGTGTATTCCCTGCTGGAAATATGCCAGCCCCATATTCAGCCAAAGATCTGGGGCTCCAGCCCTTGGAGTGGGTGTTCTGCCACACTTCCTGAGGGAGAGTCCTTGCCAAAGCTGGCAGTGCTGCTCTGGCAAGCTCCAGGTGTGTCAGCAGAGGTCCAGCTCTCAGCATTCCATCTCTGAGATCAACCTGTGGCACAACCTTAGTGAAATCCTGCTGCTACAGCCACATGGGATCCCTATCAGAAGCCACCCTGGGGTTGAGGCACCCTCTCTTCTTTAATGACTGATATACTCCTTAGCTGGACAGTGGAAAAGAATGTGCAAACTCCCAAAACTCTTACGAAAAATGGAAATCGTTTTCTCTGTTCCATGCATGTCACTAGGTAGTCTGCACCTATTTCCTTTGGTTTTGGAAAGGAAATAAGGGATGAAGAGGGTTGCAACATGTTTGGGCCTGAAGGAAGCAAGGGCAATTATATCCTCCTGGTATCCCAGGATAGGAGGGCCTGTTGGAATATAGGCATGGTTATGTTTTTAAGTGTTGACCAGAGGAGTAAATCCCAAATTAGCTGCTAGTGGCATATAATGAGTCAAGGAGCTGTTAGCATCCACCTTGTTAGGATCAAGTGCTTGGGTCTGGGACAAGATTGACTGATGGGAGCACAGGTACCATGAGTCACTCCCAACTGACTGCAGTGAGTCTATTCTTCATTTTCCTGGAGTTCCATAATGAGGAGAGATTTGCAGATCCATCTTCATTGCCTCTCCAGCTTTTAGCTCAGTCTTGCTTCACCTTCACCACTCTCCTTTCAATCATCTGCCAGGAGAAGCAGGATGGACCAGGGCTGGCCAGGCACTGGCTCCCTCTCGAGATACTCTGTCTCTTGGTGCCCAGAGCATCAACCTCCTGAGTCAGTAAATTCTGGTCCCTGCCACAGCAAAAGTCAAGATCTTGTACAAGGGGTACAAGTGCCCCTTGTACCTCGGGGTGTGCAGTTAATGCAGCTCCCCACACACTCAGGAGGCCGAGCTGGGTCAAACAGCAGGGCAATGAGAGGCAGAAAATATCCTCCTGTGACTGTGTCCTTAATTTCACACAGCCCAGGCACCCAGAAATTGCACTGTACACCAGCATCTGTCTTACTTCAGGACTGCAGAGCACAGTCCACTGGCATTGGTAGATCAAAGCTTGTTCTCTCTCTAACCCTTTAACAGGAAGAATAAGACACCACATCCAGATGTTTTCAGCCAGTGAGGCTTTAAATCTAAATCCAAAATGGAATGTTTTCCAAAAATTGGGGCATGTGGGTTTGATAACAGTATCCAGGACAACAGAGAGAAAGCTCTGAGCTGCAGACAGGGCCTGGGATGGGATTCAGGGATGCTGTGTTGCCTGCTAGGTCCCACCACTGGGTACTGCTGCAGCAGCAGCCACCCATGGGTTTATTGACCAGCAGCAGCCCTTGGAAGGATGTGGCCTGTCTGGTGACTTGCCTTTAATTCCTTCAGCTGCAGGATGCCTTGAAGTGTCAGCACTGCAAAAAGCAGTTCAAGTCCAAAGCTGGGCTGAATTACCACACCATGGCTGAACACGTCAGCAAGGTAAGGGAGCTGGGCTGTGCTCGTCTGGTGCCTCCTTTCTCCATACAGGTGGTGAAGCCATCCATCAAGTCTTCTTTCCATGATCTTTGTAAAGGAGGGATCCACCTTTGGAACATTTCACACACTGCTCAGCCTGGATGGTGGCCTTCCCCCTTCCTGCCAAGGAAAGCATTTCCTTCTCAGGTAGTGAGTTAGGCTCATGCTGATCCTGATAAGTGGAGCAGAGGACTGAAAAAATAAGAGAGTGTTTCAGATCCCGACGTGGGGGAAGATCCAGTGAGTATCATGAGGTGGATTTTGAGTGGCAAAGCTCTGCCTCCAAAACGGTGCCTGCAAATCCGGGACTGATGGGTTCTGCCTTGCACAAATCTCAAAATCTGGTCTTTAGCTCTCCAGCGTGCATGGGAGAAGCAGCCACAAAATTTATCATGAATAAATTTTGCAGGCACTAGTTTAGATGCTGTTTTAAAAGTCTGGTTTTGTACATCTCTGAGATACCAGGGCAAGGCATAACTACATTTCTACATGTCCCGTGCTTACCAGTTGTGACTTGTCTTTTACCTGTGCCTTAATCTCCTGCTCTTCAGTCTTGCTGGTGAATCCAGGGACTGAGTGCAGGGACTGCTCCTGGGTTTCTCAGCTGGCCCTTTGGGTGTAATCACAAGAAAGGCATGAGCAGATCCAGCACATAACAACGAAGCATGGGAGATCCAGCTCTCCTAATGAGAAGTTCCCTCCAGCCCAGGCAGCTCCCTGCAAGGCAGGGCTTTACCATCCACTCCTGGCACAGAGGACATGAGTAAATGGTTGACTCTGTCGCTTCTGTTACTTCCTTGTTTCCAGCCTGTTCCTGTGGAAACCGCTGGACTTGGTGAACAGGAAGAGCGGGAAAGGCTGAGGAAAGTGCTAAAGCAGATGGGAAAACTGAAATGCCCCAATGAGGTACGAGAACAATTCTTGTTTCTCGTTCTGTGAAAAGTTGCAAGGAGTGAGCCCCATGCAGAAGGGGACATGTACTCTCCAGGCATCCCTTGGCATGTGCTCGACATTTCCACCTTAGCTCAGCCATCCCAATTCCTGTCCCATTGGCACTGTATGCTCCAACAGGACAGCCCAGGCAGGAGGGTGGGCACAGGGCAGACTGAGGAGTGCTGGAGGGCAGGTTCTGCCTCCTGAGCTCAGGAAGGGGCACAGCCCGTCCTGGGCACAGCATAAAACCAAACTAAAACCAGGGCTGAGTGGGTTGCAGACAAGTCACGAACAGGTAAGGGAGGCTCGTGGCAGAGGTTTGTCCTGCGGGGGCTTTGCTAGCACCTCCCCAGTGCCTTCCCCTCCCGCTCCCTGCTGTGTGTCGGTCTGTGAGCTCTGTGTGTTGGGGCAGGGCGTGCCAGGGGCGGGGACAGCTCCTCCCATCCCTCCAGGGCACTGTCTGTCGTGGCACCGTCTTTGGGAACTGTCCAATTCCCCAACACTTGGATGGATGGGTTGGCAGAGCTGCTCTTCGGAGTGGGTTCCTCAGGAATGTTCCTCCCTGGAGAAGCAGCACCCCAGCCTTTTCAACGTGGCCACGTGAAACCCCAGCCCTCCTTAACCCTCCCCTTCTCCCCATCTCCATAGGGCTGCGTGGCCAACTTCTCCAGCCTGATGGGCTATCAGTACCACCAGAAGAGGTGTGGCAAGCAGCTTGCCGAGGCCGACAAGCCCGTGTTCAGCTGCCCACACTGCGGCAAGAAGTACAAATCCAAGGCTGGCCACGACTACCATGTGCGGTCAGAACACACGGCCTCGGTGAGCCCCCCGGACGCCTCCGCAGCCCCAGGAGCGGGGCCATCCCCCCCCGGGGGGGACTGCACAGCTGTGGAGCCCGCGGGCAGGACAGAGCCGGGCAGGGCCGGGCCGGGCAAGGCAGGTGCAGACGTCGGGCCGGTGTTGTTTTCTCGTTCACATCACCATGCACGTGTGTTGTACCATGCAGTGTCGGGGGGAACAGGGTGCACCCTCCTTCACCCCTCCAAAAATGCTGTTTATGAGAGTGGTCGGCAGCATTCCCTTTCCCCGGTGCCCACAGGGCTGTGCTCCAACCCACCCTGTATCCGTGCTCTGCAGGAAAAAAAAACCAAAAAACCAGACCTCAGGCGGCTCCCTCACAAGCGCCGGCTGCTTGCCAGTGCTGGGGTGGCAGGATCTGTCCCTGGGGAGCATCCCTTTCTGTTCTGTTGATCCCTACTGACAGTGCATCTGACACTAATCACTCCCTAACTAATAACTGGAGACATTTACACACGTGGGAGCACGGAGGGACACAGTCTTTGGCTGCTGCTGGGCTGAGGGAGGCGGGTGCTCCCCTTGCTCCCATGCTCCAGTGCAGAGGCACAAAACAAGTCTGGAAACACACAGCCCAAACCCCAGCATCACCATCCCGGGGGCCGGAGAGCTCGCTTGTTGTCTTATCCTGCCCTTCCTGACTCTGTCTCTCCTGCAGCCTCCAGAGGAGCCAGAGGTGAAGCCGGAGCCTGGTCCTGTAGAAGATTTTGAGAGGACCCCGAGCGGCCGCATCCGTCGGACGTCGGCCCAAGTAGCCGTCTTCCATCTCCAAGAGATAGCAGAGGATGAGCTGGCCAGGGACTGGACCAAGCGGAGGATGAAGGATGACCTGGTGCCTGAAACAAAGCGGGTGAGCAGCCTTCAGTTCTCCTTTTGGTTTTGCACTAGCTGTACACAGAGATCCCAGGACTCCAGCCTGGCTCCAGCTGTACGCAGATTCCAGCCTGGTCCCAGCTGGTTGGAGGCTCACATGTCTCACTTGCTGTGCCTTAAATTAATTAGCTGTGATGGCAGATTTATTGCTGAAGAGCCCACCCAGCACAGGCTGAGCCGCTGTGGTCTGGAGGCTCCCAGCAGCAGGCAACTGTGCCCTTTGGAGGAAGAGGTGGTACATTGGGAAAAGATCAAGGTCTGGCCCCGAGAGTGTTGGGGCAGGAGGTCATTTCTGGTCCATGCTGAGCAGGGAAATGGAGGCTGGCGGCCAAGAGGAGCACGTGAAAAGAGCAGATCAGATCTGAAACCATCTCCCTTGAGCTGTCAGAGAGCAAAGATGCCCCAGGCAGAATTCCCTCCCTTCCACATCTCTTTAACTACTGGGAGATGCTTTCCTGGAGGTAAAAGGCCTGCAGCATCCTAGAGCAGTGCTGCTGGGAGCAGAGGAAGGCAGAGAGTGGAGACAGGACTGAGCCCTGCAAGCTCCAGCAGCAGTGCAGTCATGGCCCAATGCTGTGGGGTTTGCACAGGGCCCCAACAGGCTTGAGCTTTTGTAGGCACTGGAGTGAGTACACGTTAAACCAAACCTCCCTTCTGGCTGTGGGAGGAAGTGATTATTCCTGCGAGTGTACTAAAGCTGAAATTCCCTCCAGGTATGCTCCTTCTGGACTATAAAAGGAATGAAGCAGCAGTAAACCATAAACCTTTTCAGTGTAAAAGGAAAAAAGAGGGAAAATAGGAGTTCTTTTTGTTTGTCAGGACTCAGTGCAGAGCTCTCCTGCAAGTGTCTGCATGAGGTGCAGGGTGTTTCCTGAGCAGGTGACTCTGCAGTTAGGTGCCAGACCTGTTCCCTGCTCTGAAGAGTTTGGCATCTCTTGTCCAGTGCTCTGTAATCCACACTGGCAAGATATTGGGCACATTGCAAAGATGGAAGTGAGGATCAGAAGGCATCAGGAGACTGAATAGTCACAGCCCAGAGGACCTACCCCAAGCCATGAGAACAGCCCAAGTCTCAGAGCCAGCATGGAGGAGTGATGGGGGTCACACCAGGAAAAGGGGTGGCAAGCTTGCACCAAAATGCCTTCCTGCTTCCACAGACTGTCCCATGCTGTCCTGGCACCTGTGTGTGCTCAGCAGAAGTGCCACCATGGTCTTACAGGGACCCAGAGAAGCTCAGCCTGGCTCAGCTCTGGTCTGCATGTAGTGGGCAGCTGGAAAACCAGCACAGAAACAAGCCAGCAGCTACTTTATCCCCCTTGGCATCCCAGTGAGGCACTGGCACAGAGGGGGATCCAGCTGCAGCACTGCCATCCACCTTGGGGCAGAGCTGGGCATTTCAGGGACAGAAGTGCTTGCAAACGTTTTATTTCCCCAGTGCTTGGTGTTGCCATTGTTGGTTTCTAGATTACTTCAGCTGCAATGCATTAGTAACTTTAAAAAACCAAGCCCAAAGTAGCTGTTTCATTTCAGATACTGTGGGAGAAGAGGTGTGCTGCTCTCTTTTCCCCTCTCCTGTCTCAGGTCTTACATTCTTCTCTTTCCTCTTGGAATTGTTCTCTTTACTCATGACTTTGGGTATTTTCTTTTTGAATTGAGGGAGCAGCCAGGACCCCAGGCCTGAACAAGGGGCACATGCTCAGGCTGACAAAGGCATTGTAAAGGTCTCAGCAGTGGCGTAATTGCTCCATGAAGTGCTGGTGGGTTTTTTTAATGAGACATTTCTTGTGTTCAGAGTCTGATTGTTTAAGTTTAACTGAGCTCCATCTCAATGCTAAAAAGCAAAGAACTGCTGTGAGGCTGGCAGAAGCAGTTTTGCATTAAAGATGGGAAAGGGGGGGAATTGGATCAGCTCCCAGATGGCAAAACAAGGCTCTTGAGTTGGAGGATCAAGAGACCTCAGGCCCTGCATGAAATCCCACATGGATTTTGGCGGCAGTCAGTGTAGTGGGTGAATCCGTACACAGCCGTGCGTGTGCCTGTGGGTACGTCTTGCAGTGACTGTCACGTTCCCTTGACAACACTTCATAATCTGTTCAGTCTATGACATTTTTTCTTGACGAGCAATGCTCGAGGAGGAGGTGGGAGGCAGGTTCTGCTCAGGCAGGCTGGTGGGAGCTTGCTGACTTCAGCATGCTCTGAGCTGCTCTGCTCAGCCGTGGTTTGCATTGCTGAGGACTGCTCTGCCTTTACAAGTTGGTTCAGTTCACGGTGTAGAAACCTCCTGGCAAGTGCCCAATTTGACCTCTACAGCCCCAAAACAGGACTGCCCTCAGGACTGCCTGTGGGACAGCCTTGTGCCACACGGGAGGCCCAGAGCAGCCAGCAGCATCCCCGTGTCCCTGTGCCACCACCCCACTGAGGGCTCTCCCTGAGGGGACTGACAGCCCAGAGCCACTGGAGCAGCAGGAAGATAAACACCAGTTCACCTTGACCAGGGCACTGGGACTCATGGGAACTGATGGAATTCCCAGAAGAGGCACCACACCACCACTTCTTCCCCCTGAGTCATGCCCAGCCACTGGGAGTACACTGCTGGGCCTACAGACCCTGTACTGGACATGGAGAGCAGTGGGATGTCAGGGATCAGCAGCAGATTGCAACTGCTACTTCACCTTTTCATCAAGCCCTAGAGATTTCCAGGATTCCAGAGGGACAGATGCTTCCCAGCTCTGATCTGTAGCCTGTGGTGGATGGATACACCCAAACTTGCTGCAGCACAGGATAAGCTCCCTCCCTGAACTCTGCAGTTCCCCACCATGTTCCCAGCAGTCAGTGTGGATTTCAAGGAAGCTGATGAAGAAAGCCACCCCTCTGCATCCCTTTTCCAGGCAGCAAAACCTTTTCCCAGGGGAAGGCACAGCTCCTCATCAAGCTGATGGGATACAGGGCTCTCAGCCCCAGTGCAGCCCCTGCTCTGTGGCCACGTGGCAGCCGGTCCCAGCCGGGGAGAGGGATGCTGGCTTTGGATCCCGTTGGTGGCCCGTGGTGGGATGCGTTGGCCTTTCCCCGGGAGGATGGATTCCTTCACACCAAAGCAATGGCATCAGAATAAACGATTGCTGCTTGATCCCAGGCCCTGCGCTGCCTTCGGTCTCCGCTAACCAAATCCAGCATTTCTAAATATACACTGGAGTCTTATTTTCTCGCTCCGATCTTTATTTGCCTCCAGATAAGCTGAAACAGATGGGATGTTTCACAACAGCCGCTTGCTGGGGATGTCAGATGGGGAAGGGCACACCCCTGCTGCTTTTCTGGGAAAAATCCCCTCTCCAGCAGGTCCGTGAAGATGATGCCGACCCTCCTCTGGCCTTTGCCAGGGCTGTCGCCTGCCGTGAGCAGCCTTGAGGCTGCAGGTTCCCAGCTCATGGTAGTGGGCTCTGGGATGAGAAACAACCTCCTTGAGCAGAGGGAAGAGGCATCTAAGAGGCAGAAGAGGAGTAAATGCTGTGGAAATTCCACTGTTTCAGAGTGTGACACTTTCTTGGTACAGCTTGAGGTGGGGTTCCTTGCTTCCAGGTGCTGGAAGTTGCAATGGGCTCCTGCAGCTCAGGCAGGAGCTGTGCCACACAAGGAGGGATGCAGAGCTCCACTGTGGGATACATGGATCCTCCATTTGCCTCCTCATGGCTTGGGGTCACAGTGTCAGTAGGACCAGCCATGGAGTCTGCACATCCCTGTGGACTGTGGTGCTTTGGGGTGCCAGGGATCTGGAGCAAGGGGCAGCTGGAGGCCAATCATAAAGCTAAAGGGGAAAAGTCATCTGCAGGCTTGAGGTTTCATACTGGAACCAGGATAAATTCCAGAGCAGAAGAGACTGGCTTGGGTTTGTCCCCCAAAACAATGGCCCTGCGATCCTGGCAGGAGCCAGGCTGAGCCCTGCAGACTCATGGCACTGCGGGCCAAACCGGATCCCAGCTCCAGCTGCGAGTCCATCCTTCCTCCCCTTGCTCGGCAGAGCTGGCATGTGTATGACCCTCCTGTGGGACCTGGCCAGCACCCCTGGGTGAGTTTTGCCTTCACAGCATCACGCACAACTTCCACAGGATGAAGGGAGAACTGTGCCTTGTGCTGGGGACATGGGTGAGGCTTCAGGGACACTCGTCAGCTGAGACATCCCGCATGGTTCTCATTTACTGTGATATATTTTGGGGAAGGGGAGAGCTGTCTAGGGACCAGAGAGGATTGAAATATGAAAGTTAATTAAATAAAACCATCAGTCAAAGGAAACAAACCTTCCCAGCCCAGCATCCTTTGACTGTTCAGAAGGGATGGGCTGTAGCCAAAACCAGTTGTAGTCGTTTAATGATTTGGCCATGAAAATTTTCACTTACAGGCTGTTTGAGGAAAATAAATGGAAAAGAAAAAGAAATATAAAATATTCCATGCCTGGGGCTCCATCTTAATAGAGACATAAAGATGACTTTGACATTCCCAGAACCGCAGTGCTCTGGGAAGACATGGGATTTGCATGTTATTGTGCAGGACCGTTGGAGGAGAGAAGGGAGGGATTTTTCTCTGGAGTGGGAAAGCAGAGCAGCAGAGTCCACATCTCTGAACATCCCCCCTCGCCTCCTCCCCAGGGACACACAGAGGGAGAGGTTGTTGCTGGGGCTGTGTGTGGTTACTGTTAATGTTTGCTCATTCATGGGATTGATTGGGTTTTAATTATGGAGGCTGTTTGGCATCCTGACTCTCAGTATCAATGGCAAAAAGGGACTCCTGTGTTCTACCCTGGAGGTGGCATTGCCTTCCCCGGGTTTGGGACCAAGCTCTTGGTAGATGCACCATCCCAGAGCTTCAAAGAGCTCTGCTGGCATCTCCCCCAGCCACAAAGCACGACAGAATTGCAGCACGCTGGGGCTCGGGGGAGTTCTCCACATCCACATCCACATCCGTAGCAGTGCTCACGGCGCCGTTTCACAAGGCTCTGTGCCCCTGCCCCTCACGTGGAGCCCAGTGCTCCCTGACCCAGCCATGCCCTGCCACGTGCCAAGGGGAGGGCTGCAGGGGCACATGGATCACTTTTTGAGTGGAAAGGAGGGGCTGGCATTTGAGCCTTCAATATCCCGAGCTTCCCTTTGCAGGGAGATTTGGGAACAGCGGGGGGGAGCTGGCCAAAGGCAGATTCACAGCTTTATCAGCATGTTCAGGAAAAGTCACAGCTGGAAAAGAAATCCAGCCAGCTTCCTGCTGCCTCCAAACCACCAGCTCCAGGACCTCGGGGAATATTTGGCCTGGGTTTGCACCTCTGCAAGCACCTTTTGGCCGTGCATCCTCTCCATCCAGCATGGATACAGGGATGCAGCCCCTGCAGCACAGGAGCAGTCCCCTGCTCAGATGTGGAGAGTGGCACGTGCTCAGGTACCCACACCTGCACCATGCCTGTGGGCTCACCCAGCACTGCTCCCACTCAGGGCAAGTTTGGGGCTCAGGAGCCAAACAACATCTACAGTCTCTAGCAGAGCTCCCCAGGCTGGGCTGGGAGCTGTGCTGGAGTGGCTGTGCTGCTGTCCCCTGCAGACCTTGGCACAGTGGCTCATGTCAGACCAGGACCAGCCCTGCAGGTAGGGCCAGGCACAGTGGCTGGGAGGCCCGGAGGTGCCTGGAGCTGCCACAGCTGCCTTGGCTTGTGCTGAACACGCAGGACTGCAGTTGGGAAGGCTGGCCTGCTATGCTGACCCTCAAAGTTGCTAATAAAGCGCTAATTAAAAGCACTTGGAAGGAGAAGCCCTGCCAGAAGGAGAGGCAAAGACACAAGAGCCTTTCATTGTTTACCGGGTTGTGCCCATTCATCCATGGAAGGCAGCCGTGGAGGCTCCTGGCCCCTTTGCCCAGTGTGCAGGGTTGTTTATTCCCCTGGTTATAAAACACAGCAGAAGAGCTGTGCCTACACCGTGCACTGAAAGGCTGGGTCCAGCAGAGCTCCACTGGCCCTGTGGGCACAAACCCGGGAGCAGGAGCCTCTCCTCTCCTGTTTGCCAGGGACTCCTCGCCGGTGGCAGGGCAGTGGCAGAGCCACCTCCCTGCTCTGCAGTGCCCGGGGGAAATGGCATCTCTGGGGGAAGCCTCCCAAGTCGTTTTCAGCTTCTATTCACTTCAGAGCGGGGCAAGACCCATGTGAAGAGGCAGGACCTGGACTGGGCTGGGGTGTGCAGCTCTGCTCATCAAATGCTATTGTTCACAGCTCAATTACACCCGACCAGGGCTTCCAAAGCTCAATCCCAGGCTGCTGGAAAACTGGAAGAACGAAGTGAAGGAGAAGGGCCGCATCAACTGTCCTAACAATGTAAGGATTGTCTGTTCTTCTGTGGGCTGGCTGGTCTCCATCTGCAGGAGGGAGGGGGAGTTTTGGGGGAAGAAACCCACCAGAAATGGTTCTTTTGGGCCACTGATGACAGTGATGCTCGTTTCATTTCCTTTCCTCTCCCTTCCCTGAGCTTGCTGCTGTGCCTGTTTAAAGCATGTCCCACCTTTGTGATCCTCCTTGTGTGCTCAAGCCACCAGGCTTGGGGACAGGGCCACCCTTGGGCTGACAGTGCAGCATTGCCCAATTTGAGCTCTGGAGCTGCCTTTGGGAAGCTCCCAAGATCCTGACAGAGTGAAGGCTGCAATCCTGCACAGCCTTTTGATGCAAAGGACCTGCTTTTCCCAGGGTTAAGCGAAGATAGATTTAAGCCAAGCTTTTTAAAGCCCTGTGACAAGCACAGACCTCAGGGCATGGTGCGTGTGCCTCATCTTGCTGTGAAACACAGCCTTGGCCCGAGCTGACAGAGAGGTGAACCCCACCCTGGTGCTGAGCCTGGATTTATGTCCCAAACAAAGCCTTGCTAATGGGAGTTCTGAAGGAGGCAGTTCCCACAAGGCCAGGGGAGCCGGGCTGGCCCCAGAATGTCATACACAGGCACTTGGAAACGACGTTGCTCAGAAACTGGTCATGCTGCTGCCTGGGTGATTTCTCCTCTCTATTAAGCCTCTGCTGTGGCTCCAAGAACTCCTGTAGCCCAGCAGGACCTCCCGACAGCTCACAAATGTAGGTTTTCCACGGAGACATTTAGGGGAGACGTTTTTCAGCCCGTTGCAGAGGGATGTGGCCACATGACTCCCATTAGCACTAATGGGAAACGTGTGACCAGAGCCCTCAGTGCCTGCAGAGCATTAACCTCACAGTGCTCAGCCTGGACCGGTGGCCGTGCTGGCTCTGCAGGCTCCTGGCCATGGCTCAGAGGAAGGCAGGGGATGAGGGGATCGTGTCTAACCCTGCTTTGTTTTTCCCTGCAGTGCTGTGAAGCCATTTACTCCAGTGTCTCGGGGCTGAAAGCTCACCTGGCCAACTGCAACAAGGTAGGTCCTGCCTTTTACACCCATTTCTCAGAGGTGGCTGTGGTGTTGGGTTTTCTCTTCCCCCCCAGCTGGTTTGGAAGGAACAAGCCAAGGGACAATGACACAGGTTAAAGGATGGTGGCTGCTGGAGGTCTGGCTGGCAGTGCTGCTCCAAGTGAGTTGTCACCAGGCAGATGGAGGCAGAGAAGCTTGAGCTGAGCAGATGGGATGGAGGGGATGTAGCTGCCATCCCAGTTGTAGAGGAAAGGTCCCAAAATACAGACTTCTCACCCAAGCCCAGACCTCTGACACACTAATTGTCATGGGGACACAGCAGTGGGTCTAAGCCCTCCTGCCTTATGTCCTCCTATCCCACAGCAGCCCCTGCCCAGCTGATCCCTGCAGCCCCCAGATCATTCACAAGGCCCTGGTTAAGCAGCATGGCCAGCACGTCACACAACCACACATCAGCTTCAGCAGCTCAGAGCCAAGGAGCTGGGTGCTGGAAACTGAATATTTCCTGAGGCAGGTGGGAATCAGGAGTTTTCTTCCACCAATTTGGGCAGCCCTACAGCCCCTCTGGAAGCCCAGCTGGAGGGATGTTGGTGTGGTGCTTCCTGGGATAAGCTGAGACTGGAAGAGGCAGCTGGTCCATGCAGATACCAGTGCACTCCCACTGAATGGATGGGGCAGCCCTGAGCTCCAGTGCCCTGCAGCTGCCCCAGGGGAGGGATCAGGAGCTCTGTGTAGGGCCCTCACATTGGAACCAAGTAAGAGCTGCTAAATCTTTATACCCTGAAACATTTCCAGCTGCAGCTTCCATTGAATGGAGCTTCCAGGAGGCAGCTCCAATACATACCCTGTGGTTATTAAAAACACCAACTCCAGCACTCCTCCAGTGCTAGCTGGAACAGCAGCCCTTAATGAGATCATTTAGAAAATGGGCTGCAGAGATCCGGCAGGAGAAGCTGGATTTATGCAGGATAAAAGAGCAAACACAGAAGGCTAGGACAGCTCCTTCTCCGAGAAAAAATGGAGCTGGTTTCTGGTTGGTTCTGTGCATGAGAAGCAGCCAGGATCTGCATGAACATTTCCATGAACCACAGAGCTGCACCCTCTGCATCTGGCACAGCTGGGGCCGGGTATTGGTTGCTCTGCAACCCCCACACTGCCCTCAGCAGGATTCTTCCCCTCAGGGGAGATTTACTTCGAATACATGTGGCAACAAATTTGGCATGAATAAATCACAGCCCCCCCCCCCCAAACTGGTCTGTGATTCCTGTTGTAAAATCCTGCAGAACTGGTTGCAATACATAAAACCCCAGGAAGAGCAGAGGCTGTTCCCCAGCAGCACCCCATCCTCAGCGGGGACTGATGCACCAGAGTGATTTTGCACAAGGATTCCTGAAGCCAGCCCTATCCTCTCCTGAAATGAGAGACCTGTCTAACTCAAGATTTACAGCTACGGAGAAATTCCCAGGGAGGAAATATATGGTCCACAGGGGCCCATCCATAACCCCCTCGTCAATAGAGAGCACATTATCTCCCACGTGCTGTGACCTGCAGCATAGCTGGGAGATCTGTCATCCCACCAGGGCGCTGGTGACAGGAATCCAGCAGCCACCCTGGCTCTTTGACAATGTAACAGGAAAATAAGGTGAGTGTTGGACATGAAGCTGATGATGGTTCAGTCCCAGAGGATCACAGATCTGCCTACAGCGAGGACACAGGGCGATGGCCCCATCCCCTGATGTTGGGGACACACAGGCAGCAGCACAAGTGACACGGAATGAAACTCAGAGGATGTGGCTGTGAGCTCCTGGCCCAGCACCGAGGGGCCAGACATGATCTGGTGGCTGTCATGAGTGTTTATTTTGTGTCACTTTAAGGTCACAGGAGGTCAGGGCCAGGGGAGGGCCACCCCTTGGGATGCTTTGGGCTCTGCAGGGGCTGCTGTGTCTTGCAGGGGGACCACTCAGTGGGCAAGTACCGCTGCCTCCTGTGCCAGAAGGAGTTCAGCTCCGAGAGCGGCGTCAAGTACCACATCATCAAGGCTCACTCGGAGGTAAGGAAGCAGCTGGAGCTGGGCTGGGCTGGTCCCTGCTCCAACACACGCATCCTTGGGCTGTCCCTTTCCATCCATCCATCCATCCATCCATCCATCCATGCATCCATGTCTGTTAAGTAACAGCTCCCACTCAGTCTGGGGGGGCTCTTCCCTATCCCTTTTGGTGTCCCTGACACTCCCAGGCTCATTGCAGCAGCTCAGACTGAGCAGTTTGACCTCAGGGGTGGGCCAGGCTGGGGCTGTGTGTGCCAGTGCTGGTGTCGGTGCCAGTGCCTGCCCCCAGGACTGTCACTAACCCCCGTGTCACCCCACGGACACAGAACTGGTTCCGAACCTCCTCAGAGGCCAGCCGGAAAAAGAAAAACAGGGAACAGCTTTCTTCCAGCAAAGAGGAGAAAAAGAAAAGCACAAACGGGAAGAAGAGGGGGAGAAAACCCAAGGAGAGGCCTCCGGAAATGTCCCCGAAGGGCAGAGAGAGCGTGGCAGCAAAGACTAATCACAAGAAAACCCTCGAGCACTGGGAAGGCTCCCGGAGCAGCCCCGAGGGGGACGAGCTCGTCCTCAAGCCCCCGAGCCAGCGGAAGGGAGGAGCCAGCAAGATGCCCGAGAAATGAGCAGCTCAGAGACTCGTCTCCGAGGATTCGTTTACAGCCCAGGGTAACAGGGTGGGGGTCTCTCCCAGTTTTATGTCCCCTCCTCCCCAACCCACCTCCCCTTGCCCCACCCTCCTCTCACCCTCTTTTTACAAAAAAAAAAAAGACAGAAAATACCAATTAACCACTTTAAACAAATCACGGACCTTGTTTCACACTGGAAAACAAACAGAATCAAGGAAGCTGGAACGTTCTCCACCCCCTGCCCATGTACATACCCCTCGGTGGGGCCCCGCTGCCTCCCCCGGCCCGTGATTCCCCCTCCCCTGCGCCAACCTGGTGACGCTTGAGCGAAAGAGAAGTGCAATAGCAGCGGGGTCCCGTGGGCCGGGACCCTCCCCGGGCCGGGCCGGGAGCTGCCTGCCCGTCCGGCGGCCTCCCAGCTCCAGGGTGATGTTTCCAAAGATGTTTGACCGGGTGGGGCGGAGGGTCCGGCGGAGGATGCTGCGATGGGGAAGAGCTGGCAGCGCTTTCTTTCCCTGCAGCCGCGGGTTGAGGGGGAGAGTGTTCGGCAGGGAGCGGCTCTGAGAGGCGTCAGCTTGGCAGGGTTTGTCTGCGGGGTGCGAGGCACAGGCGGAGGAGGGAGCAGGGAGCGTGACACACGCTGGCGGTGTGGGAGGTGTGAGCAGGGGTGCTCTGGGACTGGTCAGGCTAGAGGGTTTAGTGGGAAGTTGTGGGAATGCTGTGGGCACCGTGCAGAGTGGCAGTGCAGCCGTGGAGGGGGTGCAGTGAGGGAGCTGTGGGTGCTTGGCTTGTGTTTGCCGGGCCTGGGGTGCTGTGATGGCAGAGACGTGAGCCAGGGTCAGGGGGAGATGGCAGCTGTCCCCTGCCCGGGGGCATCCACGGGCGATTCAGGGCCCCACTGTGCTCCATCCCCAAGGTGCCGATCACCCAGGAGGGAGGACTGGAGTCTCGGTTCCCCCGCTGTGGCCACAGGGGGTGTAACAGACAGGGGCAGCATCGAGAGACAATCACGGCTCCTGCTGTAGGATGAGCCCAGTTGCTGCCCAGGCGCCTCACATTCCCCGTGTCCTTTCGAGCTGGGACCCACTGTAGGAGGAGTCTCTGCTTCCAAAGATGCATCTGAGCCCCTGACCACCCACCTCGGGGTGGCAGATCCCTGTGGTGCCATCCCTGCTTGTGCTTTTCCCTGGAGCTGTACTTTGCTCCTGTGCTGACATTGTCACCACACCTCTCTCCAGCCCGGGGGGAGTGCCCGTCTCCAGACAAAACCAGGCTACCTCGGTCATGGGAAACGGGCACGTTTCCTCTCAGTAACACAACAGAAAACCTTAATTCGATTTTTCCCCTATGCAGAGCCAGGGAAGAGGCATCAGAGGGGGAGCTTCTGCTTTTGCTTTAATCAATTCAAACCTCAGTCCTTGCTTTCCTTCACTGCTTGTCGCCCACCAGAGGCTCGGTATCATTCCCTGCTCTGAGCAGTGGCTCAATGATAATTAACATCCTGCACTGGCAGGTTACTCCAGCCAGGGAGGAGGGACAGTGGTGGCTGAAGCCAGGGTGGCTTCTCAGGGGGCCAGGGCTCCTGCTCTGTCCATGGCTCTGGCACCTGGATCCACCATCTGCATTGCCCGGCGAGCTGGGCACGTGCATGCGGCTGAGGGAACCGCCTGAGCATTGCTGGCTGCACTGGGCCTCGAGGCAATTAGTGAGAAAGCTTAATTAGTCACTGCAGCTCAGCATGGTCACTGCTTGCACTTCATCGGATCTGTGTTTGGATGGTGTCACTGGGGTAGATCCTGCCTCCCTGGGGAAGGGAAGAGCTTTGGGAGCTGTAGGACAGCTTGGAGAAGCTCACAGGCGGCAGCAGGAAGGGGGGTGCTGGCAGAGCTGTGGGCCTGGCACTGAAATCTCTATGAGGATGCAGAGGGAGCCTCTGGATCCCAAAAATCATATCCTGCCATGGAAGGAAGTCCCTAGGAAAGCTCCATGCCCTGGCCTAGGGAAGGGAGATCTGGGTAGCCTGGGCTGCTGACTTGGACGGTCATCAATCCTCACTGTCTTCCCTTGGGCATGGCCTGGGACTCTGTTCTCACTAACATGCAATTAATTGGCTTCTCATTGATTAAATTAACAGACAGCACTGTGCTCCACAGGGGGGGAGCCCTGGGAGCTGCTCAGGGTGGGGTAGACTTGGGAAAGGGCTTGCTCAGGGGGTCATCATGGGGTCCAGATCAAAACCCACTTCTGCTTCCATAATGAGAGTGTCTGGCAGGAGCAGGGACAGCTGCAGTGTCCTCGCAGAGAGACACCAGCCTGGAGCAGACACCAGGGACCATCTGGGGTCCTGGTGCTGGGGCTGTCCCTGTCACCCTCAGAGCACTCACAGCCCCAGTGAGGGCAGCACCATTGGTCAGGCAGGAATTTCAATGAGAAAGTGAAATCTTCAGGGTTTTTTTCCCCCAAAAAAGGTGTTTTCCCCACTAGTCATCACTCGGAGAGGAACATATTCCCCCCCACCTGCTCCATGAGATATCCTTTAATCTCCTGCTTGTCCAGGGAAGGTTCCAGAGCCATGCTGGGATCACCAGCACCTGCCAGTGCCACGACAGGTGAGCAGGCAGGGCCAAGTGACACCATAGTGGCATTGCTGGGGACCAGTAGGTTGTGCCCCTTCAGGTGCTCCCAGCGAGGCAGTGCTAGAGGGAAAACCACCTTGATCCAGAGGGATAGACAGAGGCTGAAGGACCAGACGGGGGACGAGGTGTCCTGTCCCCTTCCATCCCATCAGCTGTGGGATTTGGGGATTTTGTCACCCCAGGCACAGTGACACAGTGGTCCCGCACCTCCACTCTTGAGGAAACCCACCATCCCATCACCCATGTCTCCAAGGAAAGGGCTAAACCTCCATGGGAGCAGGATTGACTGCAAGCCTGTGGGAAGACCTCATGGAAAGCTTGGATCACGGGGAATGGGGGAACCTTTGCACCAACACCGCACCCTGGGGAGGTTGGCTGTGTCACACCAGCTCCAGCCAGGGTGGGTGGAGCTGCCTGGGCCTGGAGCATCTCTCACTCCCAGGAACCCTGGGAGCATTTTGTTCTTTTCTTTCTCTCCTCGTGACACCCATCCCACGGCATATCCGAATGTTTCTCGTCGATGCCAGTTATTAGTGCATAAGTGTATTTTGGGGAAAAAATTAAAACAGAAAAAAAAAAGGAAAAAAAAATTTTCAATTTATCACTTGTAACCATATATATAAATATATAAATATATATATTAAAAAGTGTTTATTTGCAAAAAATAAAATTGTTTTAACGGTAAACTATCTTATAATAAACTCCCGATTTGTGATGATCTGTTCTTTTGTTAATCATTGACAAATCCTCAATTGGAGAGTACTGTCCGAGCAGCTCCGAGCAGCGCCGAGGCGCTCCCTGTACTGTATGTATGAAACAGCTGTATCGAATAAATGGTTATTGATTTTTTATTAGCACCGTCGTCACCGTTATTGGACATGGGATCCAGGGGGTTTGGATTTGTCCTTCCTGGCTGTGGCTGAGAGGATTCCCCCCTGCTGCTGGGGATGTGGAGCATGTGGTCAGCAGCCCCGGGGTGCCCCCAAAACCCGGATGGGGAAGGTGAGGACTGGTGATGCTGCACCAGCACTCGGCACAGCCAGCACTCCTAGTGCCGGGAGGATCCCAAAGGCCAGCCTCCCCCCACTCCCATGGTAGAAATCTCCCTGAAGCCACTCTGAATCCACTCATCCCATCGGCAGCATCCAGCGTGTCATGGCCCGGGGCCCACATCCAGCCCAGGACCTCTCCTCCCTGGGGAGCTCTGCGGGACCCGGGGCCACCCCCCGGCTCTCCCTCCCAGCGTGGGAATAAATCCTCTTCTGCTCCCTAATGGCTTTTTTGGCACCGAACCCAATCAGGGACAGATTTAGACTGATCTCGCTGCTGGCTGAGAACGCAGCCTTTCCCCATGGGCGCTCTCGCCTCCCCAAAGGCGGGTGGGGACCCCGGGAGCGGTGCTTGCCATCCCCCCCAAACATGTGGTACCACAAACCACAGCCCGGGGCAACCCGGCCGTGATGGGGATGGGAGCGCGGTGCCGAGTAAAACCAGATCCCACCCAGCACCCCGGGACCCCCACGGGGCCGGGGTCCTCCCAGCTCTCCCCAGTGCCCAAAGACATTTTCAGAGCCCGGGGTCACCCAAATCGCGCTTCCTCCCAGCTGCAGGGTGGTGCTCTGTGTTGCACCCCTCAGCGTCCTGGGCAGGGATGCTACCGTGCAGCCACCCCATAGCGCCCACAGGTACCCACAGCATCACTCTGAGCCCCACGGCACCCACCCAAGCCCAAAACACCCACCTACACCTCCAAACGCGCACCCGCACCCCACAACCCACCCCTTGTGTCCTACAGCACCCAGCCGTGCACACATAGACCCATCTCCCCGCACAGCTCTTACCCATGACCAAACCCCCCCTCTGTGCCCCATCTTCCCCCCGGAGCACCCATCCCATCACCCCCAAACCCCGGCCTCCCGTTCCCAGCCC
>WEIU01010505.1:594761-625748 GCA_013389925.1 Aegithalos caudatus | reverse complement strand
GGTTCCCGTTTCCCGCCGGCTCCGGGGGGTTGCGGTGCCGGTCCCGTCCCCCACGATGCCACTTCCGCGAGTGGGGCCTCCCCGAGCCCATCGTTCCATGAAATCGCTTCTCTTTTCCCACCGACCATTTCTTCCCGCCTCCGCTTTGCTCGTTGTTTATTTTAATCCTTCTTCTTTCCCTTTCACGTTGTTACCTTTTCCCTTGTTTACCTTATTTTATGGGTTTTGCCCTTGGTATCCCAGCCGATAAAACACAGCTTCCCATTTTCCAAGCTTGCTCGCACATCCATCAAGATGAAGAATGGGACAACCTAAACTTTTCCACCCAAAAACGCCATACGGGGTGACTTCCCCCAGCCCTCCCCCACACACCCACTCATGTTTCCCCTCTATTTTCCACCCCCTTTTCCTGTGCAATCCTCAGGGGACTGACTGCTTCCAAACATCCAATATCTGGGAATTGCATTTGGAGCATCACTGATGCTCTGTGGATGTGGCAAAGCTTATAGGGATGGAGCATCCCTGCATCCCTGGTTGTAGGGTACCAACACCCCACAGCGCCGACCGACCAACCTTGGAGTCAGTGCCAAAGCATTCCGCCTGTTCCCATCCCTCATGGTCCCATCCTGCGTGTTCCAGCAGCTAAACCCATTGCTGGCAGCTGCCTGTGCCCTTCCTGTGAGTCAGTGGTGGATGGCAGGGAGGATGAGGATGAAGATGAGGACAGGATGAAGATGAGGATGAGGATGCAGATGGGAGGAAGGAGTCTCCCCGAGTTGTGCCGGTCAAGTGAGGGATGAGTAACTGGGTTGTGTAACAGAGCCCCTTCCACTGTGGCTCCCACAAGGTATAAATAGCAACAGATAATTGGCTTTGCAGAGGGAAATGTTTGTCCTTTTGTGGTGAGGGAGCAGAGACCATAATAGAGCTGGAAGGGAGTGCCTGTGCTTGGAGCTGCTGAGATGAACCGTGCAGCTCCAGGTGTCTCCAGCAGGACAGAGCTTGGGACAGGGCTGGGCAAACCAGGAGTGACGTTCCATGGGTTCCAGGATGGGCATGGGCATGGCATGTGACAGTGGGAGGGCAGCCAGGTCCCTCCATCCCTTGTGTGGGTTCCTCTGTCCCTTGGGCAGGCTCATTCCATCCTGTGTCTGGGTTCATCCATCCCTCAGGCAGGTTCCTTGATCCCTTGGATGTGCTCCTCCATTCCTTGGCTGTGTTCCTCCATCCCTTGGGATGGTTTCTTGTGCAGGGAAGGCCCAGCCAAGAGCCAGCACAATTGGATCCAGCCGAAGGAAGCCCAGTGGTGGAGGAAGCAGGTTTGACCTCCAGGCTCCTGTGGGTGCTGCTCACAGGATGGGATCTGTGAGCAGGACCCTCTCTTGGGAACAGGCATCGTTCCACTGGGGGCTTGCTGTGTCTGCAGCTCTTACACCAATCCAGTGACAGTACTTGTGACCAAATGAGGAAAGTCCACATGCAGTCCAGCTTCCATCCTTAAATTCCAGGGGAAACCCACCCAGCAGCTTCCAGGACCAGAAGGAAAAGGGGATCCCGGCCTTCATGCCTGCTTTCCTCTTCCTCCATATTTTGTCTGCCGTTAGAGGAGGGATTTGCTTAAAAATCACCTGGAAGAAAAAAGTCCAAAACTCAGGACTTTCAACTTGTGCAGGAGCTCAGAAACTGGGAAGGAGCTTGGGAAGCAGAGGAGATTTATGCCAGCAGGAAGGCTCAGTCACAGCTGGCCTTTGGAGCCAGTGTGTCCCACCTGGGAGCCCAGTGGGAATGTGGATTTGGATGCTGGGACACTTGCTCCTGTTGCCTGGACGTTTAACAAAGGCAGGAAAAGTGGCAGCAGGAGCATGCGATAAGGAACAATATCCCTGGGCGAGGGCTCCTCGCGCCGTGTCCCGCATCCCTTTGCTTTTTTCCTTCTTTAATGAGGAGAAACAGAAGTTGCTCCGGAACAGAATTTTATTTTTAAACTTCTGAGAGAGCTTTTACAGTGAGAGGGGAGTCCAGGCAGAGATCAGGGATGGAAAAGTTCCTTTGATCATTGCTCGCTTCCCTGATGTCGGGGCAGCAGTTGCGGCTCATGCTGGGGACAGGTTACCCCAAAACCCTCCTGTCCCTGTCCCCTGCCTCAGGACCAGCCCCTCATCTCTGGTTCCCATCAGGTTTCTGTTTTCTGAGATGATGCTCTGAGGTTCCATTTGTGAGCAGGAGCAGGAGGGGTTTCTTGCCAACTCTTGGGAGGCTGTGTGTTTCCCCTGCCTCTGGAATAACCTTGATGACTCAAGGAGGAGGAAAGGGTCTTTCTCCATTTCTGGCCCCATCTCCAGGTGTTGGTGCTAAGCAGGAGGGAGCACCCTCCCTTGGCAGTGGGTGTGCAGAGGCCAAGCTCCTGTCTCACCATGCTGGGGTGGCCATGGGACTTTGTCAGGATTCTCTGTGTCCCTGGCAGAACCTGGCTGCCCTCTGGTGTGTCCTGCACCACCTCCTCCCTTCCTTGGCAGCCAGAGGCTGAGGTCTGCTCTGTGCCAGTCTCTGCTCCAGGGCTGGCCTGGACCCCCTTGCTGTGGTGCCCAACATCTCCCACCCTTGCCATGTGTCCTGCCCTTTAGCAGCTGCCTGGCTCCCTGGGCTTCCTGCAGGATGCCCAGGCTCCCTGGAGAGGCTGATGCTGGAAGAAGAGCAGGGGGGGCCAGGGCAGCTGGCAGGGGGTGCCGAGGGAGCTGATGGCCGGGCACAGCAGCCAGCAGGATGTTATTCTTAGCCACCCGCAGCCCCGGGGTGTTGAGTTTCACCCACTTGTTTACTCCAGGGCTGAGGGGACGGTGAGGGGGCAGCTCTTGGGGAAGCTGAGTGACCAAGGGGGTCCCTCAACCAGACCCCCCAACTGATGGGAGCCAAGAGAGAAGGGTGTGAGTCCTGGACCAAAAAGCATCCCCTGGCCCCGAGCCTCAGCTGCTCCACCAGCTGCATGAGGGGTGCTGGCTGGGTACCCCCTGCCCTGGGGCCACCCCCTCCTGCCCTCTGCAGCCCCCTCCCCAGCAGTGTCCAAGAAGTCCCTGGGAACTCACCAGTGCCGGTGGATGTGGATGTCACTTTCCAGGTGCCCTCCCTGCTGAGCCCACACGTCCAGGACAGCCGAGCACCCCCAGTCCCGGGAGCGGAGGCGCCGGGGCCGGTGTTTATTGCCTGTGCTGGGGGCGGTGAGGGGAGGTGTCACCTCACCCCCAACCCCCCTCTTTTTCTTTAATCAAGCCAGTGCTATTAATATCAGGTAATGAACGTAATCTGGAGGTTAAGCTATCCTCTTATGCTGCTGACTGCCTCGCAGCTCCCCGGCACAGACGCTGCCCCTGCTCTGCTCCCTTCTCCTGCCTCCATCTCCCAGCCCCCCGGATCTGCTGGGGCTCTGCCTCACCCCGGCCTCTTGGGACGCTCCAGTGCCCATTCCAGGGGGACACTCCATGCATGGCTCCGTGCCCCAAGAATCACCCTGGGAGCCCCGCTGGCATAGCCCCTCCCTCACCCTGGTAGTGCCAGAGTGTGGACAGGGACAGGGGGTGACACCCTCAGCCCAGGATCACCCCTGGATCGGCGGCAGGGGGAGATGAGCAGCCCCCCAGCCTTCTCCAGCGTCCGCATCTCCGGCTGTTGGGCCCTTGGGCCAGATGGCGGGTGAGTTCTGCTTCGTTTTTGGGTGGGATTTGCTGTTTCTCATGTGTTTGTTTGCTGGAGTGAACTCTCGGTGGCTCCTGTCCCAGTCCCTCAGCCCCAGTTCCTGTCTGAAAATATCAGCTTCCCATGGGACGTGGCTGCAGCCAGCCAGGCACCTCGGCAGGCTGTGGGGGGCTGCTGGGGGGCCCACAGGGCTGGGGGCTCGGGCAGTGGCTTGTTTACGGGGTACAGAGCCCAGGACATGCTCTTCTGTCTGCTGCCAAGTTCAGGTTTGGGGCTGTGCCATCTTTCCTTGCTGCTGTGGGCAGTTTTGGGACCTGCTGCCTTTGCCCTCCCAGTCCAGCATGGATCCAGGGTGGTCGGGGGTTTCTGAAGGCAGTGGGATGCAGAGAGCCAGAGCTCAGGGCACAGGGATGGCAATAGGAGCACAGTGGGGACGGAGATGGATGTCCTTGCACCTCAGTAAATCCATACTTGGACTAAGCAGGAGCAAAATGCTTCCTTCATTTTGTGCTGGCACAACAGCAGAGCTGGAGAGCCCTTCTTAGGAGCAGGATCACCCGAGGCTTCCTCTGGGACACTCCAGCAAGGATGCAGTAGCCACAGGGAAGGCAAAGCTTCCCCAAAAGCTGGGGACAGCCTGGAGAGAGCTGTTGGCAGCCAAGCCCTCCAGGAAGGCATGGCAGGAGAGGGGTTACCAAGCCCAGGTGATGTTTCCTTTCCTATTTGCGTGGCTTTGGCACCTCAGGGGTTCGCTCTGATGGGGAGGGTCCGTGTGGGACAAGGACCCTCCTCTGGGCAGAGCAATGGCATCAACTCCAGCTCTAAACAGTGTCCCATTCTCTGGGGGATTCAGCACTGCTGCAGGGAATTTCTGAAAAGGAGTAGGGAAAAATGGCCAATGCAGATGGCTGAGATCAGCTGACCCTTTGGAGCAAGAAGAGCCCCTTCCTGGCAAAGGCTGCCATGGAAAACATCTACAAATCTTGAAGTGTAACATTAGGAGAAAAGGCATGACCTTTGGAGAACTCCTGGACAGCCCTGCAGCCCCACAGACATGCTTCTCCCAAATAAATCATGGGAATTGTGGATTTGAGAGTGTAGAATATCATCCGCCTGTAGAAGATATGGCATAGATGAGGAGTAGAGGTACAGTTTTAGATGATACTGATAGAAATGTGTAGAATTTTGGTGAAAATCCAGAATTATTTGATTGAGATAAGGCAGAACACCAACTCTTGGGATGGGATTTGGGTGCTGCATCCCAGAGCAGCCCCAGGTGTGCAGGGGGAGGATGGTTCCAGTCCTCTCCCAGGGGCATGTCCCTGCATCCCACAGCAATGTCCCCTCTATGCCTACACCCTGGGTGTGCTGCAGGCACCCTGGAGAGCAGAGTGGAGAGATGGCACTTGGGAAAGTGGGGTGGAGCTGTGGCTTCAATTCTGGACACTGCCTGTAATTCTGGGCACTGGTGGAGCTGTTGGAGTCCAAGCTCTTCCTCCCTGCCAGGAGCTGGGTGATGTTGATGCTGGTTGGAGGCAGCGGGAGCAGAGCTCAGCCTTGCTCCATCTCCAAAAACCAGAGCTTTGTCCAACTCGGATTCACTTTGGGAATGGTGGCCTGGGTCAGGATGTGCAGGCTGGCACAGCAGAGCTTGGTGCAGTGTGACACCAAGGAGCAGAGCATCCCAACAGCCTCGCCTGTCTCGTGGAGACTGACGTGCAGTCCCGGAGGAAAAGCAGCCGGCACGGCGCCGGCGGCACAGCTCTGGAGTCACCACGGTCCCAGGAGAGGGGCTGGGATGTGGATGAAAGGAACCGCTTTCTTCTGTGGTAAACAACTCTGTTTGTGTCACCTCTGCTTTTATCGAGCCAAAGGGATTTGTTTATGCCCCAGCAGCCCCGCTCTGGGAGTAGCACCGGTGGGTAGCGGCTGCTGCAGCATCACCAGAGGGAGAGGAGACCCAAACATCCCATCTGGGTTTGCTTCTCCTCATGGAAGGAGCCATTTTTTCACAGGAAGACACTCCAGAAGGTTTCCCGATGGGTGTCATCTCCTGAGGTTGTTTTTTAAGTCTCATAGTTGGGGTGTTTTGGGCTCCTGGTTGAGCCTGAGCCTGGCAGTGCTTGGAACTGGCTGTGTGTGCTGATGGGCTCTGGCAAGGGATGGGGTGTTGGTGTCCTGAGCTCTTGTGGGGAACTCCACGAGTGCACAGCTTTGGGTGGGAATCAGTGGGAGAGGTCCTGTCACAGGGGCAGGAGCTGCAGACTGCCTTTTGTCAGCAGGAGTTCAGCAAAGCCAGGCAAATCCCCGTCTCCTTGCCTGCTCCACAGGGATGTGCCAGTGCCAGGGGTAGGGATGGTGAGCTGTGGGCATTCTGCCATGCCCAGGGGGTTTGCCAGGGGGATCCTGCCATGCCCAAGGGGTTTGTTTGCCATTCAGGAGTGGGCATTGCCAGGTCACTTCACATACAGATGGCCCTTCCAAAATTTGATTCTTATCTAAAATTGTTCTAAAAAGGGCTGGGGGAGGGAAGGGAATTAATCTTCATACCAAAACAGCTTAAAATCAACCCAAAATCTGTAAAGCCCTGCAGTTTAAGCCCTTTCAAGAGCAAGCCATTACAGAGCAGCAGCAAAGCCCCGCTGGCTCGGCCAGGCTGTACCAAACAGTGACAGCTTGGAGCCAGTGGTGCCCAGATCTCTTGGTTTCCCTTCCAGCCCGGTCATGGCTTGGAAGAAAAGCAGCATGAGCAGGGAGAGCCCTTTGCACTTTCTCCCGGGGAGCAGAGATCCCTCTGGGGCAGCAGAACAGGAGCAGGGAGGAGTAGGCACTGATATAAATAATCCTCCCTGTCCCTTAATTGGCCAGAGGCTGCAACTTATCTCCTGGCCAGAGGCCACTTATCACCTCCTGGCCACAACTGTCCTCCTGCCAAGCTGGAAAGGGCTCTGGAGGGTGCGTTGTTCCTCTCCAGCAGGGAAGATAAGGGAGAGTGTTCGGCAGCTCCAGGGCTTTGGATGAGCTCAGAGCTCTCTCAGCTCCCAAGGCAAAGCTGATGGCTCTGCCCAGCATTGCCTGGCTCTGCCCAGCTTGCAGACTTGTCCCTGGGGGCTTCAGGACAAAAGGTTGGGAGAACCAGGTCTTGGGTGTGAGTGGAGCACTCAGAGTGGGGAGAGGAAAGGGATTGGGGATGGGGGATAAGGATGGTTGTGCTGTAGCCCATATGTTCGACTGCTGTCCCCAGGAGAGGCACACCAGGGTGGGTTGTTGCCTCCCCTCAATGCTTTGAGAGCTCACTTTATTCCATGCTGACATTCCTCAGACATCAGGACTTTAAGGACGGATGTTTGCATGGTGCCTCCTCCAGGTTCAAACCCTTCTGTGTGAGAATTCCTCGGTGTTGTCTGGCCATGGGTCACAGAGATGTGGGTGCTGGCAGTGCTGCAGCAGGGCTGTGCTTGGCTGTCCCACCCTTCCATTGCATCCCTCACCTCTACAACGCAGCATCCCCCAAGACCCCGCTCCCACACACCAGGCAGGTCTGTCCTTCCCCCCCAGCAGTAACTGTGCCCCTTCCTCTCCCCAGTAACAGCAGTGCTGAATCCCTGGACAGGCTGTACCCCGCCGTGGGCTCCACCAAGGCCCCCCGCAAGAGGACCACCAGCCAGTGCAAGTCTGAGCCCCCGCTGCTGCGGACCAGCAAGAGAACCATCTACACAGCAGGCCGCCCACCCTGGTACAACGAGCACGGGACACAGTCCAAGGAGGCCTTTGTCATAGGTAGGTCACCCCTGCACTGCCCAGGCAGCATCCCTGCCCCTGCCCCGTGGCTCTCCAGGAGATCTTGGTGGGAGTCCTGCCCCACCGCCTCCTTGGAAATTTGAGTTTGGCTCCAGCCTGGACAGGAGCAGGGGGAGTCCCCGTGGTTAGTCCTGCACTGACTGGGTGGGCTGAACCCAAGAGTGTGCAGGGGGTGATGGGTTGTAGGAGACCACACTCTGCTTCTTGTTCCCTCAGCTCCTGTTGCCTGGGCTGTCACGAATTCCTAGGGCTTCAGTCTGGACTGGTTCCCATGCCAGCAGTCCCCGTGTTACATAACCACCTAACAATGGGATTCCCAGCTTTAGCTGGGCATGTTGCTGGCAGTTCAATGCATGCCATTTGATATTGTCCAGGATAATCTCTTGGAGTGCCTGTGACTCCGTGACTTCCCTCTTTGGAGGCTCCTCCAGCTTAGTGCAACAGTGCAGGACCTGGGCTCCAGATTGTGGTGGGAAGGGCTGTGCCCAGCGTTGGTGGCTCCATGCATTTTTTCCTGGCAGGCCTGGGAGGAGGCAGCGCCTCTGGGAAGACCACGGTGGCCACCATGATCATTGAAGCTCTTGATGTCCCGTGGGTGGTTCTGCTGTCCATGGACTCCTTCTACAAGGTGAGGCTGCACCCCTGTTGGCCTGGCCAGGGCCCTGAATTTGCTGTTGCCCAGAGAAGCTGTGGTTGCCCCATTCCTGGAAGTGTTCAAGGCCAGGTTGGATAGGGCTTAGAGCACCCTGTTCCAGTGAAAGATGTCCCTGCCTGTGGCAGGGGGTTGGAATGAGATGAGTTTTAAGATCCCTTCCAACCCATACCAACCTAGGATTGTGTGGTAACCCCTGGCAAGTAAACTTGTTCTAGATTTAGGGACAGCCATGTGGTTTTCCCTTCCAGTGGCTCTTGTGGGGCAGGGAAGAGGTGACTGGGCACAGCAGTGGGGAGGGAGCTGCCCAGCCATGTGCCCTAAGCTCTGCTCTGTGGCAGGTGCTGACCAAGCAGCAGCAGGAGCAGGCAGCCAGCAATGACTTCAACTTTGACCACCCCGACGCCTTTGACTTTGACCTCATCATCGCCACCCTGAAGAAGCTGAAGCAAGGCAAGAGCGTCAAGATCCCCATCTACGACTTCACCACCCACAGCCGGAAGAAGGAATGGGTATGGGACACCAAGGGGGTGGGACAAGGTGGGGCATGGCCAAGGCAGGACAGAGGGAGAGCCAAATGGACCCCCCCAGCCCTGGCCTTGGCAGTCCGGTTCGTGCTGTCAGCCTCTGCTCTGTGCCTAGCTCAGGGTGCATTTTTTGGGTGAGCTGTGACAGTCACAACCCAGACTGATTCCCTGGGACAGGGCGCCTCTGAACAGATGTTCTGTGCCTAACCACATCCGTGTTGTCTCCACAGAAAACCCTCTATGGTGCCAATGTGATTATCTTCGAAGGCATCATGGCATTCGCAGACAAGGAGCTCCTGAAGGTGAGCAAGGGTTTTAAAGCAGTTCCAGGGTGAGATGGTGGGAGGATGCTCTCTCCTGAGGTCCTGCAGCAGGGAGGTGACCTTCTCTTCCAGGTTACACCAGATGCTGCAGCACGTCCCTGAGTAGGAGAAATAGGCTTTGACTCTCAGCAGCCAGGGAAGAACCCCTGGCAGAGGTCAAGTGTTTCAGCAAGTACCTCAATCTCAGCCATTTGTGCCCAGGAAACAGGAGCTGAGTGGTGACCTGGTTCTTGGCAGTGCTGGTGCATAAACACAGCTAGAAATAGCCCACTTCCACACTGCATGCTGCAGCTTGCACAGCCAGAGGCAAAGTCTGCTGAACTTCTACTGCACAGAGCCTGGTGTTCCTAGCATGGAGTCATCCAGCATGTCAGGCTCTCTTGGGGGTTATTTGGATATATCACAGAATGGTTTAGTTTGGAAGGGACCTTAAAGCTCATGTTCCATACCCTGCCATGGGAAGGGACACCTTCCACAAACCAGGTTGCTCCAAGCCCCATCCAGCCTGGCCATGAACACTTCCAGGGATCCAGGGGCAGCCACAGCTTCTCTGGGCATCCTGTGCCAGGGTCTCACCACCCTCACAGGGACAAATTTCCTCTCAATGTCCCATCTAACCCTTCCCTCTGGCATTGTGAAGCCACTCCCCCTTGCTCTGTTGCTCCAGGTCCAAAGTCCCTCTCCAGTTCTCTTGGAGCTTCTTTGGATACTGAAAGGGGCTCTAAGGTCCCCCCAGAACCTTCTCCAGGCTGAACAACCCCAGCTCTCTCAGCCTGTCTCCATCCCTTGGAGTATCTTTGCAGCCCTGACAAATGCTGCAGCAGGCAGTGAGCCATACACAGACTTAGCCAAGCTCTGTCTAAAAAGTTTCCTCCCCTGCCAAGCAAGCACTTGGGTTGCACTTTTCTGGAGCAAGGATGACCTCCAGTGGACAGCTGGGTGAATCCCTCAGGAGACTCCACTCAGCATTCCCACTCCTGCCTCTTGCAATTAAGGACAGAGCCATGAGCTGCCCTGCTGTGCTGGGCTCCTTTCCAGCATTAATTCCCTGCCTGTGGGAGAGGCTTGGAATAAGATGATCTTTAAAGTCCCTTTCAATTCAAACCATCCAAGGATTCTTTGATTAAGAAGCCAGTTCTTGGTGTGTGTCATGGACAGTAACTCCTCTTGTCTCCTCCTCACTCTTAACATTCAGCCAAAGTGTTGGAGCTGGTTAGCAGCAGGGACAGAGTTTGGAGCAGGACAGGTCTCAGGGGACATGGTGGCACCAAGGGGCTCACTGCAGCACCAGCCAGGTTCCAGGGAAAAGCTCCACACAGGCTGGAGCAGAGGAGAGCCAGGCCTTGTTAAAGGGGTGCTGGGCTGGGCTCAGCCCCTCTTGGGGAAGCAGGGGAAGGTGAGTTGAGTCCCACAGCTGACCAGGTGGGATTTGTCCCCTCCCCTCTCCTTTCAGCTCTTGGACCTGAAGATATTCGTGGACACGGACTCGGACATCCGCTTGGTGCGCCGCCTGCGCAGGGACATCAGCGAGCGTGGCCGGGACATCGAGGGCGTCATCAAGCAGTACAACAAGTTTGTCAAGCCTGCCTTTGACCAGTACATCCAGCCCACCATGAGGCTGGCAGACATCGTTGTCCCCCGAGGTACCTCCTCAGTGACACCCCTGAGACCCCTCAGAGACCCCGGCCCTCTGCCCTCAGTTCTGGGCTTTGTGGATTTCTGATCCCTAAGCCTAGGCACAGCAATAGAACCCTCGTGGAGGTAAGGCTGGTGCCAAGCAGAAAGATGTGGAGGGAGCCATGTGGAGGCAGTCCTGTGTTCTCCTTGGCATGCCTTTTGTAGCCTCAGAGTCCCTGGAGCTCTGGGCTTTGTGGTTTTCTGAACCCTAAGCCTAGGCAGAGCAGTAAAAGCAGCCTCAGGCTCGGGCTGGTGCCAAGCAGAACGTTGTTGAGGGAGCCCTGTTGTGGTAGTCCTGTGTTCCCCTTGGCATGCCCTTTGTAGTCCCTGGAGCTCTCTCTGGCTGGCAAGGACACAGAGTAGCTGTCCCATGCCAAAGCAAAGGTTCTTCCAGCTGAGGATCTCCAAACACTGCCCAAAAACATGGGGAAAGTCTGTGCTTTTTCCTCAGCCAGTCTCCTGCCCTACCAGCTCCTGCAGCACAGTGATTTAAGAGGTGGGAGTGACTTGGAGATATCCAGTAACAGGTTAATGAGTAAGGATTTAATAAAAACAGGAATGTCTCCTGCTTTGCAAGGAAAGGGCTGTTTGGGGAAGTAGTGTGGTTTTGAAGATAGTGGGGAATTTAGGAAAGAAACATAGAAAAAACCTGTGATCCTGACCAGGGTGACTTCTTTCCCTGGTATAACGTAGCAGGACAAGAGGATAAGAGGACAAGGGCCTCAAGTTGCACCAGGAGAGTTCAGATTGAATGTCAGGGAAAATTTCTTCACCAAAAGGGCTGTCAAGCCCTGGCATAGGCTGCCCAGGGCAGTGGTGGAGTCACCATCCCTGGAGAGATTTAAAAGGTATGTGGATGTGGCACATGGGGACATGGTTTAGTGGTGGGCTTGGCACTGCTGATTTAGTGGTTGGACTCGATGATCTTAGAGGGCTTTTGCAACCTTTACAGTTCTGATTCTGTGACTCTTTTGCTTTTGGGTCACTCCAGGGAGTGGGAACACTGTGGCCATTGACCTGATTGTTCAGCACGTCCACAGCCAGCTGGAAGAGGTAAGAGCTGCCCAGTCCTGGGGTGGTGAGAGGGCTTCACAGCCTTGCCTGGCAGGGAGCTGTGCTCTGGGTGCCCAGGTGGGAATGGCCTGGCTTCTCCTGTGCTCCAGGTGTGGGAGTTCCTGTGAACTCCTCCCAGCCCTCTCCCTCAGTCCAGTGAAGGAAACTGCCTTCTCCCTGTGCTCTGGTTGGTCCTGGCACCTCTGCCAGCTGTGGTCCAGCAGCAGCTTCCTCCCCTCCCTTGGGAGAGCAAGTCATGAGGGGACAAACCAGCCACCCTCCCGTGATCCAAGGAATGTGTGACCCTGCCCTCCCAGGGCCAGCATTGCCCCAAACCCTCCACTGCTCTTGGGCTTCTCCTCTTCCCTCCCATGCAGACACTGCTGCACAGTCTTTCCAGTCAGGAGCCCACTTTCCCACTTCTGTGCTGTGGGCAGCTCCTGGGTTTCAAAACTCAAAGTCTTGTCATGTTTGAGCCCTGATCGAGGCCCATGCTCCATCACTTCCCCACTGCTGGCTTTATGTCTTCTCCTGTTTGTTCTGGGCCACTCCTGAGCAGTGGTTTGGGACCCTGCACTGAACTAAAGGCGTTTTGTGTTGCTGTCCCCAAGCAGCACAGTCTCCTCCCACCCCACAGTTGTAGCTTTGGTGGTGTTTCAGTTGTGGAAATGCTCAGAGTGATGTCCTGGGAAGGGCAGGGAATGTGACCTGGAGATAGATGCACTGGAATTAAAGGGCTTGATTCTTTCAAGTCTCTTTTGGAGCTCCCAGGTGGCAGGAGCTGCTCAGCTCTGGGATGGGAGCTGGCATGCCTTGACATCCAGCTTCCAGTGCCTGCTCAGGAAGGACTGCTCTTGGCAAAGGTGTCTTGGCAGGTTCTTCCTCTGGGAGTACCTGGCTGCCTGAATTCCCAGCACTAAACTCTGGTTGGGAAGGTGGTTTCTAAACCCTCAGTCACAGGAGGAGGGATCAAAGCCCCAGCATCTCTGCTTGTGCCAGGCTGAGAAGGGCACCCAGCCCTGAGGCAGAGTCCAGGAAAGGGGAATGGCTGTTTCCCCCAGCTCCTGGGATCCAGCCAGGGAATATCACAGCAAACCCAGCACCGCCAGGGTGCCACTGTGAGCCAGGCAAAGGGTTGGCTTGGGGAGGGCTTTCATTGACCTGGGGAGGGGAAGAAGGGCAAAAGGCTGCATGTGAATTCAGGAAAATACTCCTATTTTTCCTTTTTTTTTATCTTGAAACGACCCTGGTGTTGACAATGCTTAATACCGGTTGCGTTGTGTCTTTGTGTTGCTGCTGCAGCGTGAACTCAGTGTCAGGTAAGAGCCCTCACTCTGTCCTGTCTGTGCAGCTGAGGCATTTCCAATGCCAGGCACTGCTTGGCCTCACCCCGGCCCCCGGCGGCACCGGCAGCTCGCGTAGGGCACGACCCTGTCACCTCCACGGTGACAAAAGGCCACCTGCCCTTGGCTTCGGGGTGGCAGGGACAGGGTTGCTCCCCTCAGGTGCCAGCTTGAGCACAGACCCCTGAAGCTGGGACAGGGCCAGGTTTGTACCTGGGGATCCCTGGTCTCTGCAGGAGGGGAGGTTTTGCATCCTGAGATCCTCTTTTATTTCTCTTCATCCTCTAAAATCAACGATTTTCAGAGCTGCTCTCCATCCCTGGTGATTAAAGATAATTAAACATCAATTATTAGATTAGTCAAAGCATCTTGGAAAAAGGGTGGAGAGTGACTTTTTAAATGGGCAGATAGTGATAGGATGAGGGGAAACAGCTTTAAACTAAAAGAGGAGAAATTTAGATTGGGTAATAGGAAGAAATGCTTCCCTGTGATGATGGTGAGGCCCTAGCACAGGTTACCCAGAGAAGCTGAGGGTGTCCCATCCCTGGAGGTGTTCAAGGCCAGGTTGGACAGAGCTTGGAACAGCCTGGGATAGTGGAAGGTCCCCACCCATGGCAGAGGTTGGAATAAAATGGTCTTTAATGTCCCTCCCAGCCCAAACCAGTCTGTGATCTTGAGGGTGGTGGGAGCCCTGGACACCTCACTGCACGCAGGAATCTGCCTGGTGGCACCCAAAGGAGTGTAGCAGCTTCACATGGCCAGAGGTGCCAACTTTCCCACACCTTCTGGAGGATGCAGAACCATTTCTGAAGGACTGAGAAAATCCTGCTGCCTAAGTCCAGCAGGATTTCTAATTTCTGCAGGTGGACACTGCCACATATATGTTGATTTATTCAACCTCTTCAGTGTGGGGCCCCAGATGGGACTTCAGCTCTCTTGCTTCCATTAAGAAGCCACCCAGGCTTTCAGGTATTCTTGTAGGGAGCAGAATGAATGCATTACTGAAGGGTTTCCATTTAGATCTCCATCATTGCATGGAGATACTCAGCTCAAGTAACTTTAAGATTTACATTTGGCATACAGTGAGCTTTTAAAATAACTGAGATGAAGAGGGAAAAGACTCTGCTTTACTTATTTCTGCCTCAGCCAGTCACTTCCTAGACTAGACAAGAGGATATTTTATTTTATTTCCCTTTGATTGTTTAACACCCTGGGGCCTGACATTTCTGTACAGACACGTAAGCTTCCCTCTGTGTCTGGAGGTCCAGGTAGAAAAGTGCTCTTTAGTATGAAGAGAAATCTGTTGCTTTAAAAATGGCAGGAATAACATTAGAGAGAAGACTAATATATGTGCAAATATATATGTGTATATATAGAGAGATAGATACTCATACACACATAAAATTTCCTTTCTCCTCTTAATCAAAGGGTTGCTTATTAGATCTTCTTCTTCTGCACTTAAAAATGGGGTATTTAATATATCAATAAAGTATTAAAAGTTTTATGATAGCACGTTCAGAAAGTTAACTCTAACCTCTGGAAACACCTCCATGATCAGCACACTCACAGGTAGTTTTATGGTCTGTTGAAGGCTTCCATTTATGCCTTTGGCAGAAAATATGGAAAAAAATCCTGCAAAAACCTAAATCTGTTGCCACTGCTGGAGCCCCAGTGCTTTACTGCTGCTGTGGTTTCCCCCAGCCCTGCTGTCTCTCTGCAAGAGCAGTGGGGAGGGTGGAGTCACATCGAGTGAGATGTGCCTGGCGAATACGGGCTTTTCATGGCAAAGAGTTCCCCATCCTCTTGTCTGTAATGGCTTCCTCTAAATGTCACGGTTGTTCTGAAGTCACTGCTGTTTGGTGGTGGTGGGGACACAGGGAGGATAAAACCTGAGTGCTCAGATCTGGCCCAGTCTGAGGTGTCTCTGTGGTCCTCGTGCTCCAGGGCTCCTCTCCTGGCCACACGACTGGCTGGGCCAGGTAGGGAGTGTCTTTCCACACTCAGATGGGTGACTTCTGGGGATTTAAAGCAAGTGGTGCCTTCCTTGGACATGCAAGGCTTGTTTTCATTCTGGAACCACTGGCTCTGAGGAGCATGCTTGCCTTCCCAGTTATTCCCTCAGAGCACAGGTTGGACCTTAGCATTCTCAGGATATTTCTTGTCCAGCCTCCCCTGTGTCTGACTGTGCTCATGCTGGAGATGTGGTTCATAGCAGCGCTCCCAGGTGGGTATTCCTCCTGGAGCCTGGCAGCAGGAGCTGGAGCAGCCAGCCCCTGCTGAGGCACAGTGCTCCCAGCCCAGCCTGTTCCCCATCCCTCCTGCCACGCTCTCAGCATCCAGCCCCGCTCCTGGAGCCAGCGCTCTTTCCAGCTGATTCCCCTCGCCAATCAATATTCCCCACCCCCAAGGTCCCGATCAGCTTGGCGTGCCCTTTGCCAATTGTGTCTTTAAATATCAACCCGTGGCGCAGTTTAATAGCCCTTGTTTGAAATGTCAGCCCTGAAAGGCAGCCGTGTACGTGTTTGAAATGCCTTGACTGCATCATCTCCTTTGTAGCTGGATGTCTCTTGTCTGCTTCCTGCTCGATAGCATGTTCCACAAAGAGCCAAGGATGCTCCCTGAAGCCTTCCTGGGAGATGGTCACCCTTTTCTCTCTCTCTCTCTCTTTCTTCTTCTTTCCATTTTTTCCCCTTTAAGCCTTTGTTCTCAGGGGGAAAAAATAAGTTTCCAAAATAAGACGTTTTCTTGACGTGCTCGTGGCTGCCTGTCTGGATGTTCCGTCACAGTCCTCTCTTGGCAGGGAGGGACAGGAGGCATCACACTCCCTGCTTCCCTCCCAGGATGGGCAGGGGTGACAGGGTGGATGGCTGCTGGAAGGGCTGAGCTCTTCCCTCTCCAGTCATAGTGAGCCCAGGGCACGTCCAGGTGAGCCCAGGGGAAGAAAAGTCTTCCCTGCAGGTGATGTTCTGTTCAGAGCCAGGTTTCTCTCCATGTTTCCAGTGCACTTGGCTTTCCATGTTCTCCAAGGCTTGAGAAGATCATCATCATGCAGGAGGGGGACACCCATATGAGCCCACAAGAAGTTTGCCTGGGAGCAGGGCAGGTTGGATGTAGGATTTTTAGGTTGGACAAAGGTTTTTGGCCTTGAGTGCCTACACTTGCTCTGAGATTACAGTGGGGCCCTGGGCGAGGGCTCAGCATGAGCCCTGGAAGTGTTGAGTACCAGGTTGGATGGGGCTTGGAGCAACCTGGTCTAGTGGAAAGTGGGAGGGTGGAATGAGCTGATCCTTAAGGTTCCTTCTCATCCAAACCATTCTAGCATTCTATGGTTCTACATCCCTCCAAGCTTCCAAGAGCAAGCATTGCAGTGTGGCACTACTTAGGACAGAGATGAGACAGTGTCCCTGCTGTGGCTCTGGGACAGTGTCCCTGCTGTGGCTCTGGGACAGTGAGAGCAGACAGTTCTTTTCCCTAGTGGAGCCAGGAGTGGAGCCAGTGCCATGGAGAGCAGTGGTGACATGACTCAGTCACCAAGGGAGGAGTGTTGGATCTGCACGGTGATGGCCCAGGCACGTCCAAGAGCTGTTGATCAATTAGGGGATTTTCCCCCCTCTAATGACAGTGCTTTCTCCTCTGTTTCATGTCACGTTTGTCCCTCTCCTCTTAAACTCTCGTGTCTCCTGTCTTGTCTCCCCTGAACATCCCTCCCACCGGGTGACCAGAGGAAGCTGCGCTGGGATATGTGAGGAGACAAATGCTTGTGGCAGTGTTTTGGGTGTGACACTAACGGCGGGGAGTGGGCCAGGGCTGTGCAGGGTGAGCGGCCTCACTAACCCGGGTGGGGGATCCTGGGGCAGGCAGCTCATGGGGTCCCGCTTTGCTGGGGCTGTGTGGGCCAGACAGAGGTGGGGGCACTTGAAAGAATAGCTTTATCCCAAAAATGGGACCTGTTTCCCCAGAAAGCACCATGGAGAGACCCTCACAACACTGAGTGGCTTCCAAGCAGGGTGGTATCCAGCCCTCCCAGTCCCCACACTGCATAGGTGTCAAAGGAAGGTGTGGAAAACTTGGTGACAGAATGCTGACAGCGTATCTTGGGGGTCTGTTGGCAGGATGCTGGGGAGGTGTTCCCACTGCTCATGGAGGTTGGAAAACCCTGGGCATCTGTGGCAGGGAGCAGGAGTCAGGTCACATCATGACAGGAGCGGGGCTGCTCATTCCACTGGCATGGTGGGATGCTGTGATGTGGACCTGGCAGTGATGGAGGGAAAAAGTGCCAGTGGCAAGCTCAGTCCTGTGCTCCTTGGTGAGCTGTGGTGATGGGACATGACCCAAACAGCTCCTCTGGTTTAGGCAACAGCAGTTTGTCACCTGGGCAAACCCAGCCCAGGCCATGTGCATGTGTGGCTCTGTGTTGGGGGCCCATCTCTGCCCCATAAAGCAGGTGAACTGGCAGCATCTGCCCAAGGCAGGGCTCATGCCCTCACCACCATGTGTGTTGGCATCCTAGGGGCTGAGAGGGGTTTGGGCAGGGCTGTGCCCCCAGGATCTGTCCCCAGGCCAGCTGTGGCAGGAGGAGGGAAGGGAGGGCTGTGGGGACAGAGCTGTGGGTGCTGCCAGCAGCACAGCCCTGGCATAGGAGCATCTCCAAGAGCTTCTAACCCATGGGACAGCCACTAACAGAGTGAGCTCGCTTCACTGACAGCAGGGCCAGGGCCTTGAGGGCTGCTTGTCCAAAACCAGCAATGGGGTCTGCACACAGCGGGCAAGCCCACCAGGGAACCACAACCCATCCATGCTCTCTGCATGGCTGCCAGCTGTCCTGGCTCTCTGGAGCATTCCCTGCATGGGGGCTCTTGGCTGCTACACAGGACTGGAGCTGGTAAAGCAAGAAGGAGCCCTTAAGCACCCACAGGCCTTGGGAATGTCTCATTGGTGTTGGGTGGCCAAGACCAGGAGATGGCTGTGTGGATGGAGGCCTCAAGCTCTGCCCTCCTCCACGCCTATCCATCTTCTCTGTCTTCCTCTCTGCTTGCGTGCCTCTGTGTGCCATTAATCCAGGTTTCTGCTTGATTTGAAATCTTAACCATGCAGTGCTTTCATTTGCTCTCTTCTCTGCCTCCCCGACATCTCTGTGTTTTTTTGCTGGATGCAGCTGCTGGCACGTGTGTGATCTGACGTGTGGCTTTCCAACCCCAGCCCTCCTCCCAGACAAAGTTGCTTGTCCATCCTGCCCAGCCTTGTGGAAGCCAGATGTGACCTTCTTCTCATTACTGCCACTCTCACAGGGAGAAGTGACTAATGGGGCTCCATTGTGCGCTTCCCCCTGAATGGTGTTCCCTTGATCCCAGAATAGCTCCCAGCCCTATTCGTTACGTGGAATGAGTCACACAGAGCCAGTCCTGTCCAGCCATAAAGTCTTGAAGCTGTTCCCAATTTGGAATGAGACAGGTGATCTCTAAAATAGTCACATTCCAGATATGTGCCAGCACTGCCAACCTGGCTGCCTGTCCAATTTCTGGTGACATCTGGCACTTGCAGGTCACAGACAACAAAAATGGTCCTTCCTCACCCCATGAGTCCAAGATCCATCAACAGATAAGACTCTGCAATAGGAGAAGGTTTTGATTTTATTTTCTACTTTCTTCCCAAACAGTGGAAACCAAGATGGGCCAGCCACCTTCAGAGAAGCTGTGGCTGCCCCATCCCTGGAAATGTTCAAGGCCAGGTTGGATGAGGCTTACATTCACCTGGTCTAGTGGAAGGGGTCCCTGCCCATGGCACAGAGCTGGAACAAGATGGTCTTTAAAAGTCCTTTCCAATCCAAACCATTGTATGAACCTGGGTCAGTTGCCCAGCAGGAAGGGCAGGTCCTTGGGCTGCAAGGTCTCCCTAAGTCCAGTGACCCTGGTTTGTGGATGCAGGTCCCTTTGCCATGGCAGGGGCCAGGCAGGGCTGGCTGCTCACTCAGCTCAGCTGGATGGCCTCTGTGTGTGTTTGCAGTGTGAGATGGCATCTGGGAGGATGGCTCTGGCCATGTGCTGTGCTCCAGCCTTTGGGCAGCCTTCCCCAGACCTTCTGACCATGTGTTTGGTTTTCAGGGCTGCCCTGGCCTCTGCCCACCAGTGCCACCCTCTTCCTCAGACCCTCAGTGTGCTGAAGAGCACCCCTCAGGTGAGGGGCATGCACACCATCATCAGGTAAAGCCCCTGCTGTGGCTCCTGGGGTGGGATGGGGCTCAGATGGGATGGGCTGGCCTGTCTTTGGGCTTCCCAATCCCCCTTTTGCCTGTCTGTATGGCTTGGAGACACAAGACAGGGCAGATTGTGGTGGCCCCTGCATAAATGACCTATGCAGTTACTGCTTAGTGATCTTGCCAAGAATTTTCCTGCTTTTTGCCATGAAACAGACACCACAGTTTCAGGCTCCGATGGTGCAAACAAGACCCAGGAAGAGGCAGGGACTGCCAGACCTCACCTGGGACACATTTTGGTCCAGAGCTGACGTTGCCTTTCCCTCCCCTCTAGAAACAAGGAGACCAGCAGAGACGAGTTCATTTTCTACTCCAAAAGGTTGATGCGGTTGCTGATTGAGCACGCGCTCTCCCTGCTCCCATTCCAGGTGGGTTCAAGGCTGTAGATGCTGGGTTTCCTCTCTGGTTCTTCACCCTCAACTGCTGGGGAGCCAGGACAGACCTGGTGCTGCTTCTGCAACCTTCCCCATGGACAAATCCTTTCAACCCTCAGATTAAAAGGTGCCAGGACTCCCCAAGGCTATGGAGCAATGCTGTTGCCCTGGGTGACAACTCTTTGTCCAGCCTTAGTGTCCAAGGGTTCAGCCCCCTTAGATGGCTGACTCCAGGGCTCCTGTGAGAGCCACATCAGAGCCCCTGATAACTCTTCTCACATGTTTTTTGTAGAGCTGCACAGTTCAGACCCCTCAGGGACACGACTACGAAGGGAGGACATACAGCGGGAAACAAGTAAGTGGAAGCCAAAGCACAACTGGGACCTGCCCCGTGGGGGTGCACTGGAAGCCCTGACTGCCATCAGGCTGGGTTTGGTGCCTGCTATCCTGAATATGACACCTTGTTCCACCAGGAAAGGCAGGTCGGTGACCAAGTTTGCCATCAGCAGTGTCACTGTGCCCTGTCACTGAGGGTGGGCTGGGAGTGGCGCAGCTCTCTTGGAAGGGGTGTGCTTTTGGGTTGCCCATTAGAGTCCCTCGCTGCTGAGACCCAGCATGGGGTGGTGGCAGCTCCTAAACCATGCACCCACCATGGCCGTGCGCTGCAGATCACCGGGGTGTCCATCCTGCGGGCGGGAGAGACCATGGAGCCGGCGCTGCGCGCGGTGTGCAAGGACGTCCGCATCGGCACCATCCTCATCCAGACCAACTGCAACACCGGCGAGCCGGAGGTAACGCCCGGGCCGCCGAGGACACCTCTGGTGTTAACCTGAGTGCAGGTGGGGGTGGGGCTCAGGGGGTTCCTGACAGCCCTTCGGGACCCAGGAGTTTGTCTTGGAAGCGGTTGGGTGGTTTGAAAGCTGCCCAAGTGGGTTTTGGAGCAGGCTTGTGCACACACGGGCTGGTTTGTTTCTGAGTGTTTGTGCTGGCTTTGAGCTGACAGCCAGGGTACCAGGGACAGAGAGGCAGGAGGGGTCCTTTGCTCCTCAGAGTGCTCAGGTTGCTCCATTTGCCTGCAGCCTCTGAGCTGCTCTCTCTTTCCTCCACCCAGCTCCACTACCTGCGGCTGCCGAAGGACATCAGCGAAGACCACGTCATCCTGATGGACTGCACGGTCTCCACGGGCGCTGCAGCCATGATGGCAGTGAGGGTGCTGCTGGTACGGATGGGTCGGGCAGGGATTGGCTCCAGAGCAACCTGCAGAGCACCAGCCATGGCCATGCTGAGGGGACGTGCCTGGAACTGGCTCCTCTGTGGGAAGGAGAGTGTCAGGGCCCTGGGGTAACTCACCCTGAGCTTTCCCTGTGCGTTTCCTGTAGGATCATGATGTCCCAGAGGACAAGATCTTCCTGCTCTCCCTGCTCATGGCAGAGATGGGCGTCCACTCGGTCGCCTATGCCTTCCCTCGGGTGAAAATCATCACCACGGCTGTGGACAAGAAGGTGAATGACCTCTTCCGGATAATCCCCGGCATCGGTGAGTGTCTTGGTAGGAGTGACTTGTGGTGAGGGGATTTTTAGTGCTTCTGGCTGGGGAGAGGACATGAAGCCCTGGTTGTCAGCAGCAGTTTAGGTCTGGCCTTACATTACCCAGAGCCCCAGTGCCTCTCCTAGGTCCTGCTGCCAGGTGGGTGTCAGGATCACCATGCTGACTCTGAGGGCTGCAGAGCATCCATTGCCTTTTCAGCAATAGGAGCCATTCCACATGCCATGAGCCTCCTCCAGCCCCAGGCAGAGAAGTCAGGCTGGGACAGCTGGAGCAGCCCTGTGCCCACCTCCTTCGCTAAAATGCCACCCTCCACAAGTTCACCCAAAATAAGCTCACTGTGTTCTGTCCTCACCTCTACCATGCCAGGAAACACCTTCCACAGGGTGTTAAACCAGCCTACAGGCTGCTCCAGTTTTGCTGCTGCTCAAGCTGTCAGATAAACCTGCTCTTGTCCCCTTGCCTGCTGTGATAAGGACAGGCAGGAGGATGGGTCCCAAGGCTCCCACAGTGCTGCACTCTGACTCTCTCTCTCCCCACAGGGAATTTTGGAGATCGGTACTTCGGGACGGATGCTCCCCCTGACTGGAGCGATGATGAGGATGCTCTTAGCACTTAGCTGGATGTGGAGGTGCCACTGGCACCAGGCAGCTTCAGCACCGCACCTTAACCCCTCTGTCCAGTGCAGATTTCTCCTTCCTCTCACCAAGCATAGATATTTTTTTCAAATCTTACATTGGAGAGCTAAGGCATATTTTTTCAGAGAGACATAAATCCTAGTTTGACTTTATGGACAGTCACGTGTCCCAGCATAGAGTGGAGTTAATTTATTTTAATTTAAATATTTGCCTATATAACTTATTGGAGATATTTTATAAAGGACAATAATAAATTTTTTCTCTGGTTTTCTTGAATGGAGCATGTCCCTTTTCTGTCTCTACCCATGGGTGCCTAGAAGGATTTGACCAGGGACAGGACCTGAGGGAACATCTGGAGCTGTGTCACGGGGTGTTTTAGGTTGGATATTAGGAAAAGGGTCTCCCAGAGAGTGGTTGGACACTAAAACAAGCTCCCCAGGGCTGTGGTCAGAGTCCCAAGGCTGCCAGAGCTCAAGGAGCATTTGGACAGTACTCTCAGGCACATGACTGGATTGTTGGGGTGTCCTGTGCAGGGCCAGGAGCTGGGCTCAATGATCCTTGTGGATAACAAGGATAACATCTTCTAACTGAGGCGATTCTATGAAGTTCAGCTTGGATCATACCACACCTCAGCTGAAGAAGCACCAAGTGCCTGTTGTGAGTTCAGCAGCCAAAGTGAAACAGAGCTCCCCCCAGCCCCAGCTCTTGCTGAATCAGAGCTGCTCGAGACGTGGTGAGAAGCAGGTCCTGTGTCTGACCCAGGACACAGTGAACAGAGCAGGGGAAGGGGAGCTGGCCCCACATGAGGGGGGTTCAGCCAGAGAAGGCTGTGACCTCCAGGGCTGAACATGGAGCATTTTCCTTTCCTGCAGGATTCAAAGTACCAACCCAACACCTTTGTGTAGGAGAGAAACATCCCAAGAGGAGCAAACCTACCTCTTGTCTGGGTATCCCTGGCCTGGAGTCGGCTCCTGAGGGGTCAGGCAAGGCAAGCAGGTGCTGCTGGCAGCGCGGGGTTGGGAGGGGGATGCTCTGCCAAGCCCTCACCAAAATGGAGAGTCACCTGGTGATCACTCAGTGTGGGCTTGGGTGTGACGAGCCCAAAATAACCGCCACTGCTCTGCGGCACATTGTGCAAATTCTCAACTAGATTTAAAAGAAAACACACCCGAGTTCCTGCCAGCACTTGGTGAAGGAGGGAGCCCTCCATTGAAAGCCACGCTCAGAGCCAACACTGACACTTGATTAGCGTCTGCTAAAAATAGTTCCCTGTGTGGGTGGAAGGAGAGCTCATGAGCACAGACACGGGAGGACAGGCAGGCATGGAGAGTTTCAGGCTGGAGTGGCAGGTCAGCAGCTGTGGGTCACCAGGTCTATGGAAGAGTGTGTCATGGACAGGGACGTCTTCACTAGACCAGGTTGCTCCAAGCCCCATCCAACCTGGCCTTGAATGCTTCCAGGGATGGGATATCCACGCCACTTACTCTGGGGGGGCAAAGCACTGTGGTGTCTGCCTTCAGGTAACATGCGACAGGACAAGAAGAAACAATTGTGCCAGGGACGTTTAGAATAGATATAAGAGAAAAATTCTGAAAGGATGCTTAGACACTGAAACAAGTAGCCCAGGGCAGTGGTGGAGTTGCCATTTTCCCTTAGCAGATCCCTGGTTTGCCTCAGATCTACACTTTCCCCAACAGAGAATTTTTACTCAGAATCTGCACTAACCAGTCTGTCTGAATTTAAGAAGGGTTTGGGTAAGGCTCCTGTGCACATGGTGTGACTTTGTGTCCTGTGCATGACTAGGAGTTGGACTCAATGATCCTGATGTGTCCCTTCAGCCTATTTCATGGGTCAATTCAGCATATTCTATCCTTCTGCAATTATTTTGCTTCAGCAAACCAGCTCTGTGCCCGTGCCAGCAGATCCCATTGGGCAGCTGGCAAACGTGGCGCCATCACCTCCCACCCCACCCTGTGGGTTGCTCCTGCCACTGGAATATGTGGAGCCATCCTCTCTCCTCCCACACTGCTCCTGCTTAAGGCAACCATGGCTGATTCATCCTCAAACGCTGTTTCTGGTGACTTCCACCCCCTCTGCCGCCATTGCCCTCACGCCGCAGCGCCATCTTGGATCCCTCACCCTCCCTGTCAGCCCGCCACATTCCGCTCCCTCACGCCACCATTACCCGCGCTACCAGACCAAATTTAGTTTCAGGGCTGCAAGACAGAATTTCTTTTGTTTGTGACAAACTGCTGGTAGCAAACACCACGTCGGAAACACTGCGTGGGCGGCAGGCAGCTCCTTCCCTCCCCTCTGCCTGTGCCTCACTGCCCCCTCAGCCGGAGGCTCTGAGGCCGTGCTGGCCATGGGCTTGGGTGGTGGAACACAAAAAAAACCACTCTTTTTTTTGTCAAGATATCAATCTAAAGCTTCCTGAGCAGCCCTGGCCACCAGGCTGTGTTACTGCAGGGTGGGGGATGCAGCAGGTCTCTTCACCAGCCCAAACCGCCCCGCCAGGGTCACGCCATGTTTTCAAGCTGAATAAAGAGCCAGAGTGGTGGGGTTTGAGCGTGGCTGAGCCCAGCGCTGCACTGACCCTGACCCAGGACAGGCACTGCTCCAGCTCCCACCTGCTGTTGGCCAGCCCAGCCAGGAGCATGTGGCACATGGTGACACTTCCTAATGCCTCCTCCACAACATGGAGACACTGGAGAAAAGGACTGAAAAATGAAACAAAGACCTTTTTTCTCATTGCAAACCACACTTCCAGGTGTCTCATTAAATCAGACAAAAAAAAAAACAAAACAAACCAAAACCCAAAAGTATTTGATTTATTCCTATCATAAGGTGCCCGTGGGTTCAGCTGCAGCCCCCCGCTGTCACTGGGGTTTCACGTCCCATGGCAGGACCCCCACTTCTGGCAGTGCCCTCCTCCTCCTGCCATCACCACAATCCCAAACAATCTATGTGGGACCCCTGCTCTCTGCAGCGCCTGCAGCCCCCCCACCATCTCTGGGGTCCCACTGCCCATGGCAGGACCACCAGGGCCAGCTGTGCTTTACTTCTTGCCTGGCATCCAGAGTGACCCAAACCCCCACTGATCTGACCCATGGCAGAGTCTCTTGAGCACCATTGCCTCATCACTAAAAATAGACCCGAGCGGTTAAAAAAAAAAAAGCCAACAGAAAAAAAGCGAACAATGTCTGCTTGACCATCAAAGAGCAACCACAGTCATTTCGAGGCAGGAACACCTGAGACGAGGACTTTCGGGTTGTATTTTCTCTTTCTGCAGCAGATGGGCTCGATTTTCTCTGAAATAGATGAAATCTCTCCTTGCCTGAGGTAATGGCATGCGGAGCCCCAGCGCTGGGGGCTGCCCCGCTTGTGGGCTTCTTGGGGCTGGAAAGGAGCCAAGGGAATAATGGGTCAGAAGAAAAATTCAATTTCCTTTTGAATTTGTTACTTGCTTGATTCCTATTTGTACAGAAAGACATAGATCTTGTGGGCTGAAACCTGTGTGCTGGCCCCAGTACTCATTTGAGAACTTGGCAATTCATTGCAGGAATGGGCTATGCTGTCAAGGTCACCTCCCAGACCTGCTCTGGGTGAGCAGTGTGTCAGCCCTCCAGACCTTCAAGACCTGGCATGTCCAGCCCATGGTTCTGCAGGGCACAATCTTGGTCAATGGTTAAAAATATGCTGAATTTCCATGTATTATAAACAAGGACTGGAGCTGGCATCAAACACTCTGCCCTGTTAGCAGGGGCAGGTTTTCAGAAGTTGATATCCAAATGGTGTTGAAAAATGGGGTTTTGGAGCTGTTGAATGAGCACAGCAATCAGCCAGCATATCCAACAGGCCACACATGAAGATATTTAACTGGTGCCACTGGAAGCTTTTTCAGCAGCACCTTACATCAAACTCATCTAAGCCATCTGCTGCTTAGAGTGATCCTTGGCCAAGCTCACTCACCACAGAGGCATTTAAAAACATCAAAGATATTTTAAAGACTTTATTTTACCTCAGTGCCTTTGAACAAGAGCATGAGATGACAGGATGAGTGAGAATGGCTCCAAAATGACAAAGGGCAGGGTTAGATCGGGCATTGGGAAGAAATTCTTCCTTGTCAGAGTGTCAAGGCCCTGGCACAGGTTTCCCAGAGAAGATGTAGCTTCCCCATACCTGAAAGTGTTCATGGCCAGGTTGGGCAGAGCTTGGAGCAACCTGGGACAATGGAAGATGTCCCTGCTCATTGCAGTGAATCTTCAGTTTACATTTGTTGAATCGTAGAATCCCACAAGGAGCTGGAAGGGACTTTAAAACTCATCTTGTTGCAGCCATGGGATCTTTCCCCTCCAGACCAAGAGACACTGCTCCACATGGGCCTGGATCCTTTGACAGGTTACATATTTTCATGGCAGGCAGTTTTCTTCCTTTCCCTTTGCCCTCCTCCATTTTACAGCCAAAACTGCTCTTCTGCACACACTGAGGAGAAATGAAAGATTGAAATAAATTGCTCTCCTCCAGATCTTTCCTCTCTGGGTGTGCATCGCTGGGGGATCTGCTGGCTGAGGCAGACTGAAGGGGGATGCAGACAACCCCACAGCCTCTGGTCAGAGCAGGACAGAGCTTTGTCTTGTGGCTCCATTCAGTGAGGCAGCATTTGGGAAACATTTTTTGGGGGTGGGGGGTGGAAAGAAGGATCTTCTTGTTGAACTGAGGAGCAGGACCTCTCTATCCCCTTGGGGACAGGGAGGGGGAGCCCAGAGCAGCTGCACCCAGACTGGAGCATAGTCTGCAGTTCCCACAGCCAGGGTATCCCTTCTCACTTCTGTCTCCATCTAACAGCACTTTCTCATTTTCAAAAGAGTTGAGAGAACCACTAAAACACAGAGTCGTGTTGGAGTTTCATTTTTTGTCTCCACCACCCTGCCTGTCCAGCGTGTAATGGAAATTTTACCGCAGCTCTCGATGAGCAAACAGGAAGCCAGCAGAGAACGTGGCAGCTCGCTGTGGCCCAGCTCAGCTCAGCTGGGTGACAAGAAAGGCCATAAAAGACAGCATGGGGGTGGCAGGGGGAGGAGAGCAGGCCAGAGGGGCCAGGGCTGGCAGCAGTGCAGGGGAGCTGGTCCTGGTTTCACAGGTAAGACAGATACTGACTGCCCTGCATCTTCTTTTTCTTCCTTCTGCAAATTATTCCTGTTTATTTTTGGAAGTATTTTCCATTGTTCTTCTTGGGGCCAATTGAGAGGATTCTGCCATACTTTGTTCTCTGTACCAAACTTACTAAAATTTCACCTTGCTAGGAAAAACTAATTCTTCTTGGCTTTTTCCTCTTTTACATCTTTGCAAGCCCATATTATAAGTCTTAAAATCCCCCAAAGCTGCTCAGATTTCCAATTAATGTATTGGAGAAGGTAAAGCTGGGCAGTGGTTCCCCAATTCCCTTGCTTCTGTCAGAGAGATTTTCCTTCCTTTTCACTGAAGGAAATCCAGAGTCCCTCCACTGAATAGTCTTGGCTGTGTGTGGAGTACTCAGAGATGTATCTGGCTCAGTCTCCATCGCAGAAGTGGGAGGGTGTTTGGACCCAAACAAAGTAAGAAATCCAGAAAGGGGTGGAAAACAGATCACAGATTCCTTTCATTGTGGTTTTTGTGACAGCTTTCCAGGATCGCTCACTTCTTGCATGGAGCTTGTCAGTGGGAAAACCCTTCCCTTCAATTTCATACTAAGTTCATTCATTTTGATTGATAGGCTTTTAACGTTAATTTTTCCTTCAAATCCCTGAAAGGAGGGTGCAGCGAGGTGGGGCGGTCTCTTCTCCCAGGTAACAAGTGACAGGATGACAGGAAACAGCCTCAAATTGCACCTGGGAAGGGTTTACATTGAATATTAGGGAAAACTTCTTCATCAAAAGAGTTGTCCAGCACTGGAACAGGCTGCACAGGGCAGTAGTGGGGTTAAGACCCCTGAAAGGATTTAAAAGAAGTGTGGATGTGGCACCTGGGGACATGGTTTAATGATGGGTTTGGCCATGCTGAGGCAATGGTCAGGCTTGGTGATCTTAGAGGGCTTTTCCAACCAAGTTGTTCTGTGATTCCTTGATTCCCTGGGAGCATGCAGGGCAATGTGAGGAGGTTTGGGTGGGTCCCACAGACAACCTCACCATAGAAACAGAGCCAAGGGGCTGCTTCTTTGTTGTCTCCTCCAAATTCTTCAGAGGTTGGGAGATCTGGGCAAGTAGACGGTGTGAGGCAGAAGGCCCATGGCCGGGGGTTCGGCAGCTGCCCCAGCGAGGGGCACCTCGAGGACTGTCTAACCTGAGAATGGTGAAACATCAGGGTCAATCTCAGGTTCGTCAGCCCATGAGATGCCTTCTCCAGAGCAGGACGGGCAGCACCGGCCCCCTCCAATGCCAGGGCTGCTCCACCCAGCACATGGAGAAGCACAGCAGGGAGCACGGGGCACCAGAGATCCATCTGCACCCTGGCACGGCTCCTTGTGAGGATGGGGAAGCACCAAAGTGGGTGTCAAGCACCAAAGGAGCAAAGAGAGGAAAGTGGCCAGCAAATCCCATCTGTAGCTCAGGAGAAGCTGCTGGGAACTCGGCCACAGGTTAGTGCAGGAGTGGCCAGAGGTTAGTGCAGGAGTTGCCACGGTCGGCGATGCAGCAGCTGCCGCGTGTGAGTTGCTGCTCATGTGACAGGAGGCTCCGGGTATCAAAAGCACCTAATTAAGAACCTCTCTGACTCCCACCCGGATCTGTGCCTCTGTGTGCAGCGAGCGCAGCCCAGGGGTGAGTTTGGCATCCCTGAAAGCATCATTAACATGTCGCTCCTCACATTCCTGACTAGAGGAGGAGGGAGTGACAGCCCTAAAAGTGACGATAATGAATCCCCAGGCAGTGCACAGGGCCCATCAGTGCTGGATTTGTCAGTAATTTATGAAGGGAGCAGGGGAAAAAAAAAGGGTATTTTTAATTTTTCAAGTTGAGCTTCCTAAATAAAACACAAGTTCAAGACACCCTTGTTGGAATCACTGCCTTTCCTACAATTAAATGACTAATCCTAAAGGTAAATGGTGTAAAACATTACCAGCCACAGTGCAGACCACGGGGACAAGGGGTGAACTGAGCTGCCTCTCTCTGTGCCTGCTCCTGGCCATGCCAATGCCAGTGCAGGAGCAGAAATCTCTGCCCAGAGCCACGGGCTCACTCTTCTGAGGCAAGGTGGCCTTCAAAGCCCCCTGAGTGATGCACTGGGCACCAGCCCCTCCTGCTGCATCTCTCTCTGCTGCAGCCCCTGGCCCCTCCAAGTTCTGCTTATGCAGAGCAGTCTCAGGAGATGGGGTTGAAAGGGTTTTTCAGAGAGAGACCAGCCCCACGTGCAGAGGAGCAGCCAAAACTACTGAGCTGGACCCCCTGGACCCTCCAACACCTGGCACAACTTCAAGAAGATTCGAAACCATGCTGGGAGCTCCCATGAGCAGCCAGACAGCACAGGGGAGGCAGCTCATTCCCCATGCAGGGCTCCAGTCACTGGTGGAGCTGGTTTCATCTCCTCATGGGTTTTTGGGATCTCATTTGTCTTCAGTTCCCACAGGTGTGGGGATGCCCTGGGAGCTGCAGGCAGTGCTCCTGGCAGTGCAGCAGGGCCAGGCTCAGCACTGGTATCAGTGTGGGGGACAGCACGGGGTCAGGCATGAGGGACGGGGAGAAAAGCAGGCCCAGACTCAGCACTGGAAATGAGAGAGGATCTCGGTGATTCAGTGAAGAAAAGGACTTTAAAACCTCACAAAGCCAGCAGGAGGCAGCTGCTCCCCCTTCCTGCTCACCCAGTGCTTGCTCTGCTGCTGCTGGCAGTTATTCTGCAGCTCGGGGGGTTAGAGCCTCCATCCCCCAGGTTTGCCATCCCCAAAGACCTCTTGAGCCCTTTCCAGTGACCCTCAGAACTCTGCAATGTCCTTGCTTTTCATGTGGTTCTTGCCATGAAGAAGGATGGGAGGGGTTCTTGCCGTTCATCCAAGCTCTACCTGACGTGGGCTGGTTTGTTTTATCCCCTTTTCTTAAGTTTGTTCCTCAGGAGGGAATTTTAATTTTAGAGATAGCAGTGCTTCTGAAAGGTGAAAGAATTGCTGAGCTCTGAGGGCCAGGCAATGGAGGTTCCAGCAGGTAGGCAGGGAAAGACGCATTTTGCTTCTGCAGTGAAGTTTTCATCTGTGTGATAGCAGGAGAGGGATCACTGGGAGGAGCCGGGAAGCAGCCGGCGCTGCGTTCACCAAACAACTGCCGAAGGAGCCATCGGGAAAACTTTCCCAGCGACGTGAAACGCTGCAGAGCTCAGGGCCGAGCCCGCACACGAGTGTGCGCCCCGGTGTGCCCCTCTGCCATGGGCACACCTGTCCCCGAGAGAATCGGGGGGCTCCATGGGGGCGTCCAGGGCCCGGGTGCCGGGAAACACCACCCGGAGCAATGCGGGAGTGCGGGGCTTGGCCGGCGGGTCCTGGCGCACCCGCAGGCACCCCGTCACACACAGAGGGTCTGTCGTGCACACTCAGGAACTCACACACACCTCACACCTCTCCCACCCTCCCATCTCGTCCTCACCTCTCGAACCCCCAAACCCGCAACACACAGAGAAACGCTGCTCAAAACATTTGTGCCCGCTTGCATACACACCCCTGCACGCCGCACACATGCCCACGGCCCCCAAAACACTCCACCCCACCCCACGTGCCCGCCGGACTCACATGCCCATGACCCGCGCCCCCCTCCCGGACTCTCCCCCGCTCCACACACGCCGTGTTCCCCCGGACTCCCACCCCCGCCGTGCTCCGTTCCCCTCCACCCCCCCGGCCCCGGCTCTCCCCCCGTTCAGCACCGGGGACAGATCCCGGCCCCGCTCCCATCACGTGGCTCCCACCGCCCCTATATAGCGCGGGGCGCGGAGCCGCGCGTCCTGCGGGAGGAGCGGAGCCAGCGGAGCGCCCGAGAGCGGTGAGACGCGCACGGGGACCGGGACGGCCACCGCCACCCCCGGGAGCCCCGGCACAAGGAGGGGGATCCCGAGCTCGGGGGCGTCTGGTCCCGGGGAGGGGGGGGGCCTGTTCCG
>WEIU01010505.1:560061-591684 GCA_013389925.1 Aegithalos caudatus | reverse complement strand
TGAATGGCTCCAAAAGCTGCTGCTTCCCGACTTTGCTGCAATCTGCACCTTTTTGTGTCACAGCTGGGGATTTGGGACAAGGTTTAGTGACACCTGAGGTTGGAGGTTCTCAGAGGAAGACGAGCATCTGTGTAAAACCTTGGCAGCAAGAGCACTGCAGCCCCCCAGAGGTCCCCTCCCTCCCCAAGCTGTGGCCTCTCTGGGGCATGGAGTCCCCCTCACCTCAATCCCCCTTCTGCAATCCCAGCCCCGAGCTTGGAGCAGCCATTCCCACCCCAAGCTGTGCACAGTCCACTGCCAGGCTTGATGGGGCTGGACTGGGTCTGGGAAGGTCCAGGCACTGAGAGTCTTGGTGGAAAGAGGAAAATTGTCCCAGGGCCCTGCACTCTGCAGACAAGGGAAGGGGGCAACATCCTTTCCCCAGGCCAGCTCAGCCATCCCAGCCTTGGGTGATTGACTGGGGTGGGCACAGGGCTGGACAGGACCTCTGGCACCCTGGGGACATCAGAGAGGGGACAGTGAGGGAGCAGAGACTTGTGGGGTTGGGACAGAAATCACAGTGAAGATCAGACTGTGCCAAGACAGGAGTGCAGGGAAGTGGTGAGGAGCACATGCCTGAGCTGAACTTGGTCTCAGCTTTGAACCCAATCTGGCCTGACCCTGCACCCCACTCCTGCCTCTCCAGAGGGGCTGCTCAGCCCCAGCAGGACAACATGGGCCATGGGCAGGGACACCTCCCTCTAGGTCAGGTTGCTCAAAGCCCTGTCCAACCCAAAAACCCTGTTAAAACACAATTTTGTGCTCACCTCCATTAAATGTGGAACTCACCTTTCCAAAATGAACAATCCCAGGGTCAGAACAGCCATTAGTGGCTGCAGCAGGGACAGCCCCAGAGTCACGGGCCTGGGCAGGACAGATTTATGTTGCCTTGGTTTGGGTCAATCTCATTGCACCTTCAGCACATCTTCCACTCATCTTTGTTCTCTCCACTAGCAACACCAGGAGCAAACCCAGTGTCAATAACCAGTTTCTCCAAAAAAGGGTATTTTTACTGCAGAGACAGCCTCTGTTGCCTCCCCCAGCCCTGCATAAAATTAACACTCTACCGACAACTCTAACCTGCATTTACACCCCAAATACCTGCCAGGCTCCAGCATCACATGAAGATCTTTGGACTTTAAGGCTCAAAACCAGCCCACAGCCCATGGTGGGTGTAGGAGGGCTACAGGGCTGAAATTCCTGCCCAGGGACCTGCACCCAGTGCCCATCTCAGGGAAGGATGACCTCTCCCACCTCCCACTGCCCAGCCAGCCCAACCCTGTCCCACAGCCCCTCCCTCTTGTGCTGAGTTCCAGCGTGCAAATAAAGAAAGAAAAATCTGATGGGCATTTCTGCATTGAAAACATTTATTTTACAACAGTGGTTTCCGATAACTTAGCAATCTTTATTTTAGTTTATATTTGGACATACAAGACACAAATTACCATGCTAAAACAGAAAATAATTCTTTCTGCCGTCGCCGCGGGTATGTACAGGAGCTCAGTAGTATCGAGTGTTACAATCCACAAAGTTCAGACAGCCACGTCTACTTACAGACAACTCAAAGTATGGTCCTTTAGTAACATAACAAAATAGATATATGTCTATATTATAATTGCTTCTCAGATGCATTTATACTTCGATTGTGGTGGGTTTGGTTTGGTTTTTTTACTATTTTTTTTTCTTTTTTAAAGATGGGCTCCCCCTATCCCCCACCCCCACCCAAGTTGAAGTGCAGTACAAATGCAGGCACGTCTCTCCCGGCATCCTCAGCTCCCTCTGGCTCCATAAAGAGGCCAGGAAACCAAACCCCACGAGGAATTACACAGTTCAGGGCCTTGCTCACATGCAAAATGAACATAAACCGCCTGGGATGTCAGCAGTGACACCAACCGACCCATCCACACCCCACCCCAGCAAGGCAGGCAACGGTGGGATGAGAGGGAGGAAGGAATGACAGCAACCAGCTCAGCATCCAGCGAGGAAACAGCGTTTGGAATCGGCAAACTTGGAGTTCATCAACTGCGATGGTCACAAACAGAACTTCAGCGGTGTCAGCAGTAAAAATCTTCCCAATATTCCCCCATTTCTGCCGTGAAGCAGGAACCCCTGGTGTGCTGCGTGTCAGGAACAGCCCCTTGGCAGGAACAGCCTGAGGAGGAGGAGGGCGGTGGTGACTCTATCCAGCATGGCTGGAGGGGACACGGTGGGACTCACACGTGCATCAGTCACAACCGTTGTGCCTTCACATGGATCACTGCCAGCTTCAGGTGTAGGAATTTCAGTAACTCCAAGTCCTTATGGAACCAACCTGCAAGGACAGCGCCCGGCCATGCAAACACCACGCTGCTCATGTGGGAACTCCCTGAGCAGGAGCTGCTTCTCCCCCTCCTAGGACCCATTTATTTATACAACAGGCTCCCTCACCATGTCCTCACCAGTCCCTCAACCCCATAGGTCAGGTTTGGGTTTTCCTGCAGCTGGGAGCAAAGAAGAACAATTGTGGCCACTCAAAACTCACACCTTCCCCGTCTGGCTGAGTTCAGAGCACTACTTGGAGCCAAATCTCACGTTTTTACCACCAAAGAAAAACCCAAGGTGCACACCTGTTGTATAAATATATACATATGTGCATATATACATACATACACACACGTGATGCTGCAGCCCACGCCCTCAGCACGGGGTGGACCTTGCTCTGTGAGCTCACCCAGCCCTGCTCCAGGGAGTCCAATGTGGTGAAAACTAGGGAAAAAATCCAAATCCATGTGTTCTATCACAGCTTCAGTGATGAGCACATTAACCACATCTCAACACCCCACATGCCAGCTGCACAAGTTCCAGTCACTCCAGAGCTGCCCCTGTGCCCTCTCCAAGTTTCCCATCTCTCCTAGGGAAAGCTGGAGCAGGCAGAGCCCCGTTCCAGCCAGAGGAGCTGGGACAAGGGGCAGCTCATGGAATTCAAGTAGATTGTTAAATTTTTGGAATGGTTTGACAAGCAACCGCTCACAGACTGCAAGAGAACACCCACAGGGCTGGGAGAGGGAGCAGAGAAGACAATGGCACTCAGGAATGAACAGCCAGTTTATATAAGAGCTTCCTCGATACATATACATACATATATATATATATATAACCATCAGAAATTCCCAGCATCTATCCTTTTAACACCAAAATGAACTGTGCATGTAACATTGGCATAATGAAAATTCATCTTCCAGATTTGTGGCATTTGGCTTGTGCAAACATCAGACAGCCAGCTTCCCTCCCGAAGCTTCTCCTCATAAAGGAAGTGTCTCCTTGGAAGAACACGGGAATTACAGTCTTGCTGAGTCCCAGACAGTCCCAGTAAGCCTCCAAAGGCAGCTCGTGGAGGGGATCATGGATCTTGCGGGAGCTGAACACTGACAAATTTCCTGCCACCTGGTGAGCTACTGGCTATGATTCTTTCGAGAGATTTTAAGCAGCTGTTGGTGCAATGAGACACTACAAACTAGATGATCTCCACTAGAATACAGAGAAGCAGCACCAGATGCTGAAGCATGTGTTTATATCGACCTGACACTATAAACTATAACTGGGGGCTTACGGTTCCGTGCTCCAAGATTAATGCGATTAAACACCGTTCGGAATTACTGACACAAGGTAGGGGCAGCAAACTGCCCTGACCACCCTGCCAGAGTGACCTGTTAAACATGATGCCAACATACAGGTGCACTGGGTACAAAAAACCTGCAGCATAAATTTCCTAAATTATCCAGAACTGGCAAAAAGATCAAAGGGCACCAGAGGAAGGGCACAAAGTAGTTGAGAGAAGCAGGTGCCTCTCTCAAGGGGTGTGCACGGTACAAACGCTCTGCAACAGCCCCTCAGAGTGCACTGGTGTCCCCCACACCACTAAACTGCCTCACAGATGGGACAGGAATCGTTTTTCTGTCAGGCTCCTGCCCTGGTTACACCTGTGTGAGGTGTTTACAGCCTGACAGGAAGGGTTTGGAGAGCTGACTCCCCCGACCGCAGCCCTGCTGCAGGACTGGGTGTTTCTGTGCCATGCCCAAGCCCTCCTCCTCAGTTCTGCCCCTCCAAACCTCCAAGAGGATCCCACTTTAAGAACACTAGGAGTGCTAATATCTAAAGCAGTTTAAAAAGATTACAAATCTAAAAAGAAGACTAAAAAGGGAACATGGCTCTAAAACATCACTGCATTGGACCAGCAAAAACTGACACCCTATGGGACGCCACTGAGGTCTTACATAAATTTATATACAGATAAATATTTAAGAATTTCCTACAAAAATCACTAACAAAATGAGACTGGCATTTAAGGGGTGCAATGCCCCTTCAGTACAGTGTGTTTAGGATGTTCCCATCCCTAGGGAGGATGGGCAGGACAGATCCAGCACCTCCTTTTCCAGCAGCTCCGTGTGCCAGGAGGGACAGCTGGCACCTGAGAGCTCCTGGCAGCAGCTTTCCCTCCTCAACTAAGCTAGGAATGGCCCTCCACACAACACAGGGATGAATGAGTATCCTGAACACCAGCTCTCCAGATGGGATTCACCCCAATAGAGCTACAAGTGCTATGGAAATCGGTGCTGGAGAGGCTGGAGGAGCTGGGTGGAGGTGGCTGAATGACTGGAATGGAGGACTCAGGCAACTTGTACAAATGATACAACTTTAAAGAAACAAATAAATAAATAAAATCCAAGTTCAAGTTTTAATTCTGGCAACACGCTGGACAGAGATAGACAGTGCTCAGGTTTAATTTTGGAGGGAAACATTCAGCACTAAGCCAGGTCAGGCTGCAGCACTGGCACGCTGCAGCTTCCCTCACCCAAGCTCAGAATTCCTGTCTGAGCTTCTCTGCCAGATTTTAAACCATTATTCCCAACAGAATTTTGCATTTATTATGATTCTTCTTGGCCATTATGAAGTGCAACTTGTGTTAGAGCTCAGGGTAGTCTTGTACTTTCCCTTCAAGAGGGGAAAAGTGGGCATTAATGTACTTATGTGCCAGGACATGGGTTTGGCTTTAAAGAAGGAATGTTTAAATCACTTCCTTATACAGTTCAAGAAGAACTTCACTAATACACAACAATCCTGAACTCGGAGATTAGGCAGTAACATGGGCAAACTTGCAACAGCTTCAAAAAACATGAATACTCCTCTAGAATTATGTTTTCCCATCATTCCCTGTAACTGAGATCTCGGAACGGTTTCCCTTGGAGCATCTAACATCACTCTGGCACGTAACAGACTAATTTCCTGTTCACACACCACCCACAGACACAACCAACAGGAAAGCAGTCTCTCTCCAAACTCATCCCTTGCTAAGCAAAGAACTAAAACTGCAAACTTATCCTGGATGTCATCTTTCCCCACAGATAACTGTTCTGCCTCTAGTCCTCATGTGCTGCCCACACTTCAGTTCCTGCGGAGTAACTCCGGGTGTGCCACACACCTCCCTGCAGCCACAACTTCTCTACTTCTGTGGAAACAGCCCAGAGACATTAAGAAATAAGAGTATTATTCCAAATTAGCAGTGACAACCAGCCTCCAGCACTGGAGGCAAAGCTGCTCTGCAGCAGAGCAAAACTCACCAACCATCTCCATGTTATCCACTGAGATGAACAGAGGGACAGGGAATGCAGCAGATCCCCAGGAACAGCCCTTTCCTCGTTCACTGACTTGCTGCAATTAGCCACACTCATTTACAAAGCCAAAAAACCTCAATACCTTTTTTTTTTTTTTTTAAACCAAGAACACAATTTGCAGATACAGGCAATTTTAACCAGTGAATGTGGAGAAGACAAAGCCTGCACGTGCCTCACCATATTCCAGAGTGCAATCCTACACCAAGAACAGGCTTCAGGCAAAATCTACAGGGACAGACAAAATTATATTGGGTTTAAGCCTAAAAATGGCTTTTTGTTCCAAGAGGTCAAAGAAAGACATTAACTAAATAAGGACCTCAAGCCAAATCATACACAAATGTCCTCAAGGTCATCCAACTCAGGAAAAGTCAAAAGTATCTTGCACTAAACCACCACGTTTCAGGTCTGTAAGGACTATGGACAAGGAAGAAATGACTTAAGGAGTGTGCTGCTGAAATTGAGCCATTAATTAAAAGTAACAGATTTTGGAGGAATTTTGGGGGCTGGATGTGGTACTAAAATCATGCTGATCTGCAGCAAGCTCCCATGCAGGCAAATATGTGCTTGTACCAACAGCCACAGCAAAGTCTGGGTGTGCAAACACTCCTCACTGAGCACTGAGACCGTGGGGAGAACATGTTCTCCTACCCAGCACGTTTAACATGGTTTCATGGCAGATTTCACGTGCTCCATCCTTGTTGCTCATGCAAACACAGCAGGAAAATATATTCAGAATAGTTCTCTGGGTCCCTGCCCTTTCCTGGTGGTCTTTGTGCAGACCAGTGGATCTTTATCCTGGCTCCAAAGCACCACCTGGAGCTGGTGAGGGAGCAGCAGACACGGGGGGAAGGTGCTGAGAGCCCCTCCACAGAAAAAGGGGAAAAACAGATAAGGGAGATGGGGGAACAAGGGACAGTAGAGGCATTGTGATATAAAATCACAATGATCAAAATTAATGAGGCTGTAATTACCCACTGAAAGTGCCAAATGTGGGCTCTCTGGAGCTGTTCTAGGTCTGACTCTGGAGCACCTAAAGCAAGACTATTGACAACAAAATACACCAGCAAATCAGCAGCTGCCTAAAATGCCTTTTTAACAGTTAAACCTCAGTAAACCACAGTTTCTAGAACAGAATTCGGACTTGATTTGGTTTCAAAATAGTACAGGAAACTTTTCAGTGGTTTCCACATAGTTGTTCCAAGGAAAAGAGAAACACTGGTGTAAACAAATCTAAATGCAAGACAATGTGCAAATTATACAATATAAACACAAAGAAAGGTGGTTTGTTCTTAAAAATCCGTTTAAGTACTCCACAAAGATGTTAATGAGAAAATTAAAGGGTTAGTGTATTATAAAAGCTTTAAAAAAAAAGACATGTAATACCCCACTTGCCTATTAAAAGTCTCAAATTATTACAACAAATTTTTTAACACCAATTGTTTTTAAACATTTCTGCTGTTGCCTACTGTTTGCATTTGACTCATTTGCTCAGTGAGAGCCAGTTAACCAGTTTCACTTTAAGATTCTCATGCATTCAGAAACAAAGCTGCACTATTTGGTCTTTAGCATTACAGGAAAACAACTGAACTCAAATCAAAACAGAATTGTGCTTGGAGTTAAAATCCCACTGCCACCACCACAGGAGCCCATTCCCAGTTGGTTTTGGTTCCATTGTCACTGGAGATCGCCTCATACACAATGAGCTGTTCAATTTACTGTTCAAAGATTGGCAACTCTCCCTTTTTATTTTTCAAGGTAGATTTATTTAAGCTGAAAACCAGCATTAGAGAGGACTCCAGCTCTACAGGACTGGCATTTTTTGGTTCTTGGCTTTGTAAACTTGCTTAGATAATAACACAGGAATAGAAGGAGGAATGAAAGAATTGGTTTGTTGCACTCAAATGAAAATCCTCAACTTCTAAAGGTCTTCGACAGCTCAGCTGTACAGAAGAATTGTGGCTTCTGTGACACTTTTTAAATCTCATTCTTAGGCCAGTACTGCTGCTTAAAATGCAGAATGTCTCCATCACACTGATATTGTGACAACTCAATACATTACACCACAGACATTTAACATAACTCCATACATGCTAAAAAAAAACAAACAAAAACAAAACAGGAGGAAAAAAAAATCAAAGAAAAGAAACAAATAAGACCGTAGCTAAACTGCTTTAAATACTGCATGCTACAGCACTTCACGTATCGTCGAGATACGACACTGAAAGGTGACAAAAGGCTGAAGGGATTACAAAATATTTTCGGCAGGTTGGAAAGCTGCCTTCTTACTGTGGCAGAATTATTCCCCCTCCCCATTCTCTACTTCTAATGTTCATGATTCTAGTGTTGAGTTGGCCATGTATTTTTTTTTTTTTAATCCATTCTAATGACAGTGTTTCCTTAACTTAATTAAATCCATCAGTGTGGTAGCTGGGGTGAGAGTCAGCTGTGAGCTGGGTTGTCTCTGTGGCTGATGCTGGCTGTATCACAATAGGTGCATCTGAGGCCTCTGAAAAATGAAGACAAAAGGCTTAGCACACCAAGGAAAAAACACAGCACTGTATGTTTTGGTAAAACCATTTTGCACTGTTTTATCAGCATTATATTAATTAATTCTCTGATTTTCAGTGTACATGCAGCAGTATTCACCTCAATTCTACATGTGGAATGTTTATTACATTTCTTTCTTCCTGTAAAAGCAGTTGATCCTCACCCACCATTCAGCAGTGCCCATTAAAAATGTCATCAGAGCATGCACAAGGCTCTACAATATCTTAAATGATTGGTTTAATCCTACAGAAATAGCTTCACAAACAGTATTAGAGCTACAAGGGTAGCAATGCCAGTTCCTCTACACCTGACATGCCCAGACTTTGGGTACAAGAGCCCCTTTCTGCAATCCCACATGGCTGGTCCATATGTTACCCCAGGATGTGGGAGGAACATAATGATGGTCACTGACTGCTCTGAAGCCAATCCCAACAGGTTCAAGGTAGACCCTCCATGTGTTTTTAGCAACTTTATCTCTGGTGTCAGCATCACACATGTAACTCGTGTCACAAACATTCCCTGCTCGCTATCCACACCCCAGGACCTGATTTCTCCTCAACCACATCACTGAGCATTCCAGCAGGGACTGATGTTCATCCTAGAGAGCTCACAGCATTTTCACCTACCCCTTTCATCTGACTGCAACTGTGCCTCCAAGTCCTCTGGAGAGACATAGAATTCCTGCTCTTCGCCTTCGGGAGGTTTCGGTTTACACTTCCCACAGCAACAATTACAGCAGCAGCACAGACAGCAGCAGCAGTAGCAGCCTGTGATGAGCCCACAGAACACAAACAAGGCCTGCAGAGGACAGAAAACACAGAAATAGTCATAACCTGTGTCTAGTGTGCCATGACCACAGAGTTCGTGAGACTTGGATACAGAATCAGAGAGCAAAACCACAGCAGTGCAGAGACAGAACTTAGTAGTTACAGTTTTGTACTTTATCACTGAGAAATGGTTCCCATTATGTGCAAAAGGGGCTATGGTTCTCCACATTTTACACTGAGATGAATGCTGCCAGCCTGGTTTGCTTGAGTAATTTCTACAATTTAAGTTAAGTGGACTATTTTGCTGCATCTGGAAGAAGGTACAGGTCTAATAAGCACATCTGTACTAAAATCCAGGGGTACAACAGTTCAGGACAGGCTGTAACTTGCATAAATAACCCTGGAAAAGACTAAGCTGTTCCAGTTGATTCACAGGCCATGGTGTACCTATGGCAGTGACTTGGAGCAGCCCAAGGCTGTGGGCATGGCTGAGGATTGATGCTCCCAGTATGTGAGCACAGCAGCTCCATGCAAGCCAGGTCTGCCAGGTGCTTATCACAGTGACAATGGGTTAAGTTAAAGTCTTCCTATAGGTCACCGTGCAGTTTTTTGAAAAAAATAATTTTACAGATAGCAAACCAGCATGGTGATATAATTATTGTCCTCCTTAAGGGAATCAAGAGATGGAGGCAACGCTGGCAAAGGGTAGAAAAATGAACCCATGCAATGAAGTGTAAGATTTTCTATGGGCCCAAGTTCACAGTCAGGACTCATTCTGCAAAATTATTGACCAGATATTACCAGAGAACACCCCCCAAATTCTCATCTCTTCTAAATCCACTAGAAGAGTCCAAGCTTCAATTAATAATCCAGGTCTTGTTTATCAGACCTGTATCACTGGAAGTTCCTAGAAAAATACTTCTGAACTCAAGATCACAGCACAGTAAGAGAAGGTTAATTAACTCTGCGTCAGAAATTCAGCAATTTCCAAAGGTAAAACCAAGAACAGTTATCAAGTGGAGCTCTCTAAGAGTTTCCAATACCAATCCAGAATAACTCCTGTGCCCTTTTACTTACCTTTGCCCACCAGCTGGACAGCACGAAGTATGTGTTCACATTTTCTTCACCAAACTGCTCTGCTACATAGAGCCCCAGAGACCCATACTTATCGTAAATGTTCCGCTTTGTGGCATCGGTCAATATTGCGTGGGCATTATTGATCTCTTTAAATTTTTCTGCTGCCTCTGGATTATCAGGGTTTTTATCAGGATGATATTTCAATGCCAGTTTCCTGCAGAAAGAAAAGTGAGAATAAAACCTGGGGTTTGGCTTCCTGTTTTTTGATTTTTTTTTTTTTCTAATTCCGTAGCCTGCCACTCAAGGGAGACTTTCAAGTTCCAACTGTTTTCTTTCATCTGAGATTCAATTTCCCTGTTGATTCTTCCTTAGATGATAATAAAAGGCTACAGCAACGTCTAGCTTAGTTCACAGGATTGACTTCAGACTGTTGGATTTGACCCTCGGAAATCCACTGGAAAAAAATAAGAGACATTGAATAAAAATAGATCTGGGGTTTTTTTTTTATCCTCAGCTCCAGCAATTTCCACCAGTAAGTTTTGCTCCTGCTATACCTAGACCTAAGTCTAAGGTATAGCACCAAAGAGTAAATAAAAGCAAGTTGCCACAGCTTCTTGAAGAGTGTCTGAACTGCTGCTTCTGCAGTGTCTGAGCACAGAAATAGAACAGACCATCACTTGTGGTTAATTCACCAATTCCTGTGCAGGAACAAAGTACTTTTCAGTTCAAGCTTTGCTAGAATAGAAAACACTTCTGAGTTTCAAGATATCAGGAAATCACAACGTACCTCCCCTAATCAGGCCAGATCTCTTACAACTAACACAAAAATCAGATAAAGCATTGATAAATGTGCTAGTTCTCACATGGCCCAGGCTATTTACAGACATCAGTAGAAATAACTGGCTAAACACCTCCTTATGAAGAGAAAATACGTGCTTCCAAGTAGAAAAATGACACGGAGCCACATGCTGGCAGTTCTCCCTCACCACAAAAGGTACTTCTCCTCCTACAGAAAATGACCACAAAGTCACGTATATGAGAAAGACAGGAGGAGTCTGCAGACAATTACATGTCAGCTTTGCAGTGGGGAAATGTTTAAACAAACATAAAGCAAAGATGTGTGCAAGCACTTGGATGTGCCTGCAAGTATCTCAGAGCATTTAAAAACCAGCCTGGGTGTGCCCTTGGGACACTTCACTGTGCATGAGGCTGCTCCAGTAAATCATGTCCATCCACGGCTGCCACTTGTGTCCCAGCCTCAGTGAGGGCTGAAACAACCACAGGGAAGTTTTATAAACCTGGAAAGGGCTTAGTCAGACTGCAATAATTAAATATTTTTATTTCCCATTTCCTACACGTACACAAACCCCAGAGCTGCCAGGTCACCAAAGGATGTTCAGACTGAACACGATATAAAAGCAGCAGAAGGAACGAGATAAGCTCAAGATTCAGGTAAGTATGAAGCAGCTACATTTCATCCCAGGATCTCATGGAGTTGTTCCTCCAAAGGAAAAACTCACAGTATTTCCCCCAGGAAAGTAAAATGATTTTCCAGTTGCTTGAAGATATACTATTCAAACTCCCACTTAAAGCTTCTAGGAAGATAAAGCTAATTTTTGAGAATCTGTGGACCTGGTTTATTCCTAGTTGTCATCAGTATGTAACTTTGGAAGGGAAAAAGCTTTGGTAAAAGTTAAAAACCAAAGGAAAACAATTTTGGCAATGAGTATTCTCATGGAAAGATGATGCTGACCCCTAGTGTAATCCAAAGACATTGCCACTGGTCACAGCAGCAATTGCCTTTAAGTAGATTTATAGGGAAAGGAAAATGTCACAAGACTCCTTTTTCGTAGTTTTTATTTGGTTAGTATGAAGCCATTTAATGTGTCCAACTCTTAAGGAAAGAGATTCAGAAAAAAAAAAAAAGTCTTTTAAAGTAGTAACTCCACAAAGAAATTTTGAACGGAATTCCAGGAAACAGTAATCACTGATGCTGTTTTTATCCTTATTTGTATCTTTAATCTCTTTCTCTCTGTGCCAGAAGTGGAAATGATGGACAGCTGGGCAGTTCTGCACATCTGTGGTAACCCTAAGACACAAGGCTGCATAACAGGAATAGTTTAACTCTGATCACAGTCTTAAAATTTTGCTCAAATTTAGGCAAGGACCTTTCAGAATGACACTGTGCATTTGAGAATTTAACTTACTAGATATAAGATGGAAAAATTTAAAGCCTAGGCATGTTTTCACACCCCATTTTGCAAGAAACAACCACATTTTCACCTGTTTTTCCCACATACTTTCCTTGCAAAAATCTAAATAAACCAACTGAGGCTCCTACATAAATAGACCATTTTCTGAACACTTTGTGCTACTGGGACAGGTGTAAAACTCGAAGCTTTACCTGTAAGACTTTTTGATATCATCTGAAGTAGCATTTTTGTCCAGCCCCAGCACGTGGTATAAAGACTCCCCAGAGGTAGAGAGCGAGCGTTGCCTCTGGTCTGCCATCGTGAGCTAACCTGAGCAGAGAACTGGCCCCTGAAAAAAAATAAAGATTGAGAAATGCTTAGGGCACAGGAAATAACAGATCTATTGAAGGAAATCATCCTCAAAAACGCAGTCTACACGTCAAGATTCAGCTTTTATAAAATGTGCTTTGAAAAGGTTATTTACACAGGAAGGTAAAAAGCTATAAAATTCAGTGAATTATCAGTGAAAAAAGCTATTACGTTGTTGGCACAACACCAGGCACCCTGAATCCCCACTGTATATACTCAGCTCTTCTTTCCAAAAACCCCAAATTGAGCTGAGGTACAGCTACAGCTATGTACTGTATAACACATCTCTCAAGCAATCTCATCTCCTTTCTTAGTCTTAAGATATTTATTTGTGATAATACCCATAAAAACAACATGGCAACAGAGAAGTTGCTGTTAAGTTGAGGCTGCCTTTTTGCACCACTCTGGCATAGGAGTGACTGACTTTATTTGTATTTTCTAATTCAGAAATTACATTAAAAAAAACCCAAAAAACCAACCTTCCCCACAACTCCCAAATCCCAGTCCTCCATCTAATCACCAACACCAGGTTAAAGAGAATCCTTAGACAAATCCAGTGTAACCAAGCCTGTGCATTCCAAAGGAAAGAGGAAATATCTGCCCAGAGAAGAGATCCCCACACTCATAATTTAAAGCTGTGCATCCAACATTTAACATGCATTCCAGTTAAAATCATGCTACTTGAACAAGGATTAACCTCCTGCTCCACATCCAAATGTGACAGACCCCAGAGGTGTCCCCTGTGCCATGCCAGGACCAGATCTGCTTCTACCTCTCCCATCCTGAGGAGATCAGCTTTGCTGTTCTTTAGCTGCAGAACTGCAGCCAGGATGAGCATCCAAGAAAAGACTATTGGCTATTTTTGGATTATGTCATTACAATTAGCCCACACCAGATTATGCAGCCTTTGAAAAAGATATTTAAAGCACTAGACTTTTCTAATTTAACCCTCTGTCTTGTATAACAAATTAATAACCTCAGCTTTCATGAGGCTGGCTGAAAGCAGGGCCCCCTGCACTGCCTGGGTGGAGCTGTGACCACACCTCTGCCCCTCTCAACATGGGAATTGTCACACCCACACGAGGGGGACAAAGTGACAAGGATGTGGACAGACACATCACCACTGCTCTGTCCAGCCCAGACCCTGCTGCTGGTTCTCTCCCTCACTTGGCCTCTCTGACTTTACATCCATTTAAAACTAGGCACCAGGTCCAGTTTTAACTGGAATATACTGGCACAGCCTAACTCTCATCTAACCTCCTACAAGGAGCCTTTTGAAATTCTACCCAGTTTAATTTAAAGCTTCCTATAGGAGGCTATAAATTACTACTATTAATAATAAATTGTCTAAGCTTTAATACTTTGGCCAAAAATTCAAACTACACCCCAAATCAGGAAGATGAATGTGTGGGTAGGGAGAGAAAATATTTTCTTTTCAAGGACACTGTTCAGTACCATACTTTTTGTATGGGAGGAAAAATTACTGAGTGCTACAAGACATAACACAAACTCAGTTATTTGGGCATAATCTGATTCAGGGAAAGGAAAACCATAATTCAGGAAAGAAACCCTCCACCCAGGCACACAGCAGACACAACTCTCTGGGCCAGCCCTTCCCAAGGGCAGCCTCCCAGCCCCCTCTGCCCAGGAGCTGAGGTCAAAGACTGATGATCCTGACGTGTCTCTGATAATCTACCTAATCACACCAGCCTGCTCCTGCTGCTTCCCGGGCTCCTGCTCAGCTCCTCCTGCTCTGTGCCCATCACCACCTCCTCCCACCCTCCCAGGAACCTCCTTGCAGCTCCTGCACAACAGCCCCTGCCAGCAGCTCCCTGCCAAGGAGTGTCTGTCACTGGTGCTCTTGGACAGGGACCTGAGAAGCCAGGAAAGGGGAAAAAAGCATCCTGGCTGGAATTTTACATGTTGATTTAGCCTTTGTGAAGAGGATGCTGCTTCAAACAGGAGATTCCAGGGCATTATGGACATTTGTAGTAAAAGCTGCAGCTCTATTTAAGCATAACAAGCTTCCTGTAACATCAATCCAATGTGGCCTTGGTGACAGATGCTGCAGATCACAGCCATCCACCATGTTCTGCTTAACAAAATCTGCACTGTTAAATTAGGGCCAATTTGTTTAATAAAAATGAATTCAGTTTGACCCAGGCAATATCAATCTGTCTGCAGGCACAGGGATACAATTCCACACTGCTGCATCCTTAATTGCTTCCATCTGAACCGTGCTGGGGATCCACAGCTTGGTGTAATGGGATGTTAGCAGTTATTTCTCCAAACTGGTATGAAATGGACACATTGGCCTTGGCAGAAGAGTAGAGGACAAGGCAGTGATGGGAATTCATCTAGGAAGCTTTTTACTTAAGGAAACAGAGGAGTATTATTACTAAGAATGCAACCTTTGGCTTTTTAAATATGAAACAGACAGTAAAGGTGCAAGTTATTTCAGTTCTGAGTTTTCCTAAACTCAGGTATCATTTCTCCTGATGTTTTCACATGTGGCTCTAATTCACAATCCTGTAAGCTGCCCTGTATTTTTAAAAACTGTTGTGTTCAGCAGCAACAAGCCATCTGCTCCCTTTTTTAACCAAGCAGGATGCCCTGAAGAGGTTTCTCTGGGAAGGCTCTGGAGAAAGGTAATCTCCTGGATTAACCAGCAGAGTGTTTAACCATCTGAGTACCAGAACATCCTGCCTCAATCAGCTCTACCACAACAGGCAAATGCTTTCAGCACCACTTTGCTGAAAAGACTGAGATTAAACCTGGCAGGTTATTTGTGGAAGTCAGCCTTAATGTTCTAAATACATCCATGGAGAATTCAACCTTAGAAACACTAATTTGCTTTTCAGCTTCCCAAAAGAATCCTATCAGGTTTCATCAAACTGGTGATGCCTTAGTTTCTGCCAGGTCTGCTGACCCTTTTGGAAGTTGTATTTAACTCATTAAAATGGCAATGTGTTATTAAAGCCAAGGAAAAAAAAATCAATAGCTCTCTACCAGTTCAGTGAATTAAATACTCACAGAACATCCCAAGAATGTCTGTCCTGAAAAGGGTGACAGCAGATGTGGTGGCCAGAAGCAGGGAAGGAGGAATTAAACTCCATCTGATCCACTGCAAGGAATTTCAGGGGAAGTTGGCAGGGAGGGGGATAAATTTTCCCAAGAAAACATGCTGAGCTGTGTGTTAGAATGGAAGGTGGAGGTACTGACATTGTGCTTGGGACAGCATTGAACCACCACAGCTGGATCTAGGGAGGGCTACTTTGAAATAGAGGGATGGAAGGCTAATTCCATGGACAATACCCATATGTTGGTGTCATTAGCCTCTGGAAAGAGATAACAGCAGCACTTCTCATCTCCCTCCAGGGCTGAAGCACTGAGTATTTATTCAAGAACAAACCTCTGGAAACTGTAATCCTCAACAGAAACAATCCTTTTCCCATCTCCCCCCGTGTAAGTCACACAGGCATTGCTGTCCCTTGAATTTCCTTGCTGGAGGAAAGACTGCTCCAGGAAGGAGTTGTGGCTGTTCAACTCCACTGATCAAAATCAAAAAGGGCACAGGACACCAAACAAGATTAGCTTTAAAGATATTACTACAGCAGGATGCTGGGGCACAATCTCCAGTATTCTAATTTTCTCAGTGCCTGTATATTCATCAGTTTAAATTCCTAAAAATTAAATAAATTAATGAAATCACTCCCTGAATGCACATGCCAACATGCAGACCTGTACACAGGTGCTGTCTACAGCATTACAGTGAACTGTACACACAGGGTGGGGAATCTGGTTGGAAACAGCTGTTCCAGAAAGTGAAATCCCACTGTAAAGAAGAAAATCCACCTCCTCCTGATACAGTGAATGATACCCACTAGACACAGGATAATGGGAGGTTATTACTTTAATGGATATTGTTTGCAAAGGAGTTTGGTTAAAACCAGCACATAACATCCTCCCAGTCTTCCAAAATATCACCAGTAACACAGAGAACAGAGGAATCCCCAAAAGGGAAAATAAGAACCAGAAGGAATGACCCAGACAGACTCAGGGAAATGCTGGGAGCACTGGACAGGAGGAGGCTGCTGCTGTCCCAGCTCAGCCCAAGCCTGCATGTCTGTAACACAAACTAGCAGGAATGCTGTCAAGCCCTCTACAATTACAGTTTTAAGAGCATATTAAAAGATGATTGGAGTCCAGCTTGGAAATGTTTTTCCAGTTCTTACAAAAATAATGTCTAGTTGATACTTTATTATACGACTTTAGGAAGCACTTGAGTATTTGAGGAAAGATTTGGATTCCACAAAGCACTGCTGCTAAGTGGTAAAATATTATGTTGGTTAAAGCTGAGATTCCAGCTTTGTAAAGATTTCTAGTGCAGAAAATTAACTACAGGTGTTAATCTAAAACTGAATTATTCTATCCCAACCAGTATTTACCAGTAAAAGTCTAAATAAAAACACCAAGCCTGAAAGAACTTCAGTAAATATTGATTTGTCACAGAAAGGAAAAAGCACCACTGGCCTCCACATCCTGTCCATCTGTCTCAGAGTCACTTAGAGTTGTCCTCACAATCTGGTATTTTTCAAAGCAGAAAAAAAAATTTAAAGGGGAGACGAGAGAAGCATACACAAAATTGTATTACCACAAAAAATATGGGGTGTTTTAGCCTTGGCTTCCTGAGGTAGTAAGAGATTTTTATAGGAAACTGTTTTCTCAGCAATATTTTGCATTTAAATGAGAAGCTACAAGAAATAAAAAAATCCAGAACTCACCTGTGTCTACTTTGAATATTCTAAGGTAAGTGATAACAACCTTCACACACTTCTAAAACTGATTCTCCTAAAGACAAAACAAAAGCAAATTAGTTGTTCACCATTTCTGAAGTTGAGGATTCACAGATAAAATTATCATCATATTACTGGACAGTAAAAACACAGAAGTGTTTTATAAATATTTGTACCATAAGTACAAAGCAAGTCCCCACAAGTAAATACTTGTCTTTAGAATTGATAAACTGTCAAAATAAATGACAAATATTTAAAAACATAGAGACAAGGCTTCTATGATCTGAACCAGAGCTTCAGTCTCTTTTCCCCACCTTTTATCATGGGAAAGACACACACCTACCCAGCTGCACAGAAACGCTAATAACCATTATCTGTTTAAGACTTTGGACTTTTTCAACTTACACCTTTGTAAATACACGTACTGAGAACACGAGAAGCGTGTTTTTCAAGTCTTGGTAATCTGTTGTGCTGTTAGAGAGAGACTGTAAAGCAGCTTAGCTCACAGAGCAGACCCCAAGCCCTGGCACTGGAGCAGCAGGCACAGCCTGCTCTGGGGAGCAACACCAGCTCCTCTGCCAGGACAGATTTCCATCAAGAAAATCGCAGTGTCATCCAATTCACATTCCCTCATCCTGAAGCAGATCACCCACAGGAAAAAAAAAAAAACAAGTCTCATTTTGGTGTACAAGGAGGGAGAGAACCTGAGATGACCCAGCAGCACACACTGGGTCATTCAGCAGTCCAGGCTCCAGATCAGCCCTCACATGGAAATATCAGAGCAAAGGGGCAAGAGCAGCCTAGGAAATGCTACATGGTGCTATGGAAAACATCAGGGAAAATCACTGCAACAGATTAAAATACCTTTCTGATTAAGCAGGTACAGGACACATCCAACCCACATTACCAATCACAAAGTCACTTCTGCATTAGATGACTGAACAATAAACCTCATGAGTGGAACTTCAGAGCAGCTTTTACCTGGCATGTCATCACTTAATTGTCATACAAACCCTTTTGACAGCTTTCAGAGAACAAGCTCTGAAAGCACTTGAGAAATAAACTCCCCATTCAATTAATAATTAGGCCTTTCATGGGCTGGAAGGTTCCAGCATGGCAAACAGAGATGTTGGGAATACACCCAGGGAGCTGCTGGCATTGCTGCCCACAGCAGTTGCTTGGTGCCATCTGTAAGAAGCTGCTTGATCCAGCAACACATCCCTAAGTGGGTATGAATGAACCAACCAACAAGTCAATAATCAGCTTATTGTTAATGGATCTGTTTAGTTCCTTTGATAGGAACCAGCAAAGGATTTTTCCTGAATAATGAAAGGCAGGGAGTTAAACTTTCCCACTGAGAGTCTGTATAATACTAGAGGGAGGACTAACTCAAGGGAAAATGTCCAATTTTGTGAAGCTATAGAAGCTCCCAGGTTCTCTGCCCACAGCTTTCTTCATTAAATAGTAATCCAAAACAAGAACATTCTTTAAGCATTTATAAAAAGCTGAAGATTGTTAATGGAGTTGGCAATCAGAATTATGGCTTCCTACCCAGGTGAGGACCACCTCTAATTGTGCCACTGACACTGTTTCAGACAGCAAGCCCAGATCCAAGTATGTTGACAGTCAAACTATGTTCAATTTATGGAAATAATATGAGTAGAACAGGAGAAAAAAAAGCAAAGTACAAATGTACTTTGAAAAATTGGAGACAAATATACTTTGAAAAAATGAGCTATTATGCTAAGGTCAGTGTTTGGCATATAATGATGCAAATATCATACAATGATGTGTGGATACAAGGTTCAAACACAAGATCCTGGACCAGGTCTCATCAAAATTCCATCAGCAGAAAAGTTAGTATTTTTTACAGCACTTATAAATATAATAACCAGCCATGTAGAAACTCAAAGCATACACTGAAATGCTGTCTTAATATGGATGCAAGAAGCAATATTTCCTTCAGTCTCACAGCTATGCCAATACCAAGTTTCATCAAGAGCAGGCAGTCTGATTTACAGCCGAAAATAACCAAACAAGACAAAAATAAATTCCCAAGGAAACTGCTTCTTGTAAAAATCAAAGTATATGAGAAACCCATGCCAGCTACTTTGCATTCTCCCTTCCCCAGTGCATCCTCCCTGCCAGCACTGAGCCAGCCCAGCACTTACCAGGGGTTTGCTCCCTCAGTTTCTGTTGCAACTGGCAATTCCAATTTAGTGACTCAGGAATGTTTTGATCTCCCCATCCAATCTCATTATTCAGCAGGCCAGATCCACTGACCCAGAGCTCTACATAATACCCTGCTTGTAATTACTTGTAAATATCCCCCCTCCTTATTACATGATATTCACAAAACAAAAGCAGAGATGAAAGGACAGATGCTGGAAAAAGGAACAGGAGAGTTCAAAATCGACATCAGTGCACGACACCCGGTCTAACAACACACACAAGAAAGAAGGAAGTCTGGGGAGAGGAATATATAATTGTTTAAGAATCAGAAAATACAGAAATGAGTATGAAAATGAGAAGAAAAAAGATTAAAGAGTGATGAAGATAAAAACAAGCAAAGAGCTACACAAATGCAAACTGAATTCAGCAACACACAAACTGTGGTAAATTTCGTAACACAAGGAAGAAATTCGCTTGGGGAGGTTGCATGCTCTTGCAACCATTTTGCTCATAGCAAAACCAGCTCCTCCAGCCTTATTTCTCCTGCAAATTTGAATCCAGTTTATGTACTGTTGTACCTTCCCCATATACTGGAACCATAGATATGCTCAGCACCCTTTCCTCCTCTAACCAAGAGACAGATCCTGTCTTCTCCTTCCAGCAATCAGACACGTTCTCAGCTCTACCTGACAAAAAGCATATGTGTTTCTTGAGAACTCAAACCTCCTCTGAGAGATGCAGGAGAACCCTTTTTACTGAATAATTCTACTGAGAGAATTGTCCTCATCCTGCTCCATCTGTTGTTAGCAGAAAGGGGGAATTATCTTCAGCATACGTTGCTTCATAATCCATCCCCACCATGTACAGGAGCTGTATCACAGTTAGCCAGTATTTAAAGAAATAAAACTGCAATTAAGGCAAATAAAATAAAGTAAATCAATATACAAAATAGAAACTTCCAAGTCCTTATTTTCTCATCCTTTCTTGCTTACATGACTTGCAAAATGAATCATTACTGAAAAAATAATGTGAAAAAGCTGAAGGGAGAGGAATCTGGCTAACAAATGCCTGCAGAAGGCCACTACTATTTTAAAGGACTCTTCTTTGCCCTGTGTCTGTCTTGAAGTAAAGATTTTTAACCTATTAATCAGAGTACTACATTTCCTATTTCATTAAAACATCCAAGAGGGTGCTTTGGCATTGCTTATATTTTTTATATCACAGCACAAAAGCCTTTCAGCTGAATTTTGCTATTCAGTTTGTGACCTTTTGATAAAGATCACGTGGGAGATCTCATATCCATAAAAACATTCTGTTTTAACATATAAGCCCTGATGGAAAGCTGAGTATCCAGGGAATTAATGTAAATGCATACATCTCCCGGAAAAAAAAGAACTTGACTGTGTCCAAATCCATCTGCCTTGGGAACAGAGGACAGGTCTCCTACACTGAAAGACTATGACTCTAAAATCTTCATTAAATTCTCTTGATTTCTTCTAAAAAATAGAAACATACAGCTTTTAAATAATTGACATCTGGAACTATACCGTTTTTCTGCTAAATTCAAGTCTGAACTGAGGTAACATCCAGCACTGCTGACTGCAAGACAGGTTACACTGAAACTTGTGACAAACTTAACTACAGTGACACAGTGTTGTTTCTCTAATGAGCTTAGCAGATTAAAATGTAACCATTTAAGTCTGATTGACCAGGCTGTTATAAAGACTTGTGACTTGTACCCTACACAAGAGTAAGATTCAGACCTACTAAAGGAGGTTTTCCATATTAGGGGAGAAATACTGGATTTGATTTTCTATCCTCTCTCCTCAATTAAAATAATTACTCTAAAAACCTGACGTGGGGGGGGGGTTAGTGGATTCCCTACTTAGGATTTCATTGCTCCTATTTAATCTTTCAGCAATATTGAATTATTGTTTATGACATGACAGTGCTTTATGTACAGAGTGCAAGTATCACAAACTGCACATGGTTATAAAAAACCCCACATCTGCTTACTCAGTTAACTAAAAATCTCTGAAAAATCAGCAGCTCTGTTTGCTTTGTTCATTATTACTCTTAATTTTTCCTCCCTATAAATAGTTTTTGAATCACTGTGACTACTCACTTCAAGTTCACTGGAACAAATCAGCCAACCCACAACATTCCCTGTTGTGGGTGGAGTGATGCTGATGCCACTTCTTGTGGAGAAGAAATAACTTAAACTTCTTCAAAGATATAAAGCCCCATTTCTGCTAAGTGGGTTGTATAAACTGCATCAATAAAAAAAACTCATATTGTTAATGACTGTATCAATATAGCCTAACCTTTAAAATATAAAAGAACTCTTGGAACAGATGGGTCTACTCACATAAAAATAAGTCTTAGGCTATTATGTCACATCTGTAGGTAAGACAACCAAAGGCTTTTAAATAGGAATAAAAGAAAAATAAGAAGTCTATTGTCTTGTGTAAGAAAAGGTTGAGAAAAATCACATCAGTTGTCAAAACATGAATCCCTTGACAGACTGTTACAAAAAGAGAATTTAAGGAGACAACGTCGATCCAAGCAGCCGCTCTTTACAGCACAGGAGGCTTTTGCCTGGTCAGAAAAGGAACAAAGTGAGATTACAAAGTACAGCAAAAAAGCCAAATAAGCAGTTTGAGACACAAAAGGAACAGAAAGGAACACATCTTTCAAATTACAACTTGGTTGGCAAAGGGCAAGAAAAAGATTTATCCGAAATTAACTTGGAAGGGCAGGGGAAGGTGTGCTCTGTGCTCCCTGAACAGCAGGAGATGGAGGGGAAAAAAGTTCATTCCTATTTTCCTTTCCTATCAATTGGGAGTCAGATGAAATGGTAAATGAGGGTTTCCCCATACAATTTAAATAATGTAAAAATATGGCCTCACAAACTGCAAAGCATACACCATAATTATTTAACACCTAATTTGGTGTTAGAATTGCTTTGTCATCAAATAAACACTATAAACATCTTGGCAGTTTCAGTCATGAGCAGTTTTTGTTGAATATTTTGAAATGAAGACTTTATTTTAATAAGTAAAAAAGCAAAAAGAAGACCAGTTTATAGGAACAACTGAAGGCAATACTTGTATGTTCATCCTGCTCTAAAATGATCTACTCTGCTGCTTCCCTTTTGAGAAACTTCACCTATTGTCAGATTATTAATCTCTGCTCTTTAATGGTTGTCTCCCATCAAGCACACAAATCTTCCACTTCAAAAGTTATTAATAAAAAGGCAAAATTTAAAAAAAACTAAACAGCAGAATTTAAAAAGAATTTATATTTTCCAGAAACAACCACTGAGTCAGCTCAGGAAGAGAAAGCCAAAATTCCTTTAATATGACTACCAGGAACCCAACGTCACTGCCTCTGTCAGAGCCTTTCTATTTCACAGAATATTAGGTTTTTATTTGAAAAATTAAGCTTATTTATTTAATAATACAGGCAGAAAATAAACTTCTCCTCCCCATTTACTTTTACCTCTTGTATCCAATCAGGTTCTCCAGCCTAAGGTGATGCATAATTATTCAAGCAGCACATGTTAAGCTCCAAAGGCTTTAGTTCCAGAGATTATTTCTTCTGCAAAGTTAAAAAAATTAGGTAGATCTAAAGATCCTCTCTTCTTCTAATTGCTCAACTGGATTTCCCCAGTTTTTGTGAAGGGTGGGGAGGAGACTATTTGATTATTTCACTTCCTCACAGAAACTGAGCAATTGTAAAAGATGTATTAGTCTTGAAAAAACATCCAAAAACCCAAATAAAAACAAAACCAATAAAACATCATCAGGAGCAAGGGGTGCTCTGATTAGAAGTGGGGCACAGACTGTAGGTAAAACCCCTCTGACCACTGTGAGCACAAACCCAAACAAACCAATAGATCCAGAGACATTCTCCAGGATATAGATTATATAGATATATATGTCATGGAATATGTTCATTTCAGGCCACAGACCTCTCCCCTCTGGGTGGTGTCAGGTGTTACAGAAAATGGTCTAAAAGCCATGATGAGTTTCATACCTTCCCCATTCAAATCCCCAGAAGACATTCAGAAGCATGAAAGGAGTTAAAACCACAGAATTCCACAATAAAATCTGACCTGACCAGCACAGCTTGTATTACTCAAAACTTCTACTTGTTGTTTTGGCAGCAAAATAGAAGTAAGTTCCTTTTGAAGGCTGGGTGATGCCAGAGGTGATGCCTTCACTGCAAATATTTCTGTTTCTTCTCAGGTGAATTAAACCAGAGGCCATGCCCAAGGGCAAACACAGTAAATCACAGGAGAAAACACCTTGGGGTAGAGAACACATTTATTCCCTAGTGATCCCAAATTCATCCCTACAAATACACTGCTAATGTCTTCTAATATCCCCAGAATGATACCCAGTACACCCCCTGCATGTTGGAGTCAGCTCCTTCAGCTACAAACCCAAACAAATCACAGCACTGGATTAAAAACAGCTTTAATTTAAACTGGCATTCTCTTACAGGAGACAAACTCTTTGGTATTTTCTAACCATACAGTGTGGTTTCACCAACAAAAAGATTTATTTTATACTACTCCCCCACAAACCATAACGATATTTATTTCCCTGTTCTCTCACTCTGCATGCATTTAATCTGCAGACTGCCTGATGAAGGATGTCCTCAGTTCCACCACTCAGTCTAGCAACAGTATTTCATGGCTGCTTAAAAAGAAAAAAAAAAAAAAAAAGCCAGTCCATAATTTAGTAATAATAAGGCAACAAAGAATGTATTTGTCCTACTGATTTTCCCACTAACGAACTGATGATTTAATAAGAAAAGACACAGCTTGAATTTCAGGCCATAGACTTAGCTTGAAAACCTAACACTTCAGAAAAAACCATGTTCAGATTTTATTTGTAACTGAGTTTTCTAACACTGTTATTGGGTAAGAATTAGAACACATATAGATTTTATACACGAGGTTTTCAGACAGGAGTCACATTTCACAGAGCTTAGAACCAAAAGGCCACTATTACACTGGGGCATAATTTAATCACTGCCATCCCCAAGGCCTTTCAGTTTCAGCACAAAGTATGGAATTATCACATTTAGCCTTTTTTCCACCTAAATAACTGATAATATGGTCAGAAAACCCTATGCATAGTTTCTGACTGATGTTTTTATTCCTCCCTCTGATGGTCACTAACACTGGAGCGTGACAGATACCTCTTCACTCTGCCTGTACCCCTGATGTGATAACATCAGTACAATGTTAAACCAGGGTCATTCCTACATGCATTCCCCAAACCAAGGGTATGTCCTCCTGTTCCTTAACAGGAACAAAAATAGTTGTAAAACAGAACCTTTCCTCATTTAGGGTCATTTAAAATAATGCTTTATACATTTACACATGCAAGCAGCCTCAAAGCATTAAGAAAAGTGAAAGTCGTCACAGATTCTTTTTAACAGCAAGAGGAACTCCCTGGCCTTTATATGGAAAACATCAAAAACACAAGGCACAGGAAGAAATGTGGTTTTAAGATAAGCTGCAGGAAACCAAGGTAAGGAGTTGTGCATTACAGGACAACCATAGGAGATGCTGGGTTTTCATCATCCAGGATGTTCCATCCAATGTATATTCCATGCCAGGCCCAATAACAAAGTCATGTTGGCTGCTGGCCCTGTTATCCAAAGCACTCAGGGAAATAGTAAGGTAGGCTTGGGAAATTACCCTGTGCACCTTCCAAACACCTTCTGATTAATTCTGACTGCCTGGTTTCCTCAAGTCAATTGTGAAGAGCCAGTGCTGTGCCAATTTAAAAATGCAACAAGAATGAAGTGTGAGCGTGGAAATCAGGAACTTTGTAGGAAAAAAGAAAGTGAGACTCTGTGAAGGAAAATAAATATTTTCACTAGTTACTGTCCAGACAAAAATACTTCTATGGAGGAACATGCATTTATTTTGCCCTGTGATAAAAATGGTCTACCCTAAGCAAGAATGTTAATTCCCAGCATTATCATTAGAGCCCTCAGAAGGACTGACTGACCAGTGATTTGTCAAACCAAACCCCAAAATGATAAAATAAGTGTTCTAAAGAAAAGACATGCTTCAGACCCTATTTTTCCTTCATCACTCAGACCAGAAGAACTTCAAGACACAGCTCAGAATTTTACACATGGAGAAAGCAGGGTCCCTGTGCAACAGAGCTCAGTAGGCATCACATGGAAAATACTCCTCAAGTTCTCAAAGAACAGCAACTCAGAATGGACCTGGAAATTATATCTATTCACTGCTCTGAACAGTAACTGAATCTGGCTTTTAAATTCAATTTAAAACAGGAATATTTCTGGTTATAGCTTCCCAGAAACAGGTCACCTCAGATTTCAGTGGATTTCATGGTCCCTTCCCTCCTCCTCAAGAAAAGCACGTGAGGAGATGCCAGGGAGTGCTGGGAAGAGTGCAGGATCCAGGACCTCCAACCAAGGTCCCACCAACCACTCCAAACCTCTTCCCCAGCTCACTGTACCCACCCAGGGCCCCTGCCCAAAACTCCACACAGATCAAGCCAGGTGAGGTGTTTCAGATGGGTCCAGTGTATCAGATCAAAGCTGTCATCAGTCTGACCTGGAACTGCCTTGGGACAACCCCAGTCCCTGCTGGATGTGGACTAGAGCAGATCTTAAAAAAAACCCAAAGCCAGCACTGCTTCAATTCCCTGTCCAGATGATTTCACAGGGATCCCATATGGCCTTTGTGAAAGCACATGAACACTCATTAATTTCATTCCCCTTCCACCTGCTTTTATCACAATGTCACATGTTTCCCAAAGGCAGACTGCAGTCCAGACTCTGAACAGGAATTACACTTCCCATTTTGTCTCCTCATCCCCCTTCCCTGTACTTCTATCAGAGGCAAGAGCATCAGCTTCCATGATGACCTTTGAACTACAGAGAAGAAAAATTAAGACATTACTTAAAATATTTTTAACATTAATCTCTTAATTGCTTACCCTCAGGAAACTCCAGAAGCAAGCTGAAATTACAAATCTCATTTGATGAGGCCTAACCTTGGCAGAAGGAAATTTCCTGCACCTGGCACATTCAAGATTATGGCAGATATTATCACTAGAAACTGCCCACAACATCTGGAGTTTAGATTCCAAGTTCCCCTCCTCTCTACAAGCAGCTTCAAACCTAATTATGCACTTCCAGTAAATGTCCCTAAATCCTCAAGACATGAGAAGCAGATTTGTAAAGAAAATTCTCTTGACAACTGACCCAGGCAAAGGCCTACATAAATAAAACTGCACAGCAACAGAAAAACCTGCTAAGATACAAAATAAGTAATGGCAGATGGAATGGAAAAGAATATTTTCATTTGAAGTACAGCCAAGAAATTAAAGACATAAAAGGGGAAATGCAGAGAGAAGGCCTCTGTGAGTTTCTGCTTTTTGGAACTGCATAATAGTCACTGTAACGACATCAGAGAACTCTGGGCTTCTCCTTTCCCCACTGCAAAACATGAGCAACCCAGGGTCTGTACATTCACTTTTTCTACAGATTGTTCCTTAAAAGTTGCAATAGTTCCAGAATCCCTGACATCAAACATGACTTTAGTAAGACCCAGATGAAACCAAGGAAGGACTGTGAAGTTCCCTGTGACCAAAGCAGAAGCAGGATGGTGTAAGTTCTCCCAAAGCAAGCTGTTAAAAACAGATCCTGATAGATATAGTAATAAATATTCTCAGAAGGAAGAAGAAGCCCTGAAGGCAGGAGGGGAAAATGTGGGGAGCTGGTGGATCTCTGGTTCCTGCTTTTCTGCTGGTCTGAGATAGTGCCTGTCATTGCAACCAGATCCACTGAACTCTTTACTTGCATCATTCATTGGTCAGAAGCCATCACCACAAAAACACCTGAACACAGACTTATGTGACAAAACAGAAGAAAAGGTTCCTTAGTGATGCTTTGGTAACAAGTAACCAAATGCTACCAGGTGTTTTGTTTGCTCAACCATTCATCCAACAAAGTTTAGATGACGACACTGAAGTATATTAAAAAGAAAAACAAATAAAGAACCCCAACCTTTCATTGAGAAACTCTATTCTCATTTACAAAACCCTTGAGCAGATTATGAAAGAGGAGATGGCAGCTGCTAATTTAACTTGGGCCTAGAGGATTCGTTCTGTTTGCACCCCTGTGCACCACAAACCTTCAATTTTCTCCTTTCAATACTTGCACAAGATGAGAAATTTGCACCCAGAGGAAAGAGGTGCTTAAATTTTACTGAATTTGGCCCTACAACACACTGGCACTGAAAACACTGCACCATTAATGAAAGAGGCAGGCCTTAAAAAGGCACACTTCAGTGCAATGCAGATATAAAGTAAGTGGAATTAGGAGGAGTTGCCAGGACATAAGAAATTTTAACATATGCTAAAACAATCTTATTCATGTTTCCCAATTAAAAAAACAACGTATCACCAATGCATTAAAACCCCACAATTAGTGTCACTAATTAGAATTAACTATTTTATGCAGAAAAATATGGTAACCCTTTTTAATGGCTACCACCACTTTATTAAAAATATTTAAGCAATCTTTTGGGGCACTTTCTGGAACACAGGTCTTTCTATCAGTAAGCATGGCCTGAAATAGGAAGCAAAGTGCCTCTGAAGGTAAAACAAGCATTTTCCAACAACTGTGCTTTGTATATTTTTATTGATTAAGGCAATATTTGAACTGAGCTTCTAAGGAAATCCTAAGGTATCACAACATTCAAACTCTCTTCTTTCAAGAAAGCAGCCACTGGCTAACCAACCACCATCACCACAGAGCCCAGTACTACTTAATTCAAAGCACTTCAATTATCAGAGCACCTGGAAAACAACTTCTTCAGGTTAAAAGAACCAGCACAACCCTTTGCTTTGGTCCTGGGCATTGGTGCTGTTCCTCATCCCTCACTCTGGATTCTGCCATGACCCAATTGTCCCCAGGCCCAGGTGGCCACACCTGAGACAGGACAGGCTCACTGCAGGGCTCTGTGCCATTGCTGGGAAGGTGGGGTCACCTCACAGAACCCCAGCAATGGCCAAGCCCCACACTCCTGCTCCTGGAAAACATCCTTTTCCTCAGGCCAGTGGAGAGTGACAGAAGATCCTTGTCTTCCCAGGCAGAGGCAAAGCCAGACAAAGATGACTTGCACAGCTCGAGAGCAAACAGTTAATGTATTAAAACTACCTTAAATTATTCCCTGTTTGTGGTTTGACAGGAGAGCAGTGAAGTTGCCAGCAGATGCCAGTTTGCATGTTCTGGGGAGGTACTGGAGGGCTCAGTCTGGGTATAAGCTCTGCAGAAAAGTTCTGGCAACCCATTTCCAGACATACTGAAAAATATTTTGATTTGGTTATTAACATTAATGATACTTTTAAAAAATTACAAGCTAGCAAACTGATAAAAGAGGGAAATATGGCAAATATCAGGGGCCAGCTACAGCACTGTTGTTCTAAGTCAATGGATAGAGAGGATTTGTTGAAGGCCCCTCCAGCCTTCAGCTGTGCCTGCTTTCCCAGACACCTTCCATGAGACCAGGCTGCTCCAATCCAGCCTGGCCTTGAACACTTCAGGGATGGAGCAACCACAGCTTCTCTGGGCAGCCTGTGCCAGGGCCTCACCATCCTCACAGGGAAGAATTTTTCCCTAGTGTCCAATCTAACCCTGTCCTCTGTCACTGAAGCCATTCCCCCTTGTCCTGTCACTCCAGGGGCTGGAGACACTTAGATATTGGAATAAACTCTAAGGTCTCCCTGGAGCCTTCTTTTCTCCAGGCTGTACAACCCCAGCTCTCAGTCTGTCTCCACAGCAGAGCTGCTCCAGCCCTGGGAGCATCTTCATGCCCTCCTCTGGACTCACTCCATGGAAGTTCTTAATTCATACTCTGGTACTGCTCCATGTTTTCCAGAGTATGAGGATCCAAACTCCCTCACAGACTCCATGGATGCCCTCACAGGGCACAATGACAATGGTGTGAGAAGCTTCTCCACACCACAGCTGCATTCCAAGCCCTGTTCCCATCACCTGCTGCAAAACAAGCCTCTGGCAGGCTCCAACCATCCTGGGCACCTTTCCTGGTGCACCCAGGTCTGTGCCACCTCAGCCACAAACCAAATCAACTGCCTACAACCACTGCAGACTGGACAGGCTACCAACAGAGCAGGAGCTGGGAAAGACTGAAAGAGTGTTTATACTTCTTGGGAATAATCAACATCCACTAGGGTTTACACTAGGAGACAAAATGTGCTACAAAACATTAGTTTTTGCAGGCACTCACTGATAAAAAAATGGTTAAATATAGCACACAGCCACCCTGGGAAGGAGGGGAATCTTTCAATTGAGCCTCCAGCCTGCAATTTATCAATGCAACACATCCAAAATTTAGGAGGAACATGACCATGTTGCAGCATCTCCCCTTTCATTTAAATGCTGTGGACAATCCCTAAGATGAAATAAATGAGGGAGGGAGGGAGAGGAGTATTTATTTATGCTTACAAAAAGCTGTTTGGCTGAAAATCCCATCTCCAAAGCCCGAGTTCTCCACAAAGCAGATTCTGCACTGCCAGCAACATGACGAATTTCTCCAAAGCCCTTAGAGCATGGCAAGAAAACCACAGGAAGCTGCTCAATAAAAATAAACTTCTTTTCATCTTACACTCTATATATTAATGTCAATTCCTCTTCCACTCCAGCTTCTGTTTCCCTTTTCTTTTCTCCCTCCCGGGGTATAAATACTTGATTTATTAGAGCTAATTCATTAAAGCAAATGAATTTGGCATCTATTTCTCAGGATCCCTTAGTCAGATTGGGATTCTACCATATTCTATCAAAAGCAAACAAAAATGCAAACACTGATCCTAAGCAACCTGATACCAACAGATGCCTGAGAAGCTGAAAACGTCTCTAATGAAACTGCAGTCAAAAGAATAAATTCCACTTCAAGGAGGCTGCTACAGTTCAAGAATTTAAATAGGTCCAATCCTGACGCATTTCCAAAGGAAATCCTTGCAGCTCTGCATACTTTGGAGAGCTTAATTTACCCAGAGAAATGGGTGAACCAGCACTGCTCAGCCACTGGGTGACTGCGGCCTGCAAGTTTTTGCTTCAAAAGCAGCAAACTAGCACAGTATTTAAGCACACACACATCATTTCCCTTTCCTGATGATAAGCTGGCACGAGGCAAACATCAGCAGGGAGAATTAGATTATTTCACACCGGTCTGAGATGATGTACCAAATTTATGCCCTTTTTTTTTTTTTTAAAGCCTTACCGCAGCACAGACAGCTCAACAGCAATGTCTCACAGCGCACAAAAAAAAAAAAAAAAAAAAAAAAACACCCCAATAAAAACAAACCTAGAAAAGATAAAACCCTTCAGCTTTCCCTCTTATGTCAGGATTGCCTTCACCTTGCTCCCCAGGGAGCACCGGCTCCATCAGTGCCCACACTCCACTAATAAACTCAAGGCTTTGTGTCACTGGTGTGGAGCAGTCAGGTATTGATACAGCACAAAAGCAGGAGAGAGGCACTACCAGGGAATCCGCTGTCTCCATTCGGTCCAGTTGCATTCCGTATGTCCAGAATTACCTGACCGGAATTCTTAATTCGAGAGCCAGGAGACACTGCACGAATAAACAGAAATATGCTGCCTTTGCAAGTTTCACGTTATAAAGGTTGGATTTGCTTCCCACTGCTGGTACGTCATTCATTAAGCACCTCATCAGCCGAGCGGCTACTAATTATTTCGATAAAAATTAAGCAGGATAATATAAGGAAAGAGAAGGGAAAATCACCCAGGCTTCTGGAGCGAGCCGGAGTGATTCACGGCTCCCACACACACAGATGACTTTCATTTAGAATTCACCTTCCCAGGCCTTTTGTTCGGGGTTTTTCCCCCCTGCTCCAAGGAGTGTGGCGGAGCGCGGGCCCCGCACCGCCACCGGGGACCAAGGCGGGGGGCTCCCGGGGCGGGGGGGTTC
>WEIU01010505.1:541794-559860 GCA_013389925.1 Aegithalos caudatus | reverse complement strand
GCATGCGCGTCCTCCACACGCAGCGCCCCCGCCGCGGGCGCGGGCACGCGGCCGCAGAGCCGGGAGCGCGCGGGGGGATCCCGGTGGGAATGGAGGGGGCGGAGGAAGGAAGGGGGAAAAGCGGGAGGGAGCGCGGCAAAAGGGAGACTTCCCTGACCGGGAATCGAACCCGGGCCGCGGCGGTGAGAGCGCCGAATCCTAACCACTAGACCACCAGGGAGCGATGCTGGAGAGTTTCGCTTGCGGTATTTGACGCATTGCCACCGCGGCGAGCCATGGATGGTGACATCGGAGTTGGATCTGTGGTGGGACCAAGGACTGCGGTACGGGGGGCGGGGGCTGCCATCCATCACAGGAGACGGTGACTGTGGTACGGGGACCGGGATCTGCAGTGAGATTGGCGGCTGCGGCACAAGGATCAGTGGTGAGACCTGGGGCTCCAGCTCCCCACAGGGGTTGGTGACCGTGGGAGCACTGGACACGGGGATCTGTGGGGCTGGGGGTACAGGTACAGGGGCTGCAGTCAGGCCGGGACAGTGGAGGAGCTGGAGGTGCTGCAGCAGCACACGGAACACCCCCGGGACATCACCCGTGTGCTGCAGGCCTGGGGGTTCGCTGCCCTTAGGGCGCTGGCCGGGCGCTCAGCTGCCCGCACACCGACCCCCAGTTCTAAATATGCTTTGGGCAGCACCTTCATGCCCACCCCTGTTCCGAGAATGCCATCCTGCCATCCCACCCACACAGCCTCACACCGGCCCTTGCAGTCCTCAGTGCAAAGCCGGCTCCCTTTAACGAAAACGAGTGCTTACAATTAGTGCAAAAGAGATGTTTTTAACTTCATGAGTCTGTTTTTCCCAGTTGCTCAACTGGGAATGTTCCCAGGCACTCCTGGCTGTTCCCTGGGAAACATGGCTATTTCCCAGTGCTGGGTAAAAGCACAACTTTCATCCATCCAGTGTATCCAGTGGCAGGTAACCCTGGAATGGTGGCCTCAGGAACACTGTCTCCAGTCATATCCCCCCGTCACTCTGACATGGCCCTGCTGGCGTGTGGCTTCTCAGTGAGGCTCTAATGGCCTTTCCCGTCTGATGCCTCTGACTCACGTTTTAAAGAGATGAATGATGATGGATTCTATTTGCCAACAGAGTCATCACCATGAATCACACACCCACACCCTCTCCTTGCTCCAGCTCCATCCCCAGCCCAGCTCCTGTACTCTTCCCCATCCAAAACATCAGCTACCTGCAGGGCTCCCCAGCACTAACCTTGGATCTTGCATGGAGTCTGGACCCAAGAAGAGATGCTGAGCCCACCCCAGCACCCACAGGGCTGCAGCAAATGTGTCCAGGCTGGCAGCCAGGCCAGCACTTGGCTCTGGATACTGACTGCTTGGCCAGGATGAGCACAGGCTCCCACTGCTGGAGTGGTTGTGCAACCCCTCTCAGACCATAAATGTCAAATTCCTTAAGAAACACTTGCCGTGGTTTTGGCTGAGGTTTGGGATATGGTGCCAGTAGGGGAAAGTGGCTCCTTCCTGCTTTCTGCAGTCGATTCTGCTGTTTATCTGCTTTGTGGGATGGAGCTATCTGCCCTCCCCTCATCTCAGCCTGGGTGCTCCCAGCATCATCTCTCCTCCAGGATATACCAACCCCTCTGTCCTTAGCCCCACTCGGAGAAATGCAGGAAAAATACTCCCAACCTTCAAAACAAACACCCAAACTCCACAAAATCAAAGCCAAACCCTCAACCCCAAGCAGATGCCTCAAGCCTAGTTGGGCATCCTTCCTCTGAAAACAGCACACTGAGGATCTCTGCTGGCCTCTCCACAACCTATTTGCCTGCTCTGCACTGCCCTTTTAAACTTGGAGACAGCAGCTCCCAGCTCCAGCCATCCATCCACAATTCCCCTCGTGCTGTGCTGTTTGACTGCCAGAGCATCCCTGGAGGTGACTGATTCCCTGGAGTATCACACTGTCAAGCCATGCCAGCACCACAGCTGCAGCTTTTCCACGTTAGAAATTTCTCCAGCCTCAGCTCCCACTGCCAAGGCTACTGCTGAGACTGCAGTCCCCCTCTCCCAGCTCAGGAAAATGGCGTGAGGAAGTTTGGAATTCACCTGCAGCACCAGCGATGGAGTTTGCAGCTCCCCAGCCCAGAACACAGGCACAGGCCAGGAAACAGCTTGGGAATGGTGTCCAGTATCTTGGAAAGGAAACATCAGACTGTAAATATTATTTAGTACATTCCTCATGAGAGAGCATCCACAGAGCCAGCAGACAAGGCAGAGGGATAGGATGGAATATTTCACTTGCTTCCCATGTCAGGCTGCTGCAGGCAGTTAGTATTTACCTCATGAGTTCATAGCATGCACTTAAGAGAGGATTCCAGTGCCTTTAGAACAAGACAGAAACATTCACCCCATTTTCTCCCAAAGGAATTCTTTATTGACAAGTTTCCTCAGTCTTTATCTTAAAGAGAAACAGTTCCACATCCAAGCTCCTGCAGTCCCCATTTCACTGGCTCTGTTCCTCACAGGGAGGCCAGCTCCAGTCAAACAGGGAGTGCCTGTGAACGACACTCTACACTCCACCTAAGGCCTAGTACATCTGCCCACTAACATCTCATCCCATGTCCCCAGGTCTGCAGAGGGAGGGGAGCTGGGGTGGGGGAAACGGAGATTAATCAAATCAGTGTCAAAACTTGCTTCTCTAAAGGGTCAGAGGCAGTTCAGTCCCTCCAGGGTGATAAACCACTAAAACTACCCAGATATGTACATAAGTTTAAAGACCTGAGTAAGTCCCATTTCGCCTCTAAGGCACAGAATTGCTCACTCTAGGTATTTCTACGTGGAGGCACCTTGCCTAGAATAAGATCAAGCCTCTAGGAGAAAACTTGGAATTTGTCAGCTCCTGAGCAATGAAGCTGGACATGAAAAGAGCAAAACATCCAGCCCCTGGAGGGACTGGGTGAGCTCCATGACTCTCTGCCAGTTTTGTAAACCAAAATTAGAGCTGGGGCTTTCAACTGAGAAACCCATCCAGTCAAGAGCCAGATGTACCAGCTGGAGGAGCCCTCGGAGAGCAGAGCAGAGTCCCTCCAATGGTATCCATATTCCAGCCTTCAGAAATTCCTCCTCCGAGAACGAAGGGATAAGCTGAGAAGGGAGAAGCAAGTTTCATACACTCGGGAAACAGAGTGCACCACTGACTTTAACACAAGAACTGGCTTTATAAACATGCTGCTATGACTGCATGATGCAAAACTCCAGTGCTCAGCAACCAGCTTTAGAACCCTTGCAGTCTCCTCTACAGAAAATAAATCATAAACAAGTAAAGCGTAAGTGATGTAAGGCTTGCAATTCAGCTTCAGAGTCCAAGGGAGCATCGCCCTAATATGCCAAAGCTTTTTTTTTGTTTGTTTTTAAGCTTTATTTCTTTAAAGTTCATTGCATTTAAAAATAAAGATTCTTAGTTCTGTTAAAGCTAGAGCATTAGTGTAACAACGAGGCAGCTGCTAAGTGAAGTTTACCTTTAAGGAACCCAGAAAAAACCCCAACTGTTTACCCATTTACCCAACAGCTCCAATGAGAGCCAGAGAAAACAGTAACAGGAGAAGCCTGGGAGCTCCCAGAGTAGCCCACACAGAGAACAGAGCCAGAAGCTGAAGCTAAGGTGCCCATGCACTTGGCTTCTCCAGTTACTGCCCTCCTCATGCTGCTCAGGGCCATGTATCTGCTCCAAGCTATGTCACACAAGGGAAAACTGTTTTCATCCACAGCAGTGGCATTTCTGAGCTCTTTTAAGGAAACTCCAGCTTACACGCTCTCCCAAAAGGACAGCAGTGATACATTTAATCTACAAACTTTAGTGTAAAATATTATTTGTGTACAAAACTTTGCATTCTCTTTATTTGACTTGGATCCAGCAGCAGTGTCTATGAATGAAGGATGGATCTCTCCAGACTGGCTCTCAGCCCCTTCTTGGATTCGCATGTTGTTGCTGTGGTGAAGGTTTGGGAGGGAGGGGGCTCTTCCAGTTGTGCACAGCTGTGCAAAGCCACATCCAGGTCTAGAAGGGAGCGTTGTCTTGTGGAGGCTTGTCCCCAGCTCCAGAGGGGGCGTGGAAGCTGTCAGTGCTGTTTTCCCTGCTGCCCACCACTCGGGACTGGAAGGAGAGAAGAGAGTGAGGACAACAAGAAAGCAGCACTGGGAATACCAAGTCAATTCCCCCTTGTCGAGGTCACCTACTGTAGCCAAGACTTCACATATCTGAGAGGCCATTTGCCCGAATACTAGTCTACAAGAAAAACATTGCAGAAATTAAAGTTTCTGCACAAGGCTTCACACTCTGTGTTTACAAGACAAAGCAGACTGTTACCTTTATGGTCCCAACTCTATCTTCAAAGGACTTGAAGGTTGCAGAATTCCTTGAAGAAAGAAGAGGGGAGAAAAAAACAAATCAAGACAAGTTATTTCTTAACCATATCAAATGGCACAGTGTGACTGGGCTCTGTGGCCATTCTCCTGCAATGACACCATCACCCAGAACACTTCCAGCTCCTCACAGCCTTTGGCACAAATCTCTCAGGCACACCAGGCAAGAACACCACATCCAAACTCTGAAGGAAAACATTTATACCACGTGCAGTCCACTCAATTGCTCAAGCTAAAATGTTGAGGGAAACAAGTCCTAGCTCACTGGGGAATCAAGGCACAGTTAAGCAAAGAAGAAAACAGTTCTTAGCTTTAAAAAACTTCCAAGTAAAACCATTTTGTTTTAAAGAGTGGAAAGGGAAAGCTGAGAAAGGTTTAAAACAAAGGTTTGTTTCCTGTATCACATCCCGTGGGGAGGAAGAGAAAAGGCCATGTACCTGCTCCTATCAGCAGTTTTATTTCTACGGGGGTGATCATTTGCATCAGGAAATGCTCACAAAAATCACAGGGTAATAAATTAATCAGAGCATTTCATATTTCTAGCAAAGAAAACCAGGTCAGTTGTTTGACAACCCAGCAAGCTGCTTCACTGGCAAAGGATTTCAGGGAGTGCTCTGTACTGAGCTTCCAGACCAGGCAATTACTCATAGAGCTGCTCCCCCGGGCCAGGCTGCGGGAGCACTGGGAGATGACTCGCCTCATCTCAGTTATTTTTGTTCCAAGGAATTGCTTTAGATTTGCAGCCATAAAACAACCTCTGTTGATGTGGAAAGAGGATGAACAGAGAGAGTCCTGTGGGCCTTGTCCAGCCCTAGCAGTCATTTCTCCTGCAAGAAGCTCACCACCTAAGGCACAGCGAGGGAAAGCCAAGGAGAGGGTTCCCGTTAGGATTCACCTCAGTATCAGCAATAGCTGTGCCACACATTGTGACAGAACTGTAACCCTGCCCATTTCAGGGAGCTCTGAAAGCTGCAAGCTTCAACCAGACTTTGGTACAGGTGCAACACTGCACTTAGTCCAAGAAAAGACAGGTGCTAGTGACCTTAAGAGATATTAAAAAACCCTTTAAATAGTCAAACTGCAGGCCGTGGTTAATCCTTGCTCAGAGAGGGGCCTGCCCGAGAAAGGAGCCAGTTGTCCAGGTCAGAACAAACCCCCCAGCAGTGATGGAGGCAGCTGTCCTCCCCCCAGCCCCACTCAGGAGACACAGGCATGTGCTACTTTACCTCATGGCTGGCATACTTATCGAGTGGCGGATGGAGTAGCCGCTGCTCGGAAGCATTCGGGACAAGGAGGAAAACGTTAATGACAATCTGACACCGTGCACAGGCAGCCTAACCCCGGGTCTGAGGCACTCACTGTCCACACACAGGCTGCTGTGGACAACCCAAGTGCTAGGAGCCAGCCCTCTCTCCCCTTATTTAACAGCTGCAGCCCTGAATTTAGTTTTCCAGACACAGGATAGCCAGTGTTTAACTGCAACTGTGATACAGAAGTCAACCCCAGGGCATTGGTTTGTGGTAGATTTCTCAATCTGTGTCAAAAGTTTAGGCAGGGCTTAAATAACCAGCTTCCCCTTTAAGGACTGCAAGGCCTGGCACAGAAACAAATGCTCTTTTAGAGCCTTGAAGAGTATCTTACCTAAGGGAATGTGAGATGGAGTGAGCCCTGGGAGAGGCCATGGGAAGCAGAGAGAAAAAGGAAGGAATGGTCAGAAACTTGAGCAGAGCTAAAAACCAAACACAGGGACATGGACACAGAATCATGGGACAGCAAAGTCAATTGCTCAGGAGGAAGCCTCTCAAAATAAATCACAGGGGCAAACAACAAAAAAAATCTTTTCATTAACTCCAGACAAGCTGTTTCTCAAAGAGCAATAACAGCATCTACATCAACTCAGAACCCAGCTGGGGAGAGGAAGGAGTAAATGTGCAACAGCAAACCAAAACATTTTACTTACTCCCATCCATTGCTTTCACATGGATCTTTTTAAGCATTTCTCTAAACTGAAGGTCTTACCAAGCACCAGCTATATTGGTAGAGATCCCTCCTTCCCCCATTTCCCCCTGTGGTCTCTCATACAAAGACAGCACTGCTCAGACTTTTGGTGAGGACTTGGGTAAGGGCAATCTGCAATGGATAACTGCATGTTATGTTGCCAAGCTGCAAATCTCAAAGTTACAGTTCAGGGAACAAATGCACTGCAGGTTAATAAAGATAAGATTAAAGGTATCATGTTTATCCTGTAACTTGGTTGCCCATTTTTAGGATGCCCATATTTGCAATGCAGTAGCATCTCAGCAGCTACTTCTATTAGGAAGATTACCAGGATGCTCTAAAGGAGTTTTCCCTGCCAGAGCAGTGTTTTATTCCAGTTAAATATAATTTTTGTCTCTGCAGTAGGAAGCAGTCATGGCAAGCTGGATGTGAAGTACTTGGCAATGAGTACAAGGGCTTTTCCTGACAGCCAGAGCGAAGATGTTGGACTCTGTGGTTTCATTTCCCCATATATCCAAGTCAGCTCTTTGGCAGGGCAGATGCCTTGAAATGCTGCCTTTGCATGTGAAATAAATTAACTTTCTACTTACTCTTGCTTAAAGGAGAACAACAGAGATAACACATCCATGCACCATGCTGCTCCATACAGAATACCACAAGCACTGGTTCCTTGTTCAGTATCTTGGCCTGGACCTAGCAGTAACCCTTTTCCTCCTTCCATAAGGATGGAAAGTTTAAATAAATTCCAGAACCTGCAGACACTTTGGGTTCAGGCTAACATTTCATAATGAATTTGCTTGTAGCATTATGTACAGCAGCAGACTTCATCAGACACCATGAAGTGCACAGGTGGACACTAACCCACAAAGCAACAAAAAGAAAACACTTCCAATTTTGCAGTTTACTGGAATCAGTAAAATGCAGGAACAGAATGTCTAACAGCCAATTTACTTTTTAACTGTAGGTGGAGATAACAGAGACATCTGAACAGGCCAGGATTTGAAATAATCCCACCCACTGAGGTACATTTCCTCCCCTCAGAGCAATCCAGTAGAGCATTAATGCAGCAAACACATTAACAGCATTGGCTTCCCAAGGTTACAATCCACACAGCAAAATTATTTTGACCAGAATATGGCAAGTCTAAAGATTTAACACATTACTTCTATTTAAAAACAATTTGGTCCAAGCATTTTTAATGGAATTAGGCCCACACCCTTGGTGCATCAGAGGCTCTGTCCCATTCATCAGGCCTTCCTTGCATTTATCAGCTGGTGAAGGCTGACTAAACAAGGAAATCCCCTCTGTTATCTCAACACTTCCAGTGCTGGAAAATAAACTCGCTTTACAAGTGAATTTGTAGTGTAAGAAGGAAAAAAGAAAAAAACAACACAGTACAGTACTGGAGGTCAGTGTAGGCTACAAGGCCTGTAAGAGAGATTCTCTGGGAACAGAGATTATCCCACTTGTTCAGGGCAGTGATCACAGCAATACAACAGACTTCACTCCTCATCAGCTCTGATCACATATCAGAACACCAGAGTTCACCTGGCAAGGGTGAAAAGTGGGACAATTCCTGCAAAACCTCATGCTCAGAGTTAAACTTTCTTCAGTATCAGAAATAGGAAGACTTGGATGCAGCACAGGAGATAGAAGTCTGTTTATATATGCAGAGAAAAACTGAAAGTCTTAAAAAAAAAATCATTACTGTGTTCCCCTGCAGGGCCACATATACAAATCTTGCTGAAATAACTTTGGCAGGGATTCCCAAGTGATAAGGCAGAAGCTGCCTCTATTTCATAACACCTTGCCCAAATTATTAGCTATAAAAAGGAATGCAGGTGTTGAAGCTGAGAAAACCCCTTGTTGCAAAGGCCTGGCTCGTGCCTGGGCCAGCTGATTCCATGGCCAGTTGTGACAGTGGCTCTGCCAACAGGAGAGCATCCCAATATCCCCTCCCTCCATCACCTGCTCCTGGGATGGCACAATATTTCAGCAGCTGCATGACCTGCATTCTCCCAGCTCAAAAACAACAGGCAGGACCAAGCCTGTAAAAACAGCTTCTGCCTGTGGCAACCCTGTTCAGGAATTCCCCGTGTGGTCCCAAAAAAAGCACAGTTCTCATTCCTTTGCTGCAATAGCCTGGCCAGACTGCAGAAACCAGGCCCCAGATTCACTTATCAGTTTGGCAAAATGTGTTCCCACCACATCTTGTGCCAGTATCCATAATCTGCTGTGACTACATGAGTCTCTTTTTCCAGCAGACTAGGGAGTTTCCAAGAAAGAAGTTACAACTTGAATGCTGGAAAGGGTAGGAAGCCAGCCAGTCCTCTGCCAAATTCAGAGATGTGAGCTACTGAAAACACCAAAAAATACCCCCCAGGAACACAGTAACTAACTCACTGAGGACAGAACCAGAATAAATCAGTACTATGTGATCAGAGGCCAACAAGTTCTTACCACTCGGATACGCCCAGCCACAGTGGAATAGGAAATTCCCTACAAAGAATGACAGCTACCCATTCAATCCAAGTTTGAGACAGCATGTTAAATACAAGCTCTAAAAATCCTTCCTTAGTAACCTAGACAGGCTGTACATCCAGAATTAGCTCTCAAATCCAAGAAAAACACAGATGAGGGATTCTGCATGAAAAATGTGGATGTTACCATTAGTGGGGAAGAAATCTTTAGCTTGAGGTTCTGAGGAGCAGGTAAATTACCAATTTTAACCCTCAGCTTTGTACAGCTGAGAAGCTCACAGAGCAAGAACCTCAGCCAGGAGAATCTGTCCATCTTGTCAGTTTGGAGAGGTTTAAATTTGCAATTATTTCAGTGGTCATCTGGTTAAGGAATGGAGATAAACCCCAACCACAGAACAAAATTTTAATGTTGTCATAATCTTCTGAATCAATTGATAGTTTCTAACCAACAAGACATAACTCTGCCTGGAAGACATGCTGCCCTTCTCCACGGAATGTCAACACCCCGGGCTTGAAACCACATGGAATGCAGCAAACAGAATCTTCCCTTTTTGTTTTTAATCATAACAGAGCACAGGAGGGATGACCCCTCTCTAATCCACAGCAGTTACACTGAGAAAACAGTAAGAAATGGAAAAGGGAAATTTTAATTCTAATTTCTTACATATGATAGCTGTAGTGAATCCACATGATGGTAAAAGGGGGAAGGCTGCTAAAAATGTTTGTTCAGTTCTCCTAAACCAAACTTCAGTGCCTTAGAACAGGCTTATCCCCTCAGTAAGTCTTCAGTAAGAGTTCAATCTGTCCTAAACTACAATGCACAGGGCCACACAGAAGGTGGCAGTCCATCAACAGCAACGTGCTGCCAACGAAGCAGAAAAATGGAAGAAAGCCTAGTTATTGTCTAAAGTTCCATTCCTGTTTGAAACCAAGATCAAAGCCTGGAGTGCAAAGCAGAAATCTTACCTCATGTCACCAAGCTTCCTGCTGATAACAGAACCTACATTGGAAAGGGCTGCTGAAGTCTTCTGTCCAGCCTGGGAAAGGGTTTCCTGGGTCTTCTTGTAACTACATGGAAAAAAAAAAAATCATAAATTGAACTAATAGATTGGATCCAAAAGAGTACCCCCCATTTTGAAAAGGGACCCCATATTAAAGGAAAGAAGCTGGGTTAGTGAGCTACACTGACTTCACTGAAAGAGCCACTTCCAGATTTGCATATATTCAAATACTTGAAGTTTTACAAAAGCAGCAAATGTAGGATTAACCTTTCCATATGCTCACCTTATACTTTTGACCGTATGTTCTTAAATCTAACAAGTATTTGCTAAAAACCAAAGCAAAACCAATTTTCCACATGGAAGCTCTAACACCGCAGCACTGTAGCCTAATTGCTCTGCAACCATCTTTTTGTGTCCTGAAGAAAATAAATCTAGGAGCCTATCCCATACTATCCTTTCAGCTTGAGGAAGCCATAGCACTTGTTGTGGCATTATGCTTTGGAGGAAAGAGGCAAGAAGCAAGACCATCATCACCATACAGAAAAGAAATGCAGGAATCAGCATTAGCTGTACAGCAGCAGTTTAGAAATAAATTGGTAAAGAAGTTTCCTATCAGTTACCATTAACCACAATAGGTAAGAAGTCTGACAGCTTTTATTTGTCAGCTGATTATTTGAGTTTATACCTGAGCTGGAGACACTTGAGAACCTTTGTTTCCTTCAGATGAGACTAATCCCAGGAACAAAGATTCTTTGTGTCACTTTCATTAATTCATTCTCTCTAAACTGTTCTATAGTTGATGATTAACATCTAGATTTATGTCATTATTCAGACTATAAAGAAAAGACTCAGGCTGGAAAACAAGTTCAACATTTTAAGCTTTTTTTATTCCAAATATTTCAGCTTGAGATTATTTTTTTGCCTGGTGAGGACATTTAGGAGAAGGATATTATAAACAGCCTAATGTTTTCTCATGCCTGAGCTCCCCTGGCTACAAACACCACAGTGACAGATGACTTACATCTCCTTCTCTCCAGGCAGAAGTGCATGGACATCACCACAGCAGCAGAACTGAATTTGAGCAATTCCAATTAAACATGTTGGTTTCTTGGGGTTTTTTTTTAGTATTACAGCAAGGTATTTCTGAATCACAAATGTACACAAGACTTAGGCAGAACAGGGCAAAACTGCATCAGCTTTTCCTTCCTTCTTCCTGCTTCTCAGAGAGAATTCCTACAACCTACACATTTTTGAGACTAATTCTTCTTGAAGTCAACAGCTCCAGAAGGACCTGAGCATGCCCCAGCAGCAAGGCCTCAACATTGCCTCTGCACAGCACAATTTTCTGCACCTCAGCACAGTTTAGGAGTGAACTGATCAGCACCAAGGCTGCTTCATCTCATACAGGGATTGCCTTCCTATTGCAACCCCTGTGTTTGAGGAGGACCTCAATCCCTGCCTTCAGCAGCCAGGCTCCTCCCTGGCTGAGCCCTGTCATGGGATTTGATTTACAGCTGCCTAACAAATATCGAAGACCTCGTGCTCACCAAAGTATGCAGTGCTGACTCTAGGTCTGCTTGGCACTCAGAGCTCAGCACTGAGGAATGGTTCACAGCCTCAAAGGACACCATGGTGCCATTCACACTGCAAGATTCCAGGTATTATGCCCAGCTTAGCAGATAAAGGCCAGAGATTTTCCAATCGTGTTTTCCACATCTGACAGCAGAATTTTTAATGTAACTGAAGAACAAGCACTTGGGTGCTGCTGCTTCTGCCTGAGTGTGCTCCTTCCTCCAGCACAACTGCTTGTGCTGGCACAGCAATCTAGACCAAGGCAACAATCTGGATTAAATATAAACTTGGAAGCACAAAAAAGCAGCAGCTGGATCAGATGGCCAGCCTAGTCCTGCATCCACAGCTCCCACACACATGTACACACCTCACTGCTGGCAGGCAGGGAAACACAGGGAGATGAGCAGCTCTGTAACCCAGAACTGCCACCAGACACACATGTGGAGCTGCAGCTGTGACAGACAGGGATCAGCTTATACAAAGCCTTAATGCAACTTAACTACACCCAGCCCTGACCTAGAAGTTGCAACTCTTCTCCTGCAAGTGCCACAGCCTGGTTTTCCATGGGTGTAAATTCACAAGCACTCACTTTCTTCCCTTAGCCCCAGCACAAAGCACAGTGGAATAATCCAAATCTGGGAGTAATAAATATAAGCTCTGGCTAATACCCTGCTTTACTCACAGGCAACTGGCTGGAGCACAAGCTGCAGAGATGATCTCTGCCCTGTGCTGTTCATCCCATGGTATTGCAACATTTCACTGCACCCCTCTCCTATAAACCCTAACAGGAAGGAATGAAATCTGCACCCTCAAATCCTCCTTTATCCATTAACACCAGCTTCCTCTCACTTGCCTTTATCCAGCAATCACCATTTGAGCTGTCTGGCTAAAGACACAAACCGTGTAAGTCACCTCACATTCTGCTTACATTGAAATTGGATCTAGGAACAGACTGGGATGGATTTTGCCCTGTTTATGTACTGCTTGCAGGGGGAAAGTCTGTGGCCAGGAATGGCAAACACTAGGAAATTCCACAGCACACAAAAGCACCCTAAGGTCAGGAGCCAGGCCCATTCCCAGTTCACTCCACAGCCTTGTTAGTAACAGAGCAGAGTAGCACTGAAACAGGAAAGACAATCCATTTGCATAAAAAACCCCAAAACATATGAATAAAACCTCACCCTTGGACTTTTTGAACTTGCCTTTTTGCACTCACTGAACTTTAGAGAAACAGAAATTCTGATTGATTTCTGAAATGTTACTGGAACCTTTCAACCCACTCACATCTCTGTTTCAGTCTCTGCCTTGCCAGCACCAATTGTTGCTCTGTCTGGTGCCAAAGCAAGCAGGAAAGCTAAGGTGCCACAGCTCTTCAGGCCCTAAGTGCTCCACAAAAGCACATTTCCGCCACATTTCTGGTGCTTGTGAAGTACAAGGAAACAGATATAACCAGAAGTTTTCTATTCTAGCAGACACACCCAGGGAGGGACTCTGAACACCCCTGGAGTCAGGCACTGTCAGCAAGCACAAAACCCAAGGTCATTCTTCTTGGCAAGTGAAATGGTGACAGTTTACAGCTTCTTAATCTTGAAAACACAGTTGAAAGTAGACCTGCATACCTCGAAGTTTTTTTCTGCTACTCCTACATTTTATCTCTCCTCCTCTTTCACTCCTGTTAGGAAGAAAACCGTGCATTCACACATGCTGCTGATAAGCAGCCAGTTCCAAGGACTGCATTTTATACCCACTCCAGAGAACAGGAAAAGCTGGCTCACATCTAAGACCTACCTCCCCAGTTTAAATCAGCTCAGAAAATAATGACAAAACCTACCTGGTCCCACTGCAGCACTGTAAGGGACTGCCCTACATAATGTGGGAAAGACACAGTGAGAAGGACAAAGGCCAACTTCCATAATATCCTTCCATAATTTAGTTCAGATGAGAATTTAATTTCAGGCATTTAGTAAAAGCACATCTAAGAGAGATTTGCATTGAACAACTGGAGTAGAACAGCTGTGAGGTTTAAGCTGTTTCAGTCTATTTGTGGCCCCAACATGACAGGAAACAGCCCTGGACACTACAGCTCTATTCTCATCAGGTACCACAGCAGAAAGCAAAGCTCCTGCTCCCTGCAGAGCCTGTTGGAGTAACAAGAAAGTCAGTCTGGCTATTCTACAGCTTCTCAGCTGAAGGTGTAATGTGTGGCACACAGGTCTCAGCTATCCAGGGGTTTCAGCCAGTTCCTGAGACCAGGCAGGCATTTATAGAGTATCACTTGGATACCAACCTGAGGAAAAGCTCCCTCTCCCAGCAGAGGCATTTATTGGGTTAAAAAAGTAAAATCTAGGAAAAGATAAATGTCCAGGTAGATCTAGTGAAAGCAGAGGACTGGGAGCAGGGGCACAGCACAGTTAGTGGCAGCAGACTGGCAGAGGAAAGCATTTGTTAAGGCTGAAGGTTAAGACACTCACGCTTCTGATTGAGTTAATTTTTCATTCCAGTCCTCCAGTGTGCTGCTGGCTGAAAGATATCTACAAACACAACTGAGGTTAGAGACAGCTCCAAGATTCACTACAGATGCTTCTTCTCACACTTTCCACATTATTATGACTCATTACACTTGCAGTATCAGAGGCTTTATTCCTCTGACAACAGCTTCAGCCTCTCTGGTACAGCCAGAAGGAAAAGAACTGTCTGAGAGGCAGGGAGACAGACACCTAAGCCCTAGTTTCCTTTGTTTAAGCATTTTCAAACACTCAGCACAAAGAAACAAAGCCTGAAGTTTTAAAGTGTCAGGAACTGAGAAATTTTGCATCTTCTTTTCCCTTCCTACATGTTCTGTTGCTTGTCTGTATTAAAAACACAGAGCAGTGAACTCTTAAGGCCAAAAAAATCAAACTGCCACACCCAAAGATGTATTTTACCAATACAGCAGGAATCAGACAAACTTTTGTTTTTCTGATCTTTAGAAATCACGTTTCTCTATAAAAAACAGTACCTTAAGGGTTGTGACAACTAACACTGGAGGTACAGAACACACACTACAGGAGATGGCTGCTCCCACCTCAGACAGCACACAGAGGTGCTCAAAGGAGGGGACTGATCACCCAGAATTCACTTGCCCCAATTACATCAGTGCTACCTTGCCTAATGATGTGATGCTCCCAATCCACGTTTTCCTCTTGGCTAAATAATCTCCTTCAACACAAGACAAAGGGAGAAAAACTTCAGCACAGAAAGCACTCAAGGGCTCCTTAGGTTCAGCTATGCAGCAGGAATCAATGATTCGTGTCTAATATCAATGGAGTTCTAATATAATTAAAGAGTACATTCCAGAAGCAAAAGTAGCCAGATGCTCTTTGTCTGCATTTGTCACCTGCTTGGATACACAGCAAAGATTAAAATTCATGGATTTCTAGTGCTGACACTGGGAAAAGGGTCACACATCACTGCAGCAGATTCAGAAGCACATTAACACACTGGAAATTGCACAGCCCCTAATTCTAGCTATGGGGAAGCACCTCCAGCTGCTTCTTTCCCAGGTGGCCATACAGAAAGGCAACAGTCAAACTGATTTCTACCACACTCATGATGAGAAGAAAAATAGTTTCACAGTAAAGGCAGAGGTTCACTAATAAGACACCTGAAACAACAGACTAACCTATCAACTACCAGCTGAAGGGAAATTGTGGTTAAATTTTTGTCCCCTCCTTTTTTTTTTTTTTAAATACAAAATGTGGTCTGGTAACTGATTGGAATTTTTCTTCAGCAACAGCAAGACCGTGACAGAGATGATGGCAGAAACATTTACTCATCTCCTCTGCAACTGAGGGTTTCTAGCTGGAAGCCAGGCATGCTGGAAAAAACAATCCTGTTTCACCCTGCCTCCAGCTCCCAAGCAAGCCCTGATGCCTGGGAGAACAAGGAGCAGCACAGATCAGGGAAGGCAGCGAGGAACAGGGAGGTGATGCTGAGGAGCCCGAGGCACTCACAAGTCAGACTGTGTCACTTTGTCATTCCACTCTCCAAGTTTCTCAGATGTTTTCACATAACTAGAAACAGAAAGTGTTAATGAATATAACTTTCATATTCATTTTTTTTAGAAGACAATGACACAGATTCCAGTGACAAAGGAATAACAGAAATGGGGCAGGGACAGAGGAGGGAAGATGAGGAAAAGAATAAACAGCAAGATGAACAGCTCAATGATCTGCTCTGCAGTATCACTGTCAATAATTCCAAAGCCCAGTCAAGTTACAGGAGACTTTTTAGCCTGAGTGATGCCTCCATGGGCACCCAGAGTCCCTGACACCCAGTGCAGGGACAAACTTACCTTATGGACCCTGCTTTTGGCACTGTCAAGCACAGCAGTGACCATACCCTTAATGTCTGTTCAGGAACAGTCTCACTTCACATATTTAGGACAAGACAACTCTGGTGAAGCACACTAATATAGATATTTTCCCTAGGAAGTGCAGGCTTTTAATTCAGGCTATACGACCCAGGGAATGCTTCTGAACTGGCACAAGCTGTGAAACTGCTTGCACTTCTCTTTGAGCCTGAGTTCAGAACAAGGTAGCAGCTGCCTGTGCCTCAAAGAACAGGCAGAAATAGGAAAACTGAACCAGTAAGTGTGATCCAGATCTCTAACACCATGGGAAACAGCAGCTAGCAACACTTTATCCTGATCACAGATATGAAAGTCCAGTTTACACAGAACACAAAAACGATTTTTTTAGGTGCCTTTTACTCCATAAACCCACCAGAAGAGAAACCTCCAGCCACTCAAAAGAGCTCTGGAACACCCTGCTGGGAAGTGTCACACAGAGTCCCAGTTAAACACAGGTGCAGCACAAGCAACACTTACGCGTTGGAGACTTGAACATCGTGCCAGCTTTTGGACAGGTTTTGCTTTAGCCCATCCAAGGGAGTCAGACCCAGCTTCCTCTTCAGCTCTCCACAGTGCCTCTCTTTGGCAGCCAGAACTTGTCTGAGAGTACCAATTTCTTCTTCAACCTTAGAGAAAGGCAGAGGTTGGTCTCAAATCACAGTTTAGTTAAAAACTGTAATTTAAAACAAAATTTTACCTCCTTTGAAACTAGCAACATTTCATTAACATTAATTTTAAAAATTGGGAAGAACATCAGACGAATTATTCAACTCAACATGAACTGTGTTGGAATGCAAGGACCACTCAGACTTCACCTCCATACAAGTCGCTGGACTGGTGACTGAGATGAACAGAACCCATTCCTTGTATTGTAATTTCAACAGTAGACATGATTCAGTTGCCAAACCTTATTAACTAAGATTTTATCTTATGTTTCTTTTCCTCTGATGTCTATAAAGCAAGGAGTTTTTCCTCAGAGATCTTTCTTACAACACTTTCAAAGTACTCTGGAGCTGTTTCCAGGCAGAGTGGGTTCATTTCTACCTTAGCTGCAGCTCAGCAAGCCCTGCATGACCACCCAGAGCAGCAAAGTCCTCCCCTGCCACAACCTGAAAGTCAAAGAACCACCACAAGATTCTCACAGGAAGGAAAGGACAACAGAGAAACACCTGCAATTATCTTTAGCCACATTTCACACAGAAATGTGAACCTGATCTTTAACCCCAAAAGGTGTTCAAACTTTAGGATGTTACATTACAAACCCTCAGCTCTTCAGAAGCATATAGGCACCAGAAAGAGCTGCCTGCAAAGTGTAATAAATATTTAAGAGAAAAAGGTAGGAAGAAAAGCTCATTAAGTGCTCTAATGTTTCAGTTTCCTAAGGAAAAATGGTTTTCTTTTGCTTAGTATTTGCCTGAAGTGTTTTCTTGCTTCACATGGAGCTAAAATCCTACACTGAGCTCATAGCATCAAAAGCTACTTATTTCCTTAGAGCTCTAAATGAGGCCGTTCTGGGAAAGAGCAAACAACACACCGCAGCGTTTGAAGTATCTGCCAGCTTTGTGCATTTTAACAATTAGCTGAGACACCCAAAGGTAACAGTGCAAAACTAAAAACCAGAAAAAAAAACCAAAAAAAACAACCAAACAAAACAAACCCCAACAACAAAACACCCAGTCCTTCCCCCGTGGCTCCTGTTTGTTCCTTCCCAGCAGAACACAACCGGGGTTCAACTCTGCCAAACCGAGCTCCCCTTACCTTGGCGAGCTCGGCTCTCAACTCCTCCTCCTCGGCCAGAGTCAATCCCTCGGGCGCAGCGCCCCGGGCCGCGTTATCCACGGGAACATCTGTCATGGCATCCGCCAGCAGACCTTTGTTGGGAGAGTTAAGGTTGATATCTGTCGCAGACAAGGAGCAGAGGGCACTGAATAAGCAAGCGGCAGGCGAGGCGCGTTATGCAAAGCAGGGCGGGGGGGCGGCAGAGCTGCGGGAAGGGGCTGCGCCGGGGAGGGGAAGAGAAACCGCCGGAGTTTCCTCCACGAGCATCGATCGGAACCGGCAGCAGCACCGGGCATTCCGCGCCCTTACAGCTCCTGTGCCCGGCACCGTGGGTGGGGACGGGGCCCGGCGAGGGAAGCGGCGACAAGGAGCGACCCCCGGCCGCTCCCCATCCCCGGGGCCGCTCCCCATCCC
>WEIU01010505.1:518872-531732 GCA_013389925.1 Aegithalos caudatus | reverse complement strand
CTGCCTGCGGGCTCTGCCCGCGCCCGGCCTGCCTCCCCCGGCCGGCAGTGCCTTCTGGAACGCTCCACCCTGCAAAACGGTTTGCAGGGAAGCGTCTTCCATCAGGGAAAAACCGATGGGTCACATCCCCGCTGACCCGCCTGCGCCCTGCCTGCATTCCCGCATCCCTCCCTCATCCCCACACCCTGCCAGCATTCCTGCATCCTTCCTGCATCGCCACATCCTCGCATTCATCACAGCGTCCCGGGAAACACCAAGCGCCTCTCCCCCAGCCGACCCTCAGCGATTAAATCCCATTCCCAAAGCAAGGCTGTGATGCTCCATCACAGGAAGCTTTAAGGAGAGGGCTGGCAGAGCCATCAGCCAGCGCTGACCCCGCCAGGGACATCACAGGGCCCCGCCAGCCCTTTTCCCTCGATCATTACCACCCCCCGGGCCGAGCTCCCAGCAGCACTGTCCCCATTCCCGTCGTGTTCCGGAGTGCGGGGGCTGCCAGGGAGGGCTCCCAGCGTGGCGCTGCCAGCCGAGCCGGGAGATGTCGGCAGCTCGTTATTTATTTAAAGCTCCATCTTTGCGGGGAGTGCCTGTCCTGCAGGAGGGATCCGGCTGCCAGGGAAGGATTCGGCCGCCAGGGAGGGATTCGGCTGCCGGGGAGGGATCCAGCCAGCTGCCAGGAGGAACGCTGGCCGACAGCCACCCTTGCAGGGGCTTTCCTCCCTGCCCAGGGCTGGGCGATGCCCCCCTGCCCCGGGGGAGGACACAGCCTCCTTTGCAGGCATCTCTCCCCCTGTCTGGCACCAGCCATCGCACGGGATTGGGGGACACGCTTCCCAGCACCCCTGATGTCACCCTGAGCCGGCGAGTGGGGTTTGGCCTCGCCACCGCAGTGGCTCAGTCCCTCGGTGGTGACAGGGATGTGTGGCTCGGGCGCCGTTTCCAAGGTAACCCTGGATGAGCTCGCTTCCAGCATCCCTCCATGTCCCTCTGTGCCCCCGCATCCCTCTGTGCCCCTGCATCCCGCAATCCCCCGCACCGAGGAGCCTCCCACTCAGGGTGGTAGAGGCTTGGTCCCTCCAGGGATGGGGACGGTACTGACCACAGGAAGGAGGGATAGGGAAGTGGAGAGGTACAGGACATCCCTCCCCTCCCTGTTCCCAGCACAGCCATCCCCTGGGCATGGGTGTGTATGACCTATTCCAAAGACAGGACCTCAAGGACCTCGGGGACCAGGTCAGGGTGTTCCCGTCCTCCCTCCTGGAGCACCTCCCAAGGAGAAAAACCAGAAATAGAATCTGTGGTTCCCCACCCTGCCCTGGGCAAGAGGCCATGGCCATTGGTGGGAGTGCACCCTGAGTCCCACGGGATACCCTGGATGAAGTCTCTCCCCAAACATCCTCTGTCCGGGTGGGATGGGCTGAGCAGGCAGGGCAGTGTGTGCAGGGGTCCCTGGGGGTCCCAACCCAGTGAGGTGGGGGATGGGGTGAGAGAGACATGTGGGTGCTGTCCCAGCTGGGTCATGCTGGGAGGAGACCTGGCCAGGCTGGGAGCCTGCCTAGGCTGCCCAGTGCTTCAAGAAAAACCCAGTTTGGATGTATTCCAGGGGGTCACCCTGTCCCTCCAACCCTGCTGTGCCCCAGGCCAGTATGGCAGCACTGAGCCATTCAGCACAGACAGGCACTGCAGCCCCCACTCACCTCCCCTCCTTCCCCTGCCCACCCCATCCCTGCAGTCCAACCAGGATGAACAACCCCAATTTTCCATTAATCCTTGCTTGTGTTAAAGAAGTCTTTCAGGGTAGGCAGCCAGGGCTGGGGAAGACTGGGATGCTCCACTGGGAACGGCACAAAGGGGCTCAGCAGGGGTGGGATGCTCCCAGAGGAAGCAGAGCTGCAGAGATGATGCCGGACTCATTTCCCCCTGCATTGGGAGGCCCGGGGGGGAGCACAGGAGACCGGCTCCCTGACCCCAGCCCACCGGCTGCCGTGAGGAGGGGAAGCAGCTCCTGTGCCAGGAGGCTGCCAGCCCGCCCTGGGCACTGTTTCCATCGCAGCCCTCCCTTCTCCATCTGCTCCTGCCGGCTCCTCAGGGCCCTCCTGCACGGGGCCACCGACAGCAGCGATTTCTTATTACAAATATGTTCCGGTCCATCGCCCCCCAGATCTGCATCCCTGGGACCTGTGTGATGAGGAATTCGATTCCTCGCCGTTAATGAGTTTATGCCAGCAAAGGGCTTTGAAGACGTAATGCTCTGTACAGGAGCTGAGCATCATTTTTATTATTGATTTCACTGCCAGCCCCCGAGATGCTGCTGGAGGACACGGACCTCTGGGTAAAGCCTCTCGAATCCTTGGGGAGGTAGTGGGGAAGAATATGCAGAGGAGGAGAAATCCCTCCCCTGTGGACAGACATCTTTGCAATGCTTCCAGGTTTGTGCCCTTCCAAGAGCAAACCCCACACACAGAGCAGGACAGCAAACCTCTCCTTGGGATGGAGAAGGGGTTGTATGGCAAACCCCCACACTGGGGCTGGGGCAAGTGAACTGAGTCAGCCATTAACAAAATGTCATCCTGCCACCCTGCCCCAGCCTCAGCCCAGCCCTGGGGTCCTGGCACCACAAGGGACTCTGAGCCTGGAATGAAGGACCTGGAACAGCAGAGGTCAGGGTCAGGGTGGGGCTGTGGGTTTGGAAGCAGCAGGAAGAGCGTCCAGGGCCTTTTATCAGCCTTGGATGGTGGCAGCCACACAAAGGTCCTTGATGGGCTCAGCCCTGTCCCCACACACCCTCCCCAGGGACCGGCTGTGCTGGCAGCTGCCCTTCCTTCAGAGCAAACATGGGGTGGGTGTGCAGCCTCCCCCGACTGCTGATCCCACTGGAGCAGGATGTGGCATAGGATTCCCTGCCTGCACCCACCACTGCTGCCCTGAGCTGAGCCTGGAGCTGCTGAGATGCTCCACAGACCCCCTGGGCTTTAAACACTGGGAAGGATTTCCTGCCAGCAAAGGGCACCGCTGTCCCTTGGCCTGAACTGTTCCTGGCCATGGGATTTTCGGGAAACGCCTCCCCAGCTCCCCACTCCTGGGGCCACCCACGGTCATTTCCCGTGGTGGGAACTGGAGTGGGCGTGGGGCTCACAACTCCCTCCCGGCACCCAAATGGGGAAATGCCACACTGGGAGAAATCACCGGGAACTGCAAAGCTGAGGGCTAATTATCGGCAAGGGAAGGAAGTGGGGAGGGAGATGCTGTGCTGGGGCCGAGGGTGGGGAGAGGAACCGGGCTGCTCCCAGCTCTGCCACTGACTCACCGGCAGCCCTGGGAAAGCCACCTCACTCCATGGTTACCAAACACAGGCATTGATAACGCCCTTTGGCAATCACACCCGAGCAATCTGATCCCAGGATCAGCATCCCTCCCTCCTGGGTACCACTTCAGGGATGCTCCGCTGGCCTCGGGATTGCCAAACGGGACTGGCAGAGATGTCATCGTGGTGGTGAGTGTGGTGAGGCCACAACTGTGATCTGGCATCAGGAAACAGCTAAAAACTCAGGTTAAGAAAAAATATAGAAACCAGGCAGAGCCCCACTTTTGCTTCCTGTTTTGGGGTCTCCATCTCTGCCACCAGGCACGGCCCCAGGGCTCCAGTTTGGTGCAAGAGGCTGATGTCACCTCTGTGCTGGGGACACGGCTCCCGGCATGCAGCGTCCTCAGAAGGGGGTGCCCGGAGCTCACTTGGTGTTTGGGGGATTTTCGGTGGAGTTCCCGTGGGTCCTTTCTCACGGGTTGCTCCTGCTGCGGGCAGAGCCAGCGCTGCAGGCAGCACAGGCAGCACAGGCATGCTGCCCACAGCAAGAGCACCCTTGGACACACCAAGGGTGAGGTTTGGGGTCTGAGGAGGGAGCTCAACCACCCCCCATGCAGCAAACACCCCCTCCCCGGGGCATGCAGAGGGGGCCGGGCACTGACCCATTTATCAAGGTCACGGCTGTGGGCAGCGCAAAGCAGAGGCGATGTGACTATTTCGGTGAGCTGAGGGAACTTCACTGGCCTGATTCCCATAAATAAAACATGCAGGGAACAGCCCCTGCTCTGTCCTATTAATTCTGGACCCCAGGGGCCTGGCTCTGTGTGCATTCAGCAGCTCCGCATCGCCTGCTTTGCTCCCCTCTCCTGAGCCTGGCTGCGCTCAGGAAGGCTTGAAACCCCCGGTTTCCACAAAATGCCAAGTGTGAGTGCTCTGAGAGCACTTTATGGAAAATCCATTTGTTTTCTCAGGCACAGAGGCAGCTGGGAAGGATGCTGGTGTGTGGGTGGGTCGGGGAGCAGAGCTCCAGCTTGCTGCAGCCCCCAGCCCAGCTCCCCAGTTTTAAGGAGCTGGAGCTGTTTCCACCCACTCTGCTTCCCCACCTCCCAGCACTTCCCTAGCACACCTTTGCCTCCCAGCTCTCCAGCAGCAGCCATGGCTCTCCCATGGCTGGTTCTCCCAGCCCCTCACAGAAGGCATTAACAGAATGAGGGAGTTTAATTACCTGGGTTTTCTTCCAGGAGGGCATGAACCTGTCTCTCCCTTGAATTTATCAATTGCTGCCAGATTTTATCTCTTGCTTTCAATTTGCTTGTGATGGTGCTTTCTGCACCGGGGGCACCATGTCAGCAGCTCCCTCCTCTCTCACCACAGACACTTAGGTAAATGATCTCGGTCTTCCCTCTATGGCATCGAGTCCTGGGTGCTTTCTCTGACACCCATGGGTGCTCACACTGGATTTACATCCATTACTGACCACGGCCTTGCCCACCCAGCAGAGGCACAGAGTGAACCTGGAGCGATGCCAGCGCCGGGTGCGCATCTTGCCCTGGGGCTCTGCTGAGATCCATGGCCCCACCAGTCATACCCAGAGATGAAGGGCCCCCATTTTCAAGTGACTCAGACTCACCCTTCCTTCCTCAGGAAAACCTGTGATCAGATAAAGCCATCAAACTATCTGGTGAGAATAAACACGCTGCATCTGCACGGATGCAGGCTGTACCCCTGCTAACCCCGCAGAGCCTCTGCTGCCCTAACCCCATCCTTTGGAGGGACACCTCCAGCCCCAGGCAGCACAGCAGGGATTGCACACGTGTGTGCAAGGCTGGCACCTGCTCTCACTGTGACCTGCACTCACTGCAGGTTGGGAGGGTCAATTCCTAGCTGGCATGGGGCAAAGCATCTCCCCATCCTCCCTCATCCCACTGAGCTGTATCCATGCTGCACCAGCAAGAAACGCATGGAGAAAGAAAAGGGTGAGAAGAGGAGGAGCAGAGGGTGGAGGAGAGAGAGGGAGGGAGGGAAAACATTTTTTAAAACCCGCAATTGCTAGCAGATGGGCACTGCCCCCACCAAGGTGCTGCACTGGCAGGGAGAGGGGCTGGCGAGGAAAAGAGCAAAGGAAGGTGTGAAGATCTCCCTGCAGATTAAACCAAACCCACACTGCTCTGGTGCTCACTGAGCCAAGCCTGGGCTAGGAAAAGAGTGGGGTTGGTGTTTGTCTGACAGATAGGACCCCTCCAGGTCCCCCAGCTCCTCACAGCCCTCAAGTCCTGTCTGTGAGATGTCAGGGGTTTTCAGGTTCACACTGTTCCCACACTACCTGGGTGTTTGTGTGACACTGATGGGACCAAGAGCCATCTCTGGGGGCAGCTCTGCCCCCCTCACCCCAAAATATCCTTGGAGGTTGTAAATAGAGGAGTGTGGTGCCAGGATGTGGCTACAGGTGCTAGGGGAGGTTACACAGGCAGCTCCAGCACTGCCTTCTCTGGGAAAAGCAAGGATGGAGTGGGATGTGAGCAAGGCAGAGGGGAAGCACAACGGGGCTGCTCGAACCGATGCTGGGTCCAGCAGGATGTGGAGCTCAGGGCTGGTGTGACAATGAGGGAGCAGACAATGTATCACAGGGAACAAACCCCTGGAGGGATAATAGAAACGAGTGGGTTGGTTTTGGAAAAGAGGTGAGAAGAGAGCACAGACATTTTTGGAGGGGGTTGGAACTACTAAATCCAGAGGGAAAGAAAATAAAGAAAGCATCTGTCTTCTCTGTCTTCTTTGCCCACATCCCTGTGCTACTTCCCAGAGATATGGGGCTCTCCTGAGCTTTGGGGCCAGCGCTGGTTCTGCCTCTGCTCGGGAGCGCCCCTGAGCCTGGGTGTGGGTGCTGGCCCTGCCAGCACAGCTCCAGCTGGGACAGGCTCCAGGGCTCACCAGACACGGGGTGACACGGGGCCCTGCCTGTGTCCCTCTGTGCCACCCCCCGGGCCGATCCCCCCGGCCACGGCCCCGGGCGATGCTGAGCTCTGCCCCGACCGACCGGAGAAGAGGAAACATCTTCCCGACGGCCGCTGGCTCCGGGAGGGATTTTCCGCTGCCTGTTGGCCACGTGCTGCTGGAGCCAGCTCAGGTGCTGGATCTCCCTGGCTGTAATTTCATCCCCGGGCTCCTGTGACAGCTCTGGCTGGGCGGCACGAGGGAAGTGACCGGGGCGCAGGTCCGAGCGCCGGCCCGGAGCTGCATCCGCCCAGCGTTTCCAGCCCAGCCTTATCTGGCGGCTCCCCCTGTGAGTCCCCATTTTCCTCCTCTCCCCTCCTTTCCCCCACTCCACCCCGTGCTCCCGGCAGAGCTTCCTGCAGCAGGGCGAGGGCTGGGGGCTGCGGGGTGCTTGGCCGGACCCCTCCCTGCTGACCCCGGCTCTGCCCAGATAGGAAATCCTGCGGGAACTGAAGCCTGGGAACAGCGGCCGAGCTCTCCCCAGGGCTTGGCAGCACTGGGATTTCTCCTACGGGTCACATCAGCCAGGAGGCTTCTCTGGGAAAAGCTGGGATGAGCCAGGAGAAAGCCAGGGAAGGGCACAGAGACCACCACGAAGTGCTCATGCTGGATGCCAATCACCTAAATGTGCCATTTACAACAAGAGGGATTTGGCACTTTAATGAGCCACTTCCCCACTAGGAATGGTGGGAGGAGAGGGCATCTCAGCAGGAAGATGCTGACCAGTGTGATGCACGGCCACTGGCATGACCCAGGTGTTCAGGAACCGGGTGGGTGTTCACACAAGAGTGCAAAATGCCATTAACAGCTTTTGAACAGCTCCAAATATAAACTAATTATTGACAGCCTCATCTCTCCTCCTGACAAGCAATTTAATATAAATTCAAATATCTTGCAAAACCCTTCTTATTTACTTAAGAGCACTTTGTGAATGTTTTGCCAGAGCCCTCCTGATTTTTCTCGTTATTATTTTAGAATGGGAAGCAACCAGATATGTGCTGTTCCCCACACCCTGCAGCTCAGCTCCAGCACAGCCCTGCGGGGAACCCTGAAATTGGAGCTGTCTGAGCAAATTCAGGACACTGGAGGTAAAACCAAAAGGAAGCATCAGGGCAGGAACAAAAGAAAAACAAGATGTCCACGCCCTCTGAGCTGAGGAGGTTGGGAATGGAGGTGGGAATAGTTAATGCTCCCAGAGTGGAGTGTCATCCCAAGCTCCACATCAACTACAGCAAAACCTGAGTCAGTGTTTAACCCCGCTAAACCCTGGCTGTGGCCTGAGTCGTTAGGAGAACCAGCAATTGCCTGCCGAAACCCCAAACCACACTTCCCAAACTCCAGGAGTTATATATATTTACATATATATATATATATTTTAACTGTTGCCTCTGCCTGTTGCCAGCACAGCTCCATGACACGCATGGCTTTCATGGATCACACTGAGCCAAGGACTTGCATGCAGCCCTACAATTTCCTTGGGTTCTGAAGAAAACCAAATCTTTGCAAACAGAGGGATCTATTTCAGCAAAATCTCTTAAACCCTGTGTTTGTAGGCATTGTAGTAAAGAGGGCTGGGCTTGACTGAGAGACAAATCAGATTTTGAAGGATGTGGGACCATGGGGATGTCCCTGCTTCTGTCTCCTGAAAATGGGTTTGTCTGTGTCTAAAGGAATGCTGTGAGCCCCTGATAATGACCAGGAAAGGTTACAGGAGTAAGGGAGAGTGACAGTGGAGGAGGGAGAATCAGAATTTATTCTGAACTTGCTGACATTTTGCTGTTGACGTCAGGACAAAGCCTGGCCCAAGCACCGACGTTTCCCAGACGTACAGAGGTGACAGTCAGCAAAAAGCTGCAGAAGGAGAAGATCTGGTTAAAGAGCACTGTCCAAAGTGCACAGCAGTGAGCTGCTCCTGATCCATACCTGGGATAGGAGGAAACCTGGGAAGGGATGAAGTACCAGAGCACTGTGAGGCAAAAGACAGCAGAAAACAACTCTGAGAAGAACCCAGGCTGAGAGAAAGTGGAGATCCTTTATTGAAGGAGGAGGGTGGTGTCACCAGGGCACAGACATCTCCTGAGCTCCAACCAACACACAAATAGCCTGTGGCTTCTGAGTGGGACTTAGAGGGGCCCAGGTTGGCTCCAGGGCTCAGTGAGGTCCACAAGAATCAGGGTTTGGCTGCTGCTGGGCCACTCCAGGGAGGGGAACAGAGAAGGAAGAGACAGAGCCAGAGCAGCAAGTCAAGGACAGGGATGGAGCAGGCAGGAGAGGGTGGGGACAGGGCTTGTTGCACCCTCCTGCACCCTCCCATGCCATGGCCCCAGCATCATTCATCCTTATTGTCACCTACAGCCTTGGGGGAACCTAAATGGACCCCCAGAGCTGAGCTCACCCAGGCCACAAGAAGTTAGGAGTGGGGGACTCAATTTGACAGCCTGGACACTTTTCCACTTGAGAAGCTTTGAAAGGGAATGTATTTTTGGAGCATTAAAGATCAACTGTTTGACTCTAGCCAATCCTTTTCAAGAGCAGCACCAAAGGAGGTCAGTGGGATGTGTCTGGTCAAATATTTTGTACATGACCATCATCTCTCACCCCCTCAAGTATTTACAGACCTGAGAGCATTTCCTGCTGTTCCCCCCTGTTGAGTATCTGGTGTCTCTGCTCCAGCAGGACAGTCCTGTGTGTCTCAATGCCTGGTGGAGCCATGAAGGACCACCCCAGTGCTGCCCTTGGGTGCAGAAAACAAAACTAAATCAGCACAATGTGTTTAGTCCCACAAATGGCAGCAGGTTTACCCAGCCAGCAGTGAGACACAGCACACGATAATGAGAACAAATCCGCAGGGGTGGTGGTGGTGGGGAGATGGGGTGGAAAGGGGGAGGTTTATTCTCCAGGGGTTTTTTGTAATCTTCACTCACCATATTTAGTAGGCTTGTGACTTGCCCTTGCTAGCTCATGGAGAATTCCCCCAAGTGTTTACTCCCACAACCTAGCAAATGCCTCAATACACATCATGGAAAAAATACAATCGACATCTTCACTCCCACTAGAGAAGGAATTCCGACTTGCCCGGCACAGACCGGGAGTATGAGCCTGTGAGAGAGACAAATGCTGCTTCATTAGCTCCCCTAAGATGTGGTTTACTCCTCAAATGACCTGGTCAGGGCTGCACCACCTCCCTCCTTTCCTTCACCTAAGGAACCCCTGACCTTTGGTCAGGGCAGTGGGGACAGGAATGTGGGTCCTTTAACCCTTTCCTCTGACATCTGCCAGCTGCTCTCCATGCAGTTCACAAAGCCGATGGTCTCGGGATTTCCAGGGATTCAGAGATGCTGTGAAGGGCAGAAGCAGAGCTCTGCAAAATGGCTTTCTTCCCACTGTACCTAGGGAAGGGCAGGGTTTGGTGATGGAGAGCCAAGTCTACCTTCTACAGAACATGGAAACAAAATAAGGATCACTGAGAGCAGAGATCACAGATCACAGACTGCCCAGGATTGCTTTGGAACCTCTATTCCTACAATACTTTTGTAGTGGGAAGAACAGCAGTTAGGCCATTTAGATTTTATCAGCGTTTCCCAAACTGCCCACATGACAAGGACACACAGGAAATCATTTTAATTTATCAAATGTAGAAACTTGTACAACTGCAGTGAACACAAAGTAGAGCATAGCTGGAAAGATGAGCTGAAATGAGAATGCTCAGTGCTTCTGATGATTTGGCATTTCTAGCCGGGAATTTCTTTGCCCATATTGGCAAAATTTGGGAATTTCTGCCAAGGGAAGTGGTGAAATCACTATCCCTGGAAGTATTCAAAAAATGTGCAAACGTGGCACTTGGGGACATAGTTTAGTGGTGGGTCTGGTAGTGCTGGGTTGATGCTTGGACTTGATGATCTTGGAGGTCTTTCCCAAACTCACCAATCCCATGTTTTTGCAAATGGGACATGGTATGAATGCAGCACCCAGCCAGCTCTCCTCTGCTGCTGTCCCTCAGTGTGGTCCCACCACACCCCAGTGCAGGAGACAGTGGGAAGATGATGATGACTTACTTGCACTGGAGAGGTCTTGGAGATTGTTCAGGGAGCAATCACAGAGGTCCAGGGACACCAAAAAGGCAGCAAAATTCAACAGCACGTGTGCAAGTCCATGGTGCATAATTTGCCCATTTGGAGCGGATGGAGCACGGGCATCAGCGTGGCTGTGCTGGGGGTTCAAGGGCTCACATGCTCTTGGCAGAGCAAATGGAACATATCAGGGCAACTCCAAGCACTCCTGTGCTACAGGAATATGATCTTTACCTGTTGTCCCAGTGGCTAAAACCCATCAGTAGTGTCACACCACCAGTCTCTGCCAGGGTGGAGCCTCTGGTACGGTGGGGAGAGAGGGATGTGGACTTGGGCTGGAAACACATGGTCTGTAATGCCTGACATGATATTACACTCCTAATCCCTCCTCTGCACACCAAAATCACAGTAGCTACCCCAATTACCCCAAGTTTTCCTTCAAGCTCCTATTTTTCCATGCACATCCTTTCCTTCTTCATAAAGAAAAAGCACCTCTCAGGGCACGCTGAGCTATTGCAGTATTTACCTAAAATACAACACAAACTTCAAATTAGAGGAGAGGGGGCTTGGCAAAAGAATATTAAGTCTCCTGAAATCCTTTGTGTAGAGCAGCTTTGGGAAACAGGGCCTGCTGCCACCCTCCCCCTCTTGGGAGCATTCCCCAGGGCAGTGCCCGGGCAGCAGCTGCTGCTGCTCCGGGGGAGTCAGCCCAGCCTGACACACAAACAAATACCACAGGAAGAAATGCTCTCTTCCAACAAAGACCTGGGGAAGAAACCCTGGGCAGGAGGAGAAGAAGGGAGCGTACATCCTGTACCTGAGGAGCTTTGGGATAACAGGGGAAGCTTGGCCTTAAACAGAGGAGTGAGGAAAGGCAGGAATGGTTATAGCTGCAACCAGGTAAGATGCACATGTCATGCAAAGCAAGACATAATGGCATAAAGCTCCACTTTCAACAGCTCCTTTAACCTTTGTATATCAGCCTAAAAAAAAGGATGGACTCAAAGCACAGAAGGATTTAATACCTGCAGGTGTGGGGGGACAGATTCACGTGGAAACCAGCACGAGCATTTAGGGTGGAAAAGGGTTTTTGTTTGTTCGGCTCTGGTGCTCCTCACCTACAGGTGAGAGAGGCTGGAAAATATTTTCTACACAGGATTGTGTGTGCAGAAAAGCAGGTGGCAGCAGGAACCCCCGCCCAGCGCCGATTCTGCGTTGCTCAAGTCTAAGAAATTGTGTCCTTGGTTGCATTAACAACTTCTGCAAAGTCTTCATTTGCATTTTAATGGAACTCTTTCTAGGAAGGTGGTGCTTGGACTCTGTTGCAATATAAAATGAAGAGGTAATTAAAAACATGCTGCAGTGAAAAGGCATTTTGTTTTCATTAATCAGGTTTATTCAGAGTCTTTTCAAAATTAAAGGTATTTAGGGTATGTAGGAGGAAATGGGGAGAGGAAAACACATGATGGAACATCCGTTTATTTAAATTACAGATTAAAAAGTGGAAAATACACTTTTTGTGAGGGGACGTCCTAGGGATTAAAAACACCTTATAGAAATGGATTTGAATGAAGAGTAGGCAAGAAAGTCAAGTCTAAGATTTCGATAGCAGTCTGCCTACTTGAAAGCCAGAGATGAAGGAAATATATAGGATGTAGGAAAGGAAACCACGGAGGAAATTTTTAAACCTTCGGCACGCAATTCGCCAGGCAATCACTGTGATTACACACCTAAGTCAGTTAACTATGCAAACGGCCAACCCCGTTGGTCAGACACGTATTTCCCCAATTTCGGGCGCAATCACAGCAGGCAGATGTCGATAAAACAGTTTGCAAAGGTTTTATCTGCTGGACCAGCTCCTTCTTTCACAATCCAGCGACCGCACAGCAGCGAGAGCGATCCCCTCTCTCACCGCAGCCATCGTGCGATCGCCGACTTCCCCCACGCTCCAGACCTATCCTGCCCTGTTAAGCTCCGTCCTTTGAAATATAGGGCAGTTTCTGTCAGATCCTTCAGCGCGACAGTCAAAAGGGCACAGCCCTGCCCTTTGTTGCAGCGGGAGGTTTTCCATTGCGGAGCTGGCCGCGATCTCCATCCGCTGTGATCTCCATCCTTCCCCGACCACCGGCCTCGCTCTCTGGCCATTACGGGTCAAGGGGGCTCCGAACTGCACTTATTTTACATTTTTTCATTTCAGGGGATTGTGTGAAATACATCTCAGTGCGTACAAGAGGGGGAAAGTGATTTTTTTCTTTCTCTCAGCAAGGTCCGGAGGAGGCTGCGGCGCTGTCCCGCTCCAACACCCGCCGTCCTCCATCCCGCCGTGGGGCTCGGGGGACGCGCCCCGCTGAGGGCGCACAGCCGCCCCTCCCAGGGTCAGGCGCACCTGCCGGGAGACACCCGGGGAGGCCCAGAGAGGTCAGGAGAAGGAGCAGGACCGGGGTTGGGATCGGGATGGGGACAGGGACCGGGAACTGTCCCGGGGTCCCGCCGCC
>WEIU01010505.1:465866-518181 GCA_013389925.1 Aegithalos caudatus | reverse complement strand
CCTCCCCGTAACCTCCAAAAGGGGAATTTTCCAGCTGGTAATTTCTGCTGCGTCAACACCCAGCTCAAGGGAGAGGAGAAGAGACAAGGGGGCATTTTAACAGCAGCTCCACTTGCGGATAGCCAGCCTCAATCCCGGCTCCAGCATTAAAACCCTTTCCGCCCCCTAAAAACCAGCATCCGTGCAAGTTGGACCAAGAGTTTGTCAGGAGTGTGGTTCAAAACTGCTTGGAAAAAGGGATGAGGTAATAATACTGGTGAAGCATGTTGTATTTCTCTCTTTCTGCCTGTCTCTTTTTCTCTTTCTCCCTCTCCTCTCCTCTTTTTTTTTTTTTTTTTTCCCCTTTTTTTTTTTTTTTTTTTTTTTTTTACGCGCGTTCTTTTTTGTTTTTTTTTTTTTTTTCTCCTTTTTTTTTTTTTTTTTTTTTTTTAAGCCAGGCCTGTTTTGGGTTATTGTCTCCCCCTAAAGCCAGACATAGATCGCCTGGCCTTGCCTCCATTTTAATTGCAGGCTGAAATGGGGGAAGTGACCCTCTTTAAAAAAAAGAAATACAAAAAACCCCAACAAGCAAACAAACAAACAAACAAAAAAAAACCTTGAAAAAATAATACTGTTCCTTTGGGGGGGATATAGGTGATTTTTCACAAGGCTGTAACAAGTGCAAAAGTGGCTGGAAATGTTTTCTGTCATGCTGGGAAACTAGTGAGGTGTCCTCCCCCCCTCCCCAGAAAAAAGTGCTGGTAGAATTTGGTGGAGGGGAGAAGGAGAGGTGCTGGGAAAAGCAGGGGTTGTGCTGCTGGATTGCCTTTGTGTCTCTGTAAATAGACATGTCAGTTCCCAAAGTAATACAAGTAGTGTCTGATAACTCAATCCCAGATGACAAATAGAGAATGGAGCAGATTTTCAGGACTGTAATAGTGGGAGGATTTCTCTTTTGAAACGGAGAGGAAAAAAAAAAAATGTTGGTACCTCCTGAGGAGGTTCTTCCCCGGCGCGTTATTGTGGAGCGGAGCATTCGGATGGAATCTGGAGACATAAACCCATATTTATTTATTTTTACACCTGACCGGGGAAAGATAAACAAAGGAGAGTTTAACAGCTCTTTAATGAATTCCTCATGCTTTTTATTTTGCAATCCCAATGATTCATTTGGCAAGCCTTACAGGACGGGATTATTATCAGCATTGTTTAAAGCCATGCTAATTAGGAGATGTGTTTAGCAAACAGTGGCATTGTAGACACCTGTACCAAAGTTCTTGTGTGCATTTTAATTGCATCGCTGGTGTCATTTTTAGCATTTTGTCGCTGTCATTGAGATGTAGGTCTCAGTTTGTGGACTCAATCAAGTATTTATTGTGTGTGGGTTCTCCGTATGCACCGATCAGCCCTGCTACTAATGCATTAAATGTGTTTTCTCAAAAAAGACAGGGAGTATTTTTTTCTCTTTTTATTTTCCTGTGGGGATTATAAGAAAAGGCAATGATATCAAGAAGAGTGAGAAACACATAATTTTTGAAGAAGAAGCTTTCTGTGACTGCATAGCTCTTTCACTTCAATCAATACCTCACTTTTATGCTTTTATAGCCTCTTTTAATTGGAACTAAAATTTGACTTTCTGCTTCTAAACTCTCTCACTGTTTGTCAAGTTTTATATTTTGAAATCCTTAGTGATGGAAAAAATGGGTGGAGTGTATTATTAGTCACAATATTTTCAACGTGCGGTGAGGAATTACAGCTTTGAGGTGTTTTTTGGGAACTGACAGGGAACGGGCAGAGGAGCTGCCCCATGGGCTGGAGGGAGAGCTCCAGGACAGGACTCCGGGGGCTCCCAAATTCCTGAACAATATTCCGTGGTTTGGTACGTTCATGGGATAACTGTAAATGAAATAGAAAACGAATCTTTTGGTTTTGATGCAGCGTGTCCAGGAGGGGGAAACTCACTCACAGCGAAACTTCTCTCGCGGTTGTTTTCATAGACTGTGTGTTCGCCTGGGTGGAATTGAGTCAATTTCAGTCTGGTACCAAAAACGGGGCACTCTAGTAACTCTCACGTTAGGCGTTTATTCCTGTGCTTTAAATGCTGCTCCGTTCTGGAGTGTGTAGGACTGAGCCTTTGAAAACATGACCTGTACTCGGGGTTCTTGGAGACTGGAGAAAATGGGCCACTTTCTCCCCGTGGTCTTTGTTTTCTGGGACAGTTGTACAACAGTGGATATGTTCTTCGCAAGAGGATTTTTTTTTTTTAATATCTGGAAGTGCTTAGAGGAAAACCAGTTTAGCAGCTCCCCCCTCCCCAGCAGCCCTCTGTCAAAAGGAAAAATGCCTCATGTTTGGAAGATCTGTTAATTGCCTGCTTTTCCTCTGGTGATGTTCTGTGTTGCTGTGAGGTTCAGCATATTCTTCTTGTCTTTGCTATCCACTTGGGTGGATTTTCTTTTTTCTTTTTTTTAGACCCGTGTTTTTGAAGTTTCTAAGCAAAGTTTCCTCTCCTCCCAGCAGCAGCAGCGCAGAGCAGGCTGACACCCAATCCAAACTGCCACTGCCTGCTTTCAGGGCAGAATTATTTCATAAACAGCTCAACCTTTCCCAGGACATTTTTCCCTTCGTGTTGCTGATTTTACTGGCTGCTCCAGAGCACGCTGTAACGCTTTCCAGACTCCCCCTAAATTGGTAAAAAGCATTCACGGGGGTTTTCCATGCTCCTATGTGCTTAGTTTAATGGGCAAACAGAAGGGCAGGGACAGGGCTTAGATTAAGTCTTTGAAGAGCTACCTGCAGTTGTAATGGTTATCCCACATGTCTGTTATAATTCCCAGGAGGCAGCAATCTGTGTCCATTCCTGGCTGTGAGCATTACCCTGGAAAATTCTGACACTTTACACAGAGAGATTAATTCCATTTTTATATTTTGCTCCTGGCTTGCGTTTGGCTCGAATATTTTGACGTGTGGAGCTCACCTGTGTTTTCTGAGTGTGATATTTGAAACTCCAAGTGTGTTAATAGGGAAAGTGAGCGTGCCACAGGTTGTGTGCAGAGCAGGGGTCACGTTAGGAGAGAGCACCAGGAGTGAGCATGGCTGCAAGGCAGAGGCAGGAATTTGGTCTGTGGGAACTCCTGCAATCCTACTCCATCCCTAAAGCATCTCCCTGGGAGTTTTGATGAAATTTGGGCAAGCACAATAACAGTCAGGGCTCCAGTGTTAAAATTTGCTGCTTCAAAACATCACTTTATTCCCTTCCTGAGGACTTTTTGTATATTTGTGTTTGCAGCCCCCTTAAATACATCCTTCAGTAGGTGGGATTCTCAGTTCCCTCTGGATCTTCAGACCTTTAGGCAGGATGAGAAATAAAAGTCTGTATCACTTAATGTGGGGCTTCTTTCCTTGAGGTGCAAGAGGGAAGAATCTCAACTTCCCTAAACAGATCAATAGATTTCTGGTTTGTGCTGCTGTGTGTTTGGATGCACAGGGATGTCCAATTTAGAGGGAAAGTTTCTCTTTGGGACTCAGTTCCCATCCTCCAGCTGCTGATTGAACGTGCTGGTGTGTAACTTCTTGTTACCCATCTCCCCTTCTGTGAAACAAGGGTTTACTCAGCTCTCCCAAACATTTTCAACTACACTGATGAAAAATTGTACTAGAAGTGCTTATTCTTCATAAAGGCAAACTAATGTGAAGTCCTGGGTGAATTCCCTCTGGGATGTGGTGGAGTCCAGAGGCTCGTGGGTGGGGTTTGCTGTCCCTTACCAAGTCAGCTGTGGTGCAGTTATTTTCTGAACAGTCGCTTTAACTTTCTTTCATACCCTTGTATTTAAGAAACATCAGGCTGCTGCTGAGATGTTGGTTTGGAATAGCTTCTGAGAGCTCCAGAGGCAGGGTGAGATCCTTGACAGCCATTCTAATGAGATGGAAATGTGTCCCACTTGGCAGTGTTCAGTTGTGCATAGGTAAGGATGTCCCTGGCACAGGAGGGGAGAGGTGGCTTTGCTGAAATGGAACAGGTAGATGCTGAATTGCAGGTGAAATTCACCTTTTTGCCTTGATTTTTGGGATGTGGCTGGCTTTGATTCCAGCCCAGACAGTGGTGATCTTGTCCTGCTGCTTGCTTGACTCGTGTGCCCTTGGGAAGAAAAACACCCTGCAAATATTGGAAGTTGCCCTGTGTTTGCTTTATAGTGACTCTCAGCTGGCATCTCCTGTACTGGAAAGATGCACCAAGGTGTCAAAAAGAAATTCTACAAACCTATTTTGGGTTTGTGTGTGGACTAAAATACACTTGTTAATAAGAATGTCAGTGTATACCAGGACCTTACTTGCCCAAGAACCCTACTTAAAAGAGTGAGGAGGGTTTTGTATATTAATATATTTATACCTCTGTATATTGAAGTACCTAGTTATCTTTCCTGATTATTTTCTTGTCATATGTTGAACAAACTGCTTATTCCATCCAAGTGAGTTTGCTTCCTGTTATTTCTCATCCCATGGAGAAGAGCTCTGCAGAAAGCTGATATTTCAGGGCTTTGGCTTGCTCCCTTAGAGGAAAGGGTTAAATGAAATTTGCACTTTTTGCACTGATACAGCATCAGAGGAAATACCTTCCTGACTAGTGCTCAGATCATGCCCTGAAACAGAAGAATCAATGGTCTGTATTGGTCATTAGATGCTTAAAATATCCAAACCCAACTAATTTAAGTGCCAATAAATGAAGTAGTCAGGTCCCAGTTGCTCTTAACAGTCCTGCTACTATAAGGTTGGAGAATGAGGTGGTGGCTAAATATAAAATGAGCTTTTTGACTCCCTTCTTGTTACCAATGTGTCCTTCTTGGCATCACTCCACTTTTTTTTTTTTTTTTTCCTTTTTAATAGTAGTTGATCAAATCTGGATTATGAGATTTGTGCTAAAAAGAAAACCAGGATCCTTACCCAAGGCACGGAGGGCTTGTTCCATGAATTACACAAACAGAATTAGGTTGTTCTCAAAGCCCTTCATATGTTATCTTTAGTTTTGCACTGGTTGATTCTTTTAGTCTTAGATTATTCATGACTCCTTGCATGTATTTTCTGTCTTTTAGGTGATCTTTCTCTTGGTTTTTACCCCTGCTTTACTTCTTTTTAAAAATCACCTCATGATCCTTCCTCCTTTGGCCCCCTCCCTTTTTACGTATTAAGTTTGGGAACTTTGGCAAAGATCCCCTAATTAAAAAGCCAAAAACCAATGAGAAACTCTGGGGGAAATCATTCTCCAGGGCAATTCCCCATGTGATAAGTGTGATAAATTTACAGTTCTCTAATCCTCTTTTTTTTTTTACGTACTTTTTATGTTGTTTTTTGACTAATAAACACAAGGGCAGAGTTTTTGTGCTTAGATTTCTTTTGTGACTTTTTAAAGTAAAAGCTTAAGATCTTGTAGGAGATCTTAAGGAGATCTAATAGCACTTGGACAGGTAAGTGTCATATGAGCCACAGGCATTTGAATTTTTTAGGTTGTTTTTTAATCTTCACTGCTTGAGTATCAGATAGATCTGTAGCTAAATTCTTACTTTTTTTTTGATGTCACCAGACTTCTCAAGCCTGGTCCCCTGTACCAGTTCTGCCAAATTCTTGCTGTGTTCTACAGAGTCCATGACATGAGTAGTGTTGGGTCTGCTCTTCTCCTGGTGCAACCAGATGAGAGAGAGAACAGAGATCAAAAATAGGGAAATGATTGGAGCAACTGTTACTGTACCAGGATGGGGAGACAGGCAGATGGACAGAGTTGGAAGGGAAATGCAGAGGAAATCCAAGTGCAGTGGAAATATTACTGCAAGTGAGCAGCTGGAGCTGGGTGCACACACCTGTGCCCTGTTGCAAAGGTGCATCCTGTGGTATTTGCAACTTGCTACCTGCTGGAATATTGTATTTCAGGATGCACAGCTTTTACAGGCATGGAAAATAAAGCTTCTGTTAGTTATTTCCTTCTTCATTTTTGACTTTGGGTTGGTTTTTTTTTTTTTTTTTCAAAGTGTTTTTAATGTTTGCAAGAGAAGCAAAGTGCTTTCCTCAGTACCTGTGTGGATGCTGTTTGGTTGTTAAAATCTGAGGGTCACACTGGTGTTTTTGGGCTGTGATTCAGTCGAGATGGATGGGAATAAAACTCAAATCTCTCACACATGGACACATGATTTTTCTGTAACCTTAGGCAAATATTTTGGTTTGGAGGCGAATCTCTGTAACCATGAGGCGAGATTAATTCCAACCCCGTTTAAAGCCTGTGGGTGGCAGAGGTCACAGAAACATTAACTGAAACTTACATGTCAACTGAAACAGTGTTGCTAAATTTTAAACAAGTCCTTTTATAAAGTGCTGTTTCTTTGGAGTGCAATTTACAAAGCACTTCTGAAGCGTAGTCAGAGGTTGTTAACAGTCTTAATACTGGTATGTTAAACTTGTTCTTTACATTAACACAAGGGCTAAATAATTTTTCCTGCATGATTAATTATGGGAATACATCAGAATGTTTCTTGTTGAAATGGCAAACAGTGTTGTAAATGTGCAGTTATTTTAAACATTGCTTTTAATTATGTGACACAGAAGGGCTTTGTATTGAGTTAAAGTTTGAATTTTAATTCTTGTCTCCTATTCTTTCCATTCCCAAACACAGGACATCTGATGAACCTTCTGGAGCTTCTTACCAGAGACCATTCTCCTCTCTTCATTGAAACATGCACTGTCCAGCTGTGAAACACTGCAAGGGTTATTTTTGCTAACAGGAAACACTTTCAAGTATTGGTAAGTTCTCAGCATTTAAAGATATTTTTGTCATGTGGTATGAGAAAGAGAAAGGGAGCCTGGGGAGAGCATCCTTATGAGGGCTGACAGTTCTTCATAAAACTTGACTTAACATTTATAACAAGGGCTTATTTAGAAATCTTGGTCCTCTGCAATAGTTGCAGAAGCACCTCTGGCTGTTGTGCTCCTTCCTTGTGGCAGAGGTGCCTCCATCCATCAGGGTCACTCAGTTCTCATCTGTTTGATCACAAGAGGGAAACAGGTGCAGAGCTCCAAGCAAAGAAGAAAAAGTGCAGGGCTCAGCTTGGCCATTTTTACCCGTCTGTTCTGGCTCTTTTTGTGCTCTGGGACAGGTCTAAGTGAGAGTTTTAACACAACAGCCTCAAGTCTAAGTAGAAATGCACACACCTTCTTACACTTTGCTAACAAAGTAATTTCTCATGTGTCTGGGTTTGTCTGGCTCCCTCACTTCACCCCTTTTATTTTTTCTTAACTGTCCAAATAACAGGACTGAAAAGAGCTCGCCAAAACAATTGCTATGGAGAAGCAATCAGAAATAGAGAAAGGCAAGACTTGGCAGTCTAGAATAGAAACTGAGAACAAAGTCACTGGTGTTTGCTTCAATTGGGTCATATTTGTTTTCAAGATTTTCAGTTCTGCTGTTTGCCATAAGAATGCTTGGATTTTCCTTATTACTTCATTTGTTTATATCAGATATTTTATTTCACCTTCTGTAATGGCATTAATTTGTGTTGGAAAAGCTTTAATTTTTATCTTCTGATGTTTCATTTCACAATCTGTTACTACAGAATGTCAGTCTTGAAATCACCAGTATTGATTTATAGCTTATTTTCATTAAGAGAGCTAATCTGTGTATTGAAGATGTTTGAAATGCAGAGATCAAAAAGGACTTTGGTATGGCTAACAATATAAAGCTTTGAATAAAGCAGACTCAGAAGTGTAAGATTGTAAGTTAAATGTTGCCAGTGTGGTGTATATGCTATTCTGAAGAAAATTAAGTGTTTTGTACAAGAAAAATAGGTGTATAAGATGATAGCTTTAGTGGCTGTGTCCTCACAGACAAAAGCCTTGATGTAGTTGAGCTGTTCTTACTCCTTGTACCTTGTAACCATAAACACTCAGTTTTTTTTCTGAGAAGCCTGTCTGTAAATGTGTTTTACTATACCTAAATTATCTGTATTTTGCACAAAACTTTACAAATCTTGGGATTGTTTGGTCTCTTAACCCAGAATAGTGTCAGCCACTAGAAACTGGCAACTAAACATTTCAAGAGCAAATTCTTCTGAGTGTTCCAAATTTCTTTCAGGAGCTGTACTGGTAGCTTTTAAACCTCAGTATTTTATAGGTCAGATAAGGTGAGTCCCTTTAAAGAGTCATTTAAGTGAGAATGTTTTGAAAAGCTCCCAAACAGGAAACCCTGTTGTTCAAGGGTCTGATTGAAGTTTTAGTAGCTAAAATTAGGCCTTTTTGTTCCCATACCTTCAAGAAGTAACTCTTGCTTACATTATTACAAAGTGGTAGCCAAGCTTTAATTACCTTCAGTGTGTTGATATGCTTGGAGTTGACTTTTTTGGAATTCATTAAGTCATAAGTAAGGATGTCATAAATGTGAGTTTGGAGGGAAAAGACTTCAAAACATCTCACTGTTGGTTTATTGCTAATAATTTGTTCTGGTTTTGTTTTTTGTCATAGTTCTGTCTTTCTCCTACAAGAGTTCACACCAGTGCTGTCAGAAGGTCAGGAACAGGGCACTACCTGTGCTGCCCTAGGGCTGTTGATGTCCTCAGCTGTTGTAGGAGAAACACTAGACCTGGAACCCAGTTTGTTACTGGTAAGAAGTAATTGTCTTGGATTTTATTTGTTTATTTATTCAGTATTGCCATTTACATGTTTTCTTTAACAAAATCAGCAAAAATCACTTGCTACTTTTAAGAAAATGTGAAAGACAGTAGTTTTCACTTACCTCTTATTTTCAGTCCTGGTTTTCTCTTGAAATTCTTCATGTGCTGTCAGAGCTAATGAAGGTTAATAAATGGATTTTTCTATGAAATCCTGTGTTTTGATTACACTTATTCTGTCCAGCTCCCACACATCAGCTGACCCAAAGCTTCAGGTGGATGGTTTGACAAGTCAAAGGCCACAGCCAAGACTCTGGTTTAAAGTTTTGGAGCAGAATGAAATGTTTAATGGTGACTCCCTGCTATTTTAAGTTGTGCTGTTAGAGTTAGCTTTTGTTTGTGGTTCTTGTTTGGACTGTGGAAACAAAGCTTTAATGGTATGGTGAAATACTGGAAGTGTGTAGTGTTGTACTCTGCTGTTTGGACTTCACTTATGGAATTTGTGGATTATATCTGCTACTGATTCTAAACAGAGATGTTGTTTTAATGCTGTCTGTGATGGGGCAATGTTGGCTTGAAGTTGGAGAAATTTCAGTGACTCCTGATCAGACCAATGCTAACAAATTTCTGTAGGGACTTAGGGCTCTTTTTGCCCTACAATCACTGACAATTCAGTGGGCCTATCAAATTTGGTAATGAAAATGGAATTAGTATTTTTCTTTAAGTTTACTGAAAATCATGTGCCTCCCAAATCTCTGCAGATTTCTGTACTTATACAGCTCTTCTCAAAGTGAATGATGAAACTCTTATTTTCCCCTGTGAGTCCCAGCCCATGAGGCTGAACATGAGCAGTTGGGCTGCAATTAAACGTTCCCATCCCTGGTCATCAGGGAGAAGTGGTACACGTTGTTTGCATGAAACCCTGAGCTCTGAGTAACCCCTCTGGCTCTAGGGTCTGGTTTGGTCTGTTTACAAACATCTGCCTCTTTCTCCTCCAGTTCAGAGTTGTGGTTGGAATGACCAACTTAAAGCAAGGGATGATTGGTTTCGGGAATCAGAATAGGATAAGGAAGTTTCTTTTTTGGCAACTGTTCATTTTTGTTACTTGCATTTATTTTGGACAAAGCTGATCATATGAATATTATTTGGTGTTATATAGTATCAAGAAATTAAAACTCTTTCAGAATCGTGTGCTGCTGTTCCTCAAACACACTTGTGAGAAAACACTGTACTTGTGGAGATTTGTGCTTGTAAAGCTCCTGAGCAGTGTCTTTGCAGAGAGTAACCTCCCATGGATACCCTGAGTCTTCTTTTTCTCTCCTTTACTGTCCCTTTCAGTTCCTAAGGGGTTTTGTTCTCCATTCTTTTCAGCACAGGGCAGATGGAGAGTAGGAACCCTGTGCATTTCTGTTGTCTTTAACGGGATAAAAGTGAAACTTGCATGCACTGTGTCTTGTTGTGCAAGGAAGCATTTCAAGCCCAATCTCACCTTACAGAACTCCTTTGCAGAGGAATTTTAAAAATGTTGGAATGTCTTGGGAGTGGAAGCATGGACAGGACACAGGGGAAGCAGAGAAGTGGGGTGTGTTTGTTGGGGTTTTGTGTATTATAGCATTGGAGTGAATTGGAGTTCTTCCTTAATCTGTTTTTACTTTTCTCTGAAGGGAGAGGGGGGAGGAAACAACACATTTTTGGTTAAATTCCAGTTGGCATGTTTTCTCTAGGGAGCAGAGTGGTGGAGGAGTGCACTGGTGAGCATTTTGGTGCTCTTTAACTTTGGTCCTTGGTATTATGTGTAGAAACGCGCTGAGAAAATTGATACAAACAAAATGCCATGTAGTTTAAATCTTCAGTTTACTTACATTCTCAGAAAAGCAAAAGTAAACAACCAACCAAACAAATCCTAACAACAGCAAACTGACCACCCNAACAAAAAAACCACAAACCTCCAGGACTTTTTTTTTTCCCTGTTTTCTTTCTGAGGGAAGGAAGTTTATTTTTGTCCCCACTATTTCCCAGGGGACTGCTCTGTAGAGGATTTTGTGTGCAATTCATTTCTCATCTGTGTCACTTTGTCAAAATTTAAGTAATGCACTGAAATTTAGATGCAACAAATTTGTGCCCCCTACTTTTAGTGATGTTAAGATTTTGGTTAGGAAGCTCATTCCTGGGGTGTATGCTGAGAAATTTGCCAATAAATAAATATTTAATCTTCTTTAAACCTTTCCAATGGGAAGTGAAGTGTGATTTAGACTCTTACTGTGCCATCAGGAGCTATTTTCATGTTTAAATAATGGTACTGACAGTGCAAAATAAACCAGTTTCATAGGTTCACTCTAGCTAGGGTTAAAGATTGTATAAATTATTAGTGCTTCCTTCAAGACCATGTTTTTTCTGATATGAGACATAAAAGCAATCCTCTATCTTGACAGAATTTTGCATGAAAGTGACTCTTAAATCTGCTCACTTTGTGTTCTTTTTGCTGTTGCTTGCAATGGTTTGGTTTGTGACTTTTTTTTAAAGTCCTTTTTGGAGAAATAATAGACTTGAATTACTGTACTGCCTGTGAACTGGCTTATGAAGAAAGCCTGATCTGCTACAATTTTATTTTGTGGAAAATCCTCAGATGAGCTTTCCTGATTTGTTGTCTTCCTGGAAAGCTGTGTTGTGGCCATGTGGCCTAAAGAATTCTGGTAGGTGCTACACTTTTAAAGCCTTCATGTACTAAAAAGACCTGAGATAAACCAAAAAATACATCATTAATCTTTGAGGTCTGTTTCTAAGAAATCTCCACAGTTTATTCCATCTTCACTTTGCTTCTGCAGAAGTTTGAAGGGTACAGCTTTTCTGAAGAAATCTTTCCACAACAGTTTTTAAGTGGAAATAAATATCCTTACCAGGGAAAAGGAAGAAAAAAAAAAAAAAAAACAAAAAAAAAAAAAAAAAAAAAAAACCCCATCAACAAGCCACAAAACAGCATGTGAAATTGGAACACAAGAGCACAGGGTTTTAAAGCTTCCTGAATTTTTAACTACTAGCAAATTGCCTTAAATTTAACTTGGATTAATTCCCTAGTGATCCTTGACATTAAATGGATGTTCTGGTTTGACATGGGTAGACAGAAAACTAATTAATTCCTCTGAATTTGAGGCATATTTAATTTTTTCCCCCAAAGACCTCTTGTGTAAAAGGTACAATGCTGTGACAGATGTTGGATGTGGAGCTACATGTGTGAGGGAGCAGACCTTGTGACAGAGACATCCACAGTAATAATTCCTGATTTGGAAACTGTTACATTTTATTGATCACACTGAACATGAGAGTACCCACCTCACTGCTGGTTTGAAAGTGCTGTCATGTGCCCACCTCAGGGGCCAGTAAGGAGCCTTGCATAGATTTTTGTCTTTGTGTTTAGTAAAAATTCCCTGATACCTTTTCTCTGACCTTATCTTCTGTTTCCTAAAGAGATGAGCAAGAGATCCATCCCTCCATCCCTCCATCCCTCCATCCCTCCATCCCTCCATCCCTCCATCCCTCCATCCCTCCATCCCTCCAGTCAATGCCCTGACCTCCAACTGCTGCAGTCTAAACCAAAAGTAGCAAGAGACCTATTTTAAATTCTGTATTTCTGCCACAGGGAGTGTAAGAAAGGACAAGATGTATCTGAAGTGGACTGTTACCAGTGGGGGGGACCTGATCCAATGAACTAAACTGAATAAATGTATGAGATAGCACAGAAATAAAATCTCGAAGAATTGATATAATTTCCAGTTGAAGAATATTTCCAGTTGAAGAAGGAAAGATGTTGTGCCATAAATTTTCAAGAGCAAGTGGAGACATTGACAAATACTGTGATGCTGATCTGTATGAAATTGAGGAAGAGAAAATTATCCTTGCAGGAGATTTCCTGCCCCTCCTCCCTGCAGTTCCAGGGAGTTGGTGTCTTGGAATCTGGATTTTAATATCCATGAAGGAACAGTGAAAGGAAATGCCATATCCAAAACATTCTGACCCTTTCCTCATTGTGGGCTCTGAGGTTTTCTTACATCTTCCCCTGAATTGTGTGGATATGGCAGCTGTTGGAGACACGACTGGTGATGGACAAGTCACTTTATCCTATGTGGCAATTCATATTTCCTAAGGGGACTAAGCTGACTCTTCAGCTCCTGAAAGTAGATGCAGTAGTGGTTTCTGGAATAAAGACAAAACTGAACTGTCACTCTGCCTTAAGAGGTGGTTCTTTCCAACATGGAGATGTTGGGAAGTGCTGGCAGCCACCTCCAGAGCCTGGATTAGGGAGATGCTGTTCTGGCTGGTGCCATCACAACCCTTTCAGGCCAAACACCTGGAAATGAATTTATTTTTCTTTCTGTACTCCCTGACCCAGATTCTTGGTTTGATTTTTTTATTGATTTATTTTGTTTATTTGAGACAGAGATGGTGTCCAGATGAGGATTTGGTTTGAGGTCTCTGGGCAGATTTTTGTGGTAAATGGGTGTGTGCAGCTGCACTGGTATTGACCTCTTACAGTTCAATTAAAAAAAAAAAAAAGATTGGTTTCTCTGTGAATTCTGTGCTTAATTCTGCAGAAAAGCTGCATGGCTTTGAAGTGGATGAACACAATTCAGCCTGTTTGTGTTGCAGGAAGATGGTCCTTCCTCTCTTGAGGGAAGCAAACATTTCTCAATGATCAGGGACTAGCTGGTCCTGCAAATTAGGATTTCTGGGGCTGCAGAGGGGCAGCTCCATCCTTGCAGAACTGGAGCAACTTGAAGCAGTCTTGCATGACTTGAACTTTTCAATCATCAGGTGGATCTGAAGGAGAAAGTCCCACCTCATGGGTGTTCTTTGGGCTGGGAGGTGCTTTTCTAGCCCACAGTGTTGACTCAACTGCAGCTATTTTGCTCCTGCTGATGATAATAATAGCACAGGGTAGAGGAAGGGGGCAGGGTACTTGTGGATCTGTGTTCCACAGCCCAGGAAACACACTTGAATGTGCCAAGGAAACTTCCTGAATCACGGCTGTGCTGCCCACTGCTGCGAGCCCGTTTGAGCAGATGGGACTGAATTTGTGTGTGAGCTCCATGGATGTTAGAAAGGTGCTCCAGGCTGGAAACCTCCTTAATGCCAGTGCTAACATTGAACCATGTGTGCTTCAAGGCTGTATGACCTCAGAGGTTGTGTTTTATAAGAAACAACCAGCCTAAATCCAGGCTTCTGATGAGTGTGCCTGCACATGATAAGATGTGCAACTGGGTCCAATTGTACAGTGGTATGTTGACATGTGGACCCTCATATCAATTTTAAAGTTGGGACATTTTATATTGGAACAAATTTTAAATTTCTCCTGAGAGAAAGGAGTTAAGATACCCTTTATCTTAATTAGTTGGACCATTAAACCACTGTTCCATGGTAGACAAATCTTGATAGTAAGTTCCAAAAAAAGTGGTATAAGCTAGAGAAAATGACAGAATTGAATGCCAAAGAATTTGTAAAGCTGTGGCATCAAAGGCAAATACGGAGTTGCAAAGACAGTAACTGGAAAAAATACAGTATGAAAATCCTTGCACTGCTGATTACTGTCAACATTTAGGGCCTTTTTTCCTGTTTTGGAGTGTAAGAGGAGGATAATCTGGAGCATAACTTAGAAGATACCTTGCTGCAGGTACCAACTAGCCTTTTATTTTGGATAATACTGCCAAATTTTATGAAAGGTGATCAAAAGGCCTGTGAATTTTTCTCAGCTTTATGGTACCATAAAGACCAGTTGGCCATAAGGATCCTTTCTTTAGGTGGTCATGAGAATTTCTCAACTCAGTATCTTAGGGGGGCTGCAGGGTAAACTTGGAGATGTAAAGCAAGGAATAACATGTTTATTGCAAAATATTGCTTCTAAGTAGTTGAGCTTCAAATAGCAATAATTTCATAGTCATGATCTATTGCCAGTTTAGTTTGGGACTTAAAACTTTGTGATCTGTGGTCTTGGATTTGCTTGTTGCTCTTCTGACTTTTAAACCACGTTTATAGCCCCTCCACGGCAGTATAACAAGGGGAATGCTGGGTTCAATTGGCTCTTGCTGTTGGAGGATTTCAACTTTCCTGCTTGTTCCCTCAAGGAAAATGTGTTACAGTGTGTCCCTCAGTAGTCTGTGGGCATCTGAGCATGGTTTCAAGTGCAGTATCTCTTTCAAAACCAAACTTCAACAAATTCACAATAAAAACTGACAGCTGTAGTTCTCTGGTTACTTCAGATGGGTTTTCTTACAAGTCTGTAGTAATTGAAAGAAAAGTTTCTCTGGGATGTTATGAGCCACTGGAGGATTGGCTTCAAAGTCCTTTTTAATGTAAATTATTTGAAGTCTGGTCAAGTAAGGTGCATTTGTAACAAATGTTGGAGGCATTGCAGGCAGTAGCTGTCTTTGTGGCACCCTTCCCAGATGAACCTGTTGCTTCTTTTGGTACAAACCTGAGGTTTGTCTCATTCTTGTCTTGGATTTTGTAATCCTATCATTTCTTTCCCCCTGCAGGACTTGTGGAAGAGGAAACATAAAGATCTCCAGATGAATAACCGAAAGGAAGATATGGAAATTGCTTCCCACTACCGTCACCTGCTGCGGGAGCTGAACGAGCAGAGGCAGCACGGGATCCTCTGCGACGTCTGCATCATCGTGGAGGGCAAGATCTTCAAGGCTCACAAAAACGTCCTCCTGGGGAGCAGCCGCTACTTCAAAACCCTCTACTGCCAGGTCCAGAAAACCTCTGACCAGGCCACTGTCACCCACCTGGACATCGTCACCGCCCAGGGCTTTAAGGCAATCATTGACTTCATGTACTCGGCACACCTGGCGCTGACCAGCAGGAACGTCATCGAGGTGATGTCGGCTGCCAGCTACCTGCAGATGACAGACATCGTGCAGGCCTGCCACAACTTCATCAAAGCAGCTCTGGACATAAGCATCAAGTCTGATGCCTCGGAGGACCTGGTGGATTATGAGCTGGGAGCCCCTTCCAGCAGCAGCACGGACGCTCTGATTTCGGCAGTGGTGGCTGGCAGGAGTATATCCCCCTGGTTAGCTCGGAGAACAAGCCCAGCAAACTCCTCTGGGGACTCAGCCATTGCCAGCTGCCACGAGGGAGGGAGTAGTTACGGAAAAGAGGATCAAGAACCAAAACCAGACAGCCACGAAGACATTTCGTCCCAGTCTCTCTGGGCTAGTGACATGGGCTATGGGTCTTTGCGTATCAAAGAGGAGCAGGTGTCCCCGTCCCATTACGGAGGGGGTGAGCTGCATTCTGCCAAGGATAGTGCAATACAGAGTGGGTTCTCAGAGCCAGGAGTGGGGGATGGCTGGCAGCCCACGGGCCGCAGGAAGAACAGGAAAAACAAAGAAACTGTGAGACACATTACGCAGCAAGTGGAGGATGACAGCAGGGCAAATTCTCCTGTGCTGCCCCTTTTACCTGCCTCAGGATGGCCGTACAGCAGTCGAGACCCAAGTAAGTCATTCTTCCAGTTTTTGGGATATGAAGCTGGAAACATTGAGTTAATTAGATCTGTTTATGGGATGATCTTATCAGCCTTTGAAATAGGAGCTTGCCAGAAATACAGAAATGTAGAAACTTGTGTTGCCAGCAATTCAGAAGCACCAAGCACTGTGTGGTTCGGTCAGGAGCCCCAATGGAGGCTGGTTCTCCTGTAAAAGTGGTGGGTTTTTTTTGGCTTTGAACAACATAAATCACCCCAAAACCACCACTCTAATTGTTGGAATTAATGAGAAGAAAGGTTAAAGGAATTTATTTTAGCAGGTATGGGCATTGATGTCAAGGTTGAAGAATTTTCCTTGCACTGTGTATTGATGGTGTAATTACACCACACACACAGGTGTAATTCAGTCTTACCGATACCATCTTCAGAATTTCCTGATATTCAGGTGTCACTTTCTCTTGGGTAAGAAAACCACCATAGCTTCTTGATGGTAATGGCAGGATAAGTGTTTAGGAACTCTCAAGAACAACATGTTTTTCTGAGGCATCTCTATGGCTTCAAGTGCATTTTGATGTGTGACTACTTGTGGTCTGAGATGAGTGGCTGTGTTTAAAAGTGTGTAGCCAGCAAGGAAATTGTTTTCTTGACTTCCTTTGAATCTTCAGGAGTTTTTTTTTTTTTAACTGGAAGGTAACTGTCCCATTTGAGTCATTAATCAGTGGCAATAGATAGGCTTCTGAATTAGGAGTTTGGTGGTTTTTTCCAAGGACTTATGGGAGTGTGTTAGTAAACTCACTCAAGCTGACTTCAAGAACTTAGTCTGTGCTGTGAGTTAGCCTGTGTTTCATTACATACCAGAATCCAAGTCAGCTAGGAGAAGGGTGTGTGAGATTATAGACTTTTATGTTGCCAAATTTGAATGAAAAAAACAATATAAAGAATATTGAAAGTTTTAAAAGTCTTTATGGGCTGAAAAAAGGTTGAAGTTGCTCAGATACTGGAGTTTAAATGTGGTATTCATTGAGCAGTAACTCTGCAAATGTCTTGAGATTTATTATGTTTTATGGTTATCTGCTGCAACAAGATAATTGCATGTAATTATTCTAATTAGCTGATGATAAAATCTAAACAACGTCAGTTAGAAGAAAAATGCGAGATAATTTTAAGGTAACAGTGATTTATTAAGAATCTCATTTTTGCAATGCATGTATTTCATCCTTATTTTGAGTGAAAACTAAGCATGGATTGCTTGGTCTCTGTTCTCATGCAACTATTTTTCATTTTCCTTGGCATTCCATAAAAACAGCTCGATCAATTGTACTGTCTGAGGGATGTGGGTTTGGACAGGTACCTGGAGTGAACCAGACCCGCTGGAGTGACTGCAGAAACAGAGCTGCAGCTCTGATCCTCTTGGAAAGCTGGGTGTAGATTGAGTGTCTTTACAGAAAATAGTGCAGAACAGAAGAGACTGTATTACTGGAAGCTGAATGAAACTTAGATTATTTAATTCCTAATTGTTAAGGAATTAAATTGCAGTGGCTGTTTGCAGATGAGAGGAAGATGGCTCGGGGGGTTGACTCAGCACAGTGCTGAGACAGCACGTCAGCAGACACATCAAATTATTTGTTCCAAATCTTGCCTTAAATGCAGTTTCCAATAAAGGAGGTGGTTTCAATGGTGGGAAAAGAGCAGCTGAAAGATGGTGGTTGGGGGAAGAGTTTCAGTATTCCAATAGTGTTGGTAAAAGAAAAGGAAAAAAATAATGGCAAGACTTCTTGCTGTCCAGAATGAACAGGCTCAGGGGCTGCCTGTGCTGGCAGTGGGAACTGGCAGAGAGCAGTGTGTCCATGAGGAACAAGGGGGGTATGGAGACTGAGCTGCTCCTGGATTCCCCATGCTGGCCATCTGGAGAGGTGAATGCAGGCAAAATTCTCATTTCTGTCGTGCTGCACAGGGAGGTTCTTCTGCACTGTGGGGCCCAAAATTGTGGAATAGATGCATGTGGGCTCAACAGCAGGGATTGTCTCTGCAATGTGTGTGCTGTAGGTCAAGTTTTGGTGTCATTGGGGATCTTCTCAGTATGATTTCAAAGGAATCGAGATCCATACATTTTCAGTTTTGGTTAACCTTGGACACCTTGTCCACAGGCAGCCTCTAGTGTGGTAAACCTGTGGTTTGGGGGAAATCAAATGGGCACTCAGGTGAGGCTGCTGCTCTTTCACTGTGAAGTAAAAGCAACCCTGCTACCCCAAAAAAACCCTTGTCTGGGGCCCTGCAAGCAGTAGGGTATTCTGGTCTTGCATGGGTATTTCCCATATCCAGCAGATGGGAGATATTTTCCTGCAAATTTCATATCCTGAGCTACAGGGTTGTGCTTATGTTGGATTTTGGTGCCCCGGGTTCTTCCCTCTCCTGTTAGAATTCAGCCGTGCTCTAGGGGTGTTGCAGACTTGACTCCTAAGTGTGAAGAATAATTGATTTTCTTGTGTGCAAATGGGTAATGACAGTGCAGACACTTGTAACATGTATTTGGGTTGTGTTTAAATTTCAACTTGAAGTTGTCTTTGATTTAGTCGTGTCAGGATTCATTTTTTAAAACAGACTTCATAGTCTAGGGCTCTCTTTTACCTCATTTATTTAGAAGTGTCCCTATCAGCAATGCTCACAGCTAAGATGGAAAGCTACTCACTTACTGAGGAAATGGGTGTTGAATGTTCTTTCAGAAGTAACTGAGAGGAAAGAAAGTTACCTAGAACTCTTTGTTCTTCGAGGCTCGTTCACTTTCCTGATCTAATCAGTTATTTTAATATGCTGCTTGCTAAGGCTGAAAGCTCTTGTTGGGTTCATTGGAGTTGTTCACAAATGCCTCCCTACTGCTGGGCTAACACAGACATTGCATTCTGGACATGCAAAAGCTGATTTAGGAGAATACTTCTTCAAAGCTCAGTCTTCCTCCTGAAATTGTGCCAGGTACTCTTTTGGTCTTGCTTGCAAACAGCCCTGCATTTCAGCAGCATTTTGGAAGGGGAATCTTGCAAGTAACCATTGCATCACCCTTTAAACTCAGTGAGTATTTTTGGGGCAGGATATTCACAGATGACAAATGTGCTTTCTACTCTTCTATTATATATAGGATTATTTAATTCCTGTTATTTTACAAATAATACATTGCAGTCACTGAAACTTTGCTTTTGAAACAACTCAGCTAATTCACACTCAGCAGTGGTGCTGCTTTCAGTGGGAAAAACATTCTTATCAGTACAGGCAGGTGTATTAAAGTGTTCCAAGTATTTAAGTAGACTATTTAAATACAAATCAATGACATCTAAAAAAAAGTCACAGATTTTATTTAAATTGAAAGGGTAAGAAAATTCTTTGCAAATCCATTGATTTCCCATGTGCTGGTGGGGTGCTGTTGAGAGTCTTTGAATCTGACAACATTGGAGTTGAAAATAAAAAGGAGTGTCTGGAGTAATCTTATTAATGGTAATGTAACATAATGGAAATAGCAAGAGATTGTTAAGGTCTGCCATGAAAATTGTCTTTTTCATCCAAGAAAGAATGATCAAATGGGATTTGCAGAAGAATGCAAATGAAAAACTGAGGTGCTGGATTGGGACTGTGATTCAGCTCTCAGTTTCTCAGGGTGGTGTCAGTCAAGCACAAAGCTTGATGAGCACCATCTTTTAATGCTAGTTTCTATTTATTAATTTGGACTGTCTGTTTAGCATCAAACATATTAGGTTTTGTCTTTCTCATCCTGTTTGGGTTGTTCAGGATGTCAGTCTGTCATTCCTTGTAGGAAACATTCATATATATGTTTTCCTCATCAAGACACATTAACTTGAAGCAGCAGTTCTCCAAAGTAAACTGAAGGATGGGCTTTTATAAATAATGACTTTCTTCATAATTGAGCCAAGAAGAATTTCCTCCATGGACTTGCCAAAAGAACAGGTCTGACTTTTTTTTAATCCCTTTTTCTTGAATTTTATAGGTTTTCTAAAGAAACATGTTGCTCTTTTCTTGCATCTAGTCTTCATATCGAAGATGCTTATGAAATTCAGAAGTAGTCTTGTGCCTTGAACATCTTTATTTACCTTAGGTTCCTGTTCCTTTAACTTTGCTGGATAAAACATCCTGAGTGCATGGACTACAGGATCAGGTGGTGTTTGGAAGGCTCTGGCCAAAGAGAATGGATATCTTCACTGTTAAGCCAGAAAGTGTTGGTGGCTTTGCCTCTTCATGTAATGGAAAACTGCCACTTGAAGGGTGTCTTTTGGAAGAATTTATTGACGGCTTTATTAATGTGTTAGTTCAAGCATGGTAGTTATGATTCAGGAATTTATTTCCAAGGAAATACTCCCACACATCTTCTGAGTGTTTGCACCCAAAAGCTGCAAGTGAATTTCTGTGTGCCAATTGACTGTGAAACGAAGCTAATTATTTTAAAAACGGAGCAGCCCTTTCTAAAGGCTCTACAGTTTGGGGCGTTTTTTCTTTCCTTTAATTCATGTACAGAATTGCCATGTTCTGTTAAAAAGAGCTTCAGGACTTGAGCAAGCCCAGACTAGTGACCTCCATGGGAAGGACAGGCAGGACTTTGCTGTATCCTCCTGACTTTGCAGAGCTCACAGTCCCTTTAACATTCTCCCCATCACAAAATCTTTAATTATGCACAAGTTTCCTCCCTCCCGGTGAGGAGACGTTGAAGTCTCTCTTTTTCCAATGCCACACATGTGACTGCAGTGGCTGCTGCAGGGAGCTGTGCTCCCTGGGAAGCCTGCAGACAGCTGGTGTCGTCAACATTTCCCAGCCCTTTTTCTGTCTTGGTTTCCAGAGAGCAAATTATGATTACAGGAGCTGTTGGGGAGCGCAGATGCTGAACAGTTGGATCACATAGGGAGCTTACGTTGCAAAAGGCTTCAGAGGCAGGCAAGGAAGAGCTCGTTCCAGATGAACTCAGTGAAGATTCTGCAGGTGAGGTCTCTGGACCTGGGTGCAGGCAGGTGAATGTGTGGATTGCCTTATTACAGGATGATTTTACCCTTGAAACAAAGTTGTTTTTTCTCAGCAAGCTACTGGGCTTCCTATAACTCTGTCCCTTTGTCAATGCAAATCTTCAGGTCTTCCCTTGATTCATATTTTCAAGTCATTATTTAATAAGTAATTCCCCTGAAAATTCCCTTGTTTCCGTTGTGGTATTTGGCACGCATGTTGGTTCAACTAGAGGAATCCACATTTTGCAAAATTAGAAAAGAGTGTGGTGTTTACACTCAGGATTCAGGTGTTTAAGGAACTCCTAAAGATTTTTGCTGTGTTCTACAAGACAAAAATGAATTTATTGAAGGAGGTGCAAAGAGAAATTTCAGAAGCAGGCAGTGTTGAAATAATCCAGCCAGAAAAGTCACTGGGACAGAATACAGCCAGTTACTCTTCCTTTAAATGGATTTTGCTTTGAAGAGAGGGGATCTCCAGTCCACCTGCCATGGTCTGAGTCCTGGTTGCAATGGGAAAACTTCAGGTGTTTAATGGTTTGTTACAGCCATGACTGAAAACTGGGCTGGCTAAAATTTCAGTTGTCAGATGAATGCCTGATGTCCTAAAATCCAACACAGGTTCTAATTTTAGTAATTTCCTACTTTTAGTTTGTTACTTAGACCTTTTTTATGCCTCATTTTGGAAAGATCACCTTTTAAGCAGGATAGATGTTTTGGATTAAAACAGCTTATTGGAAAGGTGTTGGAGTATTTTTGAAGGTAGGTAATGGCAATATAAATTGCCTGCCACTTAGAAAATTAACTTCATTTCTGCATTTTTTCACCTTCTTTTACAGCCATAACTTTGCAGTTATGGTGCAAGATGTTAAAATCTTTGCTACAATTGAGATGGTTTTGCTGGGGAGGTATTTTGATGCCCTGGTGGCCAGTGATGCAGCCAGGCATGGAGGGGTTACAGCTCTGTGCTCTTATGCCACCCCCTGAATTCTTTCTTAGCCCAAAATCGGCTTAGCCTGCATTCCTTGGGCTTAGGAGCTGCCCAGGTTTCTGGACCCTCTCTGGAACTCTTGGTGTGCCTGAAGCACCAGTGCACAGTGGAGGTGGCTGAGAGTTTCCTCAAAATGCAAAACCAAAGGGAAAAAAAAACAACAAAAACAAACAAACCCAAATACCACTGTGTCCATATGAAGAGTTTTGCAGAGGGTGCTCAGTGAATATTTCAGGTTCTCCTTATCACCACAGCTACAGGCTAATGGAGTTATTAGGATACAATCTTTGTGGGAGTAACTTTGGAGTTTCTGTTATTGAAGGGTTAGGTCAGGTTGTTTGCAAGTTTGGAAACTAAAATCATCGCTTTAAACCCAGACACACTCCCTGGCTACACCCTGGCTTTAAAATGGTTCCACCCTAAACCAGCTTTAGCTCAATGCTCAGTGTCTGTTTCCTTTCCCCACCCTGCATTCCATTTTCCCCAGGCTCCCAAGCCCTCCTCCTCCTTCTCCTCCTCCTCTTCCTCCTCCCTGTGGTAGCAGTTCTGATTGTTAATCTGCTTTAACTCCAGAGATCAGAGGCATTTCCCCTCTCCTGAGTGCCCTTCTCACTATTTTATTTGTTCCTTGTGCTCTTCTTTACAGAGATCTCAACTTTTCAAAGACTTTTTACCCCTTTTTGGTTCTTTAGTTTGAAATTAGAAGTGAGAAATCAAGAAGCTTTTAGTATTTTGACATAAATTCTATTCCTACTTTGCAACCAGCCCTTTTCAGGACTTTAATTTCCTTATTTGCAGTACTGCTTTTGCATTAAAATGTAGTAGGAATTAATTCTTCAGATGCAGTGCCTGTGAATCAAACCCAAGCTTTTCTGTTCTGGTTTCTGATTTATTTTTTATTCTCTTTTTTTCTTTTTTTTTTTTTAAGGCACTTGTTTCAAAAGGTAAATATTTGTTCTGAGGATTTTCAGAGTTTATAACTCAGCGTTCTGTCATATGACGAGTGCTGATATTCATATTTAATGTGGTGTTTGAATGTTTTATTTCTGTCCCTTTATGTTTATGTCTTCCTCTGTCCTGAGGAGCAGCAGGGAATAGTGTCACTCCTTTTATTGCATGAATTAAGAGACATGGTAAAAGAGGTTAAGTTTGCAGTACTTTTAAAGTGATAGTCTCAAGTTACTGTACAATTCTCTGCATATTTTGGAGAAATAAGAGTGCCTTAAGGTATTTCTGCACTGCCCAGTCATTCCTGCTCCTGCAAGGATACTGTATTATCCCATTTTAGAATAGTTTCTAAAACAATTAACTCACCCAGTTTAACCATTTCTGTCTTTTTTTGGATTTGTTCTGTTTTATCTTTTTTTAGGAAGATCAGCAGTTGGCCAGGTTTGTTCTGTAGCCAAGGAACATCTGAGTTGAGGTCACTGACAGGAGGTGGGGGGAGCAGCAAAAAGCTGCAGGGTTTGGGCCAGGAGCTCCTTTTGCTGACCACAGGAAAGTGTCTGCAGAACTTGATTCAACGGTAGAAAAACAAATATTATGTGGGAAGAAATGAAAATGGATTATTTTTTCCAGGTACCTGGAGGAGTGGAGGAATTTTCCAGTTATTTGTACACTGATTACTGTTTTGAGGAAGACAAAGATGGGGATACACTTGTGCTTTTGGAATACACTGCAGGAATAGCAACATATAAAACCAGGTCATATTTGTGTAGAACAAGGTTTATTTTAGCAGTAGTGTTCTAGAGCTGGTGAGGAGATTTCTGTTGGTAAAACACAGATAGTGAAAATCCTATGTCTGTAAGCTGGAAAATTATATTGAAGCCCCAGCTGGCCTGGGCTCCTCCTGAGCCCTCCAGAAACAGGAGCAGCATTGGAAATTGGCACTTTCCTACAGGACAGTGTTTTCCAGAACTCAAATCCTGACAGTCCCAGGGCATCCTGCTTTGAGTCGGGGTAGAGAAGCTGTAGTAGGGCTCAAACCTGAAAGAATAGGGCTGGGAAAGCACAGCCTGAAGGAAACCAAGGTTTTGATTCCATAAGGATTCACTTAAGATATCTTACAGCTTCAACATAAAGGCAGTATTTAATGATCATGTGTGTTGTGGTTAAATATCTATGTTTGCTTGATTGTTTCCTGCTCTAGGAAATTGGAGCTGATTCTGAATGCTGTGCACATTTATTGTATCCACATGTCTGCTGTTATGGTTGTAAAATAGTGCAAATCAAACCCAATATAGCTCATGGCATCACTTCCCCATGTAAATACTGCAGTGGGTGAGAACTCTGGGGTTTGCTTAACAAATAGTGAGTTGTGAAACACTTTTGGAAGATTTCTGTTAGAAAGGAGGAGGGAACTGAAATACAAACTTCAAGGATATTTTTAGCAGCTGGTAAAAGATTGTCATTTTTCTGTCAGCCTGTGTGCTCTTTTTTTTTTTCTTTTTAAATTCCCAATCAAAAAAACACACTATGAAATGAACTCTATTTTTTCTTTTTTTTTTTTTTTTTTTCCCTGAGAGTTTAAAAATTAATTGCCTTTTGTACAGAAGGAGATCAAGCCAAACCTTCTTAAACTTACGCAAGAAACATCATCCCTGGAATTCTAGATAAAATCTACTGTCAGGCAGATACTTGACCCAAATAGGTTGAAGAACCTCAGAAAATTAAGTCTTTTATTTCACCTGAGGTTTTTTTTGGGTCACATTTTGTCATTGTACCTGAAACAAAAGCTGGGTTTAAGTGGCTCCCACTTTCCTTCGGTATTTAATTGCACCCCCACGCTGTCCTGCAGTTGTTCCAGTGAAAATCTGTGTGACCATGCAGAGAACTAGATAGGGGAACTGATCTGCATTTAAATATAACTTTTTTTAAAATAAATCAATTTATTTTTAACATTAGTTCCTGTCTCAAGTTCAATCACAACTATTCGTGTGGTCTTGGTGCCACTGAGGGAGTAGCAGGGGAGGGTGCAGGAATTTGGGGTGGGAGAAGTTGCTGCTGCTGGGACCTCTTCCCTTTCTACTTGTCATGATGTAAACAGAAAAAAAAATGTTTTCCATCACACTAAAAATTGTCCAGCTATATGCAGGAGATCCAAAACATCTGCCCCAGGAAGTGTGATGCCTGCATCCGTCCCAGGCTGCTTCCAGGCCTGATGCTGTTGACTTTGTTCATTAACAGCTTTGTGTGGTGGGATGTTGTGAGCCCTCAGCGAGTTTTGGATGGCTCCAGGCTGGGAGGGATGATTGGCTGGAAGGCAGCAGTGCCAGGCACAGCAGGAATTCCACCAAGACAAGTGTGAAGTCCTGCATGTGGCACAGGATAACCCTGTGCAGCAGTTTGGGTTGGCAGCCAAGGAGAGAGAAAGCAGCTTTGCAGAAAATGTCTTCTGGTGAGTAAGGAGCTGAAGAGGAGCCTGTGTGCCCTCGCAGCTGGGAAAGGCTGGCTGCCTGCCTTAGGAACAGCATTTGGAGTACAGGATCCAGTTTGGGGATCTCCAGGCCAAGAAAGACTTTGACAAGCTTGAGCAAGCGCAGCTGAGGCCATCAAGATGATGTGTGTGAGGAGAGGCTGAGACAGCTTGGTTTAAAATCTTTGGAAAAGGTGGGTAGGTGGATTATCCAGGGCCAGACTCTTCTCAGATTTAGGTTGAGAAAGGATGAGAGGTAATGGACACGAGTTACAGGAGGAGATTCTTCACAAAGTGGTCAAAAGGTGGAGGAAGCACCTGGGGAAGTTGTACTCTGTCTTTATTTTTTCTTTTTTCAACTGGGAATGGTACAATGGTACCAGAGTACAAGCCTCTGGGATCTAACTCTAGAAGTAGCTCTGAAGTCACTTTCAACCTAATTTATTCTGCAATTCTTCAAGATGACTCCAGGTGACAGAGCAATAATGCTGCCTAGGTCAGGATGACTTCTCCCTCCTCTGATGGTGACACCACTTCAGATTAAGTCCAGCTGCTCCTTTCCAGACTGTACTTTCCCAGGTTCTTGCCTTGCTGACAGTAGGACTCCTGTACCCAGAGGTGTCTTCCCTTCACCTTCCCATCCTAATTTTTCCAAATTGAGTCCTGCAGGTGGGGTGAGCTATGGGAAAGGCTCAGGAGCTTTTTGTGGCAAGTGTCTTGCATTGCCATTGTCTTTGTAGGTTGTGGGACTTGCAGAGAGTTTACTCCAGGTGCTGAGACCTCCAGTTCAGAAAGGTGTGCTGGAGGAATGGCTCATGAAATACCCCTGCATTCCAGTGGGGCTGAGGAGGGGTTGGGAGGGCTCCTCAAAGATTCCTGAAATCTGCCAGGTTGATGGAGAAACACAGAGAAACTGTTTTAAAGCTCTGTAAATGGCAAGTGAGGTACTGTTGCTCTCCTTTGAAGGACTCCTGTGGCTGTGCCTGGCTCCCCCTCACTGCTGGGGGTCACCTCTGTCACACAACTTGGGACACTGAGGAAGAAACATCCCTGCTTTGTGCTCCTGCCACTCTGAACGGGGCTTTGAAGGGAAGATGACAGATTTCTTCATCCCCTCTTACCTCAAAAAGAGCAATATTGAGAAAGAGCAACCTGGTAAAACATTGCCTTCAGTTCTTGGAGAAAAAGCTTGTTTCTGCTTTGAGTTTTCCAGCAGCAGATGCAACCTTGTCTGGCTTTTATTCACACCTTTTCTCCCTTCTCATGGGTTTTGTTCTCCAGCTACTGATTTCTAGATGTTCAACTGTCTACATGAGAGAGCAGGAATAAAAGATGAAAAGGGGAAAAAATAATTTAAAAAAAAAAAGAGCTATGAAAGAGAATAATAGCACTGGGAGTCTGGGAAACCCCAGTGGGGGTTTACTGAGAAGGTTAAAACACAGTACAAACAAGAAATAAGTGGTGTGAGAGAAGCAGACGCTGAGGAGGTACTTTGGTAACAGCTGAGTTTAAGCTGTAATGAGGAAAAAATTACAGAAGCAGGGAGAATAAATACAAGAGGAAAAAATTGGTTGCATATTAAAGTAATTAATTAAGGTAGTAAATCGAGTCTTCAAAATGGAGCTTTTCCTTGCTGTTTCTCGGATGGCATGTGTGTTTTGTTCAGTTGTTGGACTTGGTTTCATGCTTTTTACCATCAGCTTCCATCTAGGTCTTTGAAAATAAATTATCACATTAACATTTGGATACTTTTAGTACATTGCATTATTTTGATTTGTGCCATAGCCCTTTCCAAGGGGCTGCCAGATGTCTGTAGTGCTTGATTTTTTGTGACTAGTGCAACTTGCTTTTCCCATTCCTGGGTTTGTGACAGGAGCTCAGTTTATAGGATTTCCAGAGTTCCCACAGTAGTCTGGGTGTGTTGGGAATATTGTACTGCTCCTGTTGTTCTGGTGTGAGGTTTATTCCTCTTCATGGATCTGTTAAAGCCTGCCTGGTCTGTGTGGCTGGGAATAAAGTGTGTTTTTAGCTCAGCTGGATGGGTGACCTCTGTGAGAAGGTGCTTGCAGTCCTTGTATCCCTGTTATGTGATCCTTCATGTGTAGGTAAGAACTTTGCTGTTGTTTTCAGAATTGCATGGAAGTACAGTTGCTAAAATTGTCAAAAAATAGGCTCTGTGTTTTATTTGACAATAAAAGCTAACAATAAAATATTCATCCAAGTCAACAAATTTAAGAAAGCTTTTCTAAAGCTTCTATGTTTTGGAAAGTAGGCTGGTGTAATAGAATAACTGCAAAATAATGATTTGCTAAAGAGACTAATGAGCTCAGTTTTTCAAGCAGCATTAATCCCGTGTTTAGCTCGGGATTTCCTGTGTGTGGAGCCCTGCAGTCGCAGGGGCTGTCCCAGCTGGGTGAAAAACAAGCTCAGGAGGGCTGGGATGGAGCTCTGGAGCTCTGGGGCCCGTGGCAGTGAATAATTGCAGAATAGAAGCTCATTGACTAAAGCCTGGTTTACACGGGCTGAAGCGCTGTAGTAAACAGTTTGGATTACTGGGAAGTGACGGATGCTTTCGATTCATATAATTCTTTGGCTAAATCTTGTTAAAAGGAGCTGCATTCTAGAGAAAAGAGAAGTGGTTTTGGAGGCACTGTGGAGAGGAACTTGGTGCATTTTTTGGGTTTTGGTGTGCTGAGAGTATTTTAGTACTTATGTGACTAAGTGGATATTTATTTTGCCATAATGTGTGTTTGATTAGATTACATCAGCTATAAATACTGGAAGCTCTGAAGCATCTATTTCGCTGTCTGTCTCTAATCTTGGCTTTTGAGGAACATTTAATGTCTTGTTGTGGTTACAATTAATCTGCGTGTGTTTTAGCAATTAGTGTTTATGTGTAGCGGGCAGCAGCCAATTCTGGCAACTGTCAATCAGCAGCTGTAACAGGCTCTGAGAGAGGAGTGCAGAAAGCACAAGGTGATTCCCTGCCTGCCTGGTTATTTGGGAATGCAGTTTTGTGGGCAGACACCCTTTCTGGCCCCAGTTATGTGCTGTGATTCCCCAAATAGGCAGTGGGACAGTGGCATTATCGTGGCTTTGATGTGATGAAGATCTCTTGTTACCTTACCAGTTTAATGGGCTAAAGTTTAATTTGCTTCCTTCACCACCTTTTGTAACAGCTGCTGGTTTTTACTGTCTTGTAATTTTCCTTTATGTAGGCATGCTGGCTTGTTTTTAAAAAAACCTTCATTATCATCTAGGAAAGTAGATATCCTGTGAGCCACTAACGGAGGCATGACAAAATACGTAAAAATTCAAAGCATCTGAATTCTTCTGCTTGGCTAAGATTTAATAAAACTGATAATATGAAATTATACAAGCAAAACACAGATGGAGGAGGAAAAATGGTTTGTTTTAAACAGAGAGCATCTCTGGTAGTTCACATTTATGAACTTCCTACTGTGTTTGTAGCCCCCAGCCTTGGGCATTCCCTCCATCTCCAGGGTGTGGGAGCACTCTGCCTATGATTGCTTTTTCCTTATTGTTTGCTTTGAGGCTGTTTGTTTTTTAAAGGAACAACTTAGCAGTAGGATGTACTGGCAGAACAGTGCAGCTTAGTAAAACCAATCTGGACATGTTGTGGAATCTGATATGCCCTGAGCTGGGACTGGGAAATGCTCTGGCTGCTCCTGGCTCTGCAGGCTGGACACCTTGAGCGAGTCCCCATGTGTTTCTCTGGCAGCCACCACCTGTAAAATGGAGATAAAAATAATGATCTTCCTTCAGCTGTTTTCCAGGTTACAGGAGGTGGGCACGGTACCAGTGTCCTCATTAGCATTTTTTAATAAGGTTCTGCAGATTAATGCCCTGCCCTGGTTTGAAGCTGCAGAAACCAAGTGCTGATTTGTCCCACTCTGCCTCCTCCCTTCTCATGAGCTTCTGTACAGGAGTGAGATTATTGCAGTGCTGTTGTGGACAACATCTGAATTCCTTGCCCTGAAGAGTGCAAAGTGAATTTGTGAAAGCAGCAGGTATTAATTTTGTAAGTGTCCTACCACTGGTTTGAGCTCTAATAGTTCCCTCTTGCATTAAGTAGATTTAAATCTCTTTTAAACTATGAGGCAATAAAATATTCAGGATCTGCAAAACAGCTTCTTTCTCCATCTGATATTATCTGTGCCTCCTTTTTGTATATGGATTTTTTTTCCCTCTACATTGATAGGAGAAATGCCACAAAGGCATGAGTTTGTTGGGAAGCTTCAGCTCCATTTGCCAGGTGCTCAGCTGGGCTTTGAGTGTGTCAGCTGTGTTTGCTGCTGCAGATTGTGGAGTAGGTAATTGCAATTTGTTTTATGCACTTTTAAAATGGGCTAACAGCCCTTTTTGTGTGTAATTTTTGTTGTTTCATGTGAAGAATAGAGAGGAGTCTGAGAGTCATTTTCCTTTACATAAAAATACATAAATTATTTAAGCTGATAAAAGAGTCAAAGTTCAAACAAAGGAGGCTCTTCAATTAGACCTCCCCAAAAATAAAAAAATAATCTGTGTTTTCACAGGAAGGCGTTTACTTTATCATAGCTTTTTTGGTTTTGTTTGCATTCAGTAATTGATACACTTGTTACTAATATGTTATATTTTTATACAGTTTCTTTGTAGTTACATGTTGTAAAGTGTCTGATCTATATCTTTTTTTTTTCCCCCTAAACTGTAACACTTCTGTATGAAACCCACCCTTTGATATATGCTGGAAACCACTGGTTACTGTGTATTTTTTAGAGAAGTGACCCCAAGGGATTTATACTCAGCACCCAACTTCTAGAGGCTGTTTATTACTGGGTTTTGCAAAACCTTCATCATGGGAAAGAAACAAAGGAGTGAAAATTTGGGCTACTGGAATGTAAAATTAGGGAGAAAACAAACCTTTGAATGTAATTTCAGTACTAGCAAACTATTGTGAAATCTTAGTTTAAGATAAATAAATAGTCTTTTTCCAGGCTGTGGGTAAAATACACATCCCCTCCCTGTGCCTGCCTTCAGAGCGCGTGGTACTGGACTGAAGCCCAGTTGGTGGGGCAGGAGGGAACGGGCTGGAAAACCAGAACCCCCAGCTGCAGGGCAGGAACAGGGGCTGAGAGCAGCACTCCCACGTGAAAAGCAAAACCAAACCAAGCATTGCTGCATTCCTGGTTCTATTTCCCAGATCCACAGCGAGGCAGGTCCTGATGCCGGTAACTTTCCCGTGTCTCTGACAGCATCTTCCCTTCCTCAGGCGCCGATGCGGCCGGGACGGAGCCCAGCAGCTCGGACAGCAGGGTGGAGCGGCCGGACCCCTACTCCAGCGTGGAGGAAGCGCTGCTGGGAGGGGAATCCAGCTACATCCACCAGCCCCTGACTCCGGAGAAGGAGGACGCGCTGCAGGCCGCCACCGTGGCCAACCTGCGCGCGGCTCTGATGAGTAAGAACAGTTTGCTGTCGCTGAAAGCCGACGTGCTGGGCGACGACAGCTCGCTGCTCTTCGAGTACCTCCCCAAAGGCACGCACTCGCTCTCCCGTAAGTTGGCCTTCTTCTGTTTTTTATTTTAGTGACACTTTAGGGGAAATCTTTATAGCGAGAAGGAAACTCGGGTCAGCGCTTGGTTTGTTGCTGCTGGTGTGTTTATATCCAGGTTTAAGTCCTGCTTCATCCCGCTTTCCGTAAAGTTTGCAAACTTTTGTCTGATATTGATCCAACTTTAATGTTAACTGCTGAAGTCGTAGAAGAAAATATTCAGCCTGTGGCATTTGCCCTCAAATTTCTGTTTCACTCATTTGCACAATGGTACTTAAAAACAAAATACAAGTATTTGAGTCATTATGGGAAAGGTTTTGAATCCAAGCTTGATTGATGTTGAACAGCTTGAATGTTGCTCCTATGTCTGTGGAAACAATTGGGGTGTTGTAGGTTGTATGATCTTTACTTCTTGCAGTTTCATTTTAGATCTGTAAGTAGTGAGCAGCTATTGATTTTGTTATACTTGCACCTGGAAATGAATGTTTTTCTACTGGTGATCTATTGGAGACAGCTGATGTGAACCATTAGGTGTGGACAGCTGATTTTTCAGCATATTTTTGTGTTTTCTTCATTGTAGCCTCATTCTCTAGTAGGTAAAGAAAGAAATTATTAATGCTGTATTTTAATAATATCGAGAAGATACATGATTTGTGAAATAGAATAGAGCAAGCAACAGTTTTCTGAGTACCACATGTAAATTTCCAGAAGAAAAGGTGTATCTTTATCTATGCTGAGAAAATTGACCAGGTAAATAGAATGAAAAGTTCACTTAGGATATCTGTTATTCTATTTTCTTTTCGTTTCCTCAATGGGAAAAGATAGATAACTTTAATGGTCATAAAATTAGAGAAAGCACAGAATCCCAGAATGCTTTGGGTTGGAAGGGACTGGGAAGATCATCTTTTTCCAACCCTTGCCATGAGTAGGAACACTTTCCACTAGCCCAGGATGCTCCAAGCCCTATCCAAGTGGCCACCTGGTCCCTGGAGTTGTGTGACAAAGGGAAATAAGTGCATAATGCAGTGTCAGACTTAGTGTCTCTTTTCACTTCTCATGTCTGAACACTGGGATTGTTTCTAGAGAAATCCAAAAACCTCGAAGTTTCTGTACCTTATTCCGTAGCTTAAATCTTTGTGGGGAATGGCAGTGTTCCTGTTTCTTTCACAGTACCTCACTTCCCGAAGGATCTCCAGTTAAATCAGATTTAGATGGTTGGGATTGGGCTCCAGGGTTGAAAATCCCTCAGCTGCAGTGGAACAGCACAGATGTGGCTCAGTTCAGTGTTAGGGTTTGGCTGCAGGGAGCAGAATGCCCTGAGCTGGCACAGGGATGGGTGGGAGCCTGGATTGATGCATGACCGTGGGGTGATGGATGCACCATGGGTTCAGATCTGTGGCTCCTGACAGGTGAAATCAGCAGTTTCATCTTCTGTCTTGATAATTTGGAATAATGACAGGGCTGCCCTCTATCCATCATCCTTCTCCTTGTTGGAGGATTTTGGGGTTTACTTAAAAACTGAAGCACCACTTGACATAAAGATAAATGTGTATGAAGCAGTCATAAATCCGGGTTAAAACTTAGAGATTTCCCAACCACCTGAGAAGCAGAGTTTGGGGATGGGCATGGTGCAGGCAGGAGACCAGCTGGATTTAAAATAAAGCTTTAGAAAAGGGAGTGGTTGGTAGCTCACTGAAGGATGCCATGGCCCAGGAGGTCTTGTCCAGCATCTATTTGAGGTCCTTATTTTCCATTCTTCTCACTGTTACTTGGATTTCATTCAGCTGAGCTTCAATTATCTTATCTTTATGGAAGCAAAGTGAAATGTCCAAGTCAAAAGCAAGACTTTCTGCTTGGTCTGTAGCTCTCACAGCAGTTGGGGATGTGGCTGTGGCCTGGTAAGAGGGTTTTTATAGAAGCCAGGAGTTAAGAGACATATTTTTCTTTCATCTTATTCAGATTCACAGGTATCAGTTTATTTTAATCACTTGAAAAAGATCTTGTGATATACGATTCCCTTTTAAGTGGTCATTACTGAATACAACAGGACATCAAGTTTGATGAGAATTTTCAGTGTATAAAATGACAGTGAAGCAAGTGGTAGGAAGATGGTGGAGATGTAAAAGCACAGTCTAGGTTGCTGCTGGCTTTGTAGGTGTTTCTGACATTTTTCTTCAAAAACAATTTGAGGATGTTGAGTCATTTTAAGTCCTGAATTATATTAAAAAAAAAAAAAAAAAAAAAAAAAAGGAGGAGGGAGTAGGTAGGAGCACTGTGAAAAAGATAGAATTTAACAAGACAACCAAACCCAGTGGTTTTCATCTGTCTTGATTTGAAAAGAAATGCACTAATTTCGGGGATTATAAGTGATCAGTCTTTCTTGACTTCAAAGGAGTGAACTGTTTTTTAATCTTGGCTGCTATCACTGGATTGTCTTCACTTACAAAGCACTGCAGTACATAACTGCCTCAAGGAGCAGTATTCAGGTTTTGTTTTGTTGGTTTTTTTTTTCTGGAGGAAATAAGACTTAATGGAGGTGGACAGATGCAAAGAGGGTGTTAAACATGTTTAAAATTTGGATGAGCCATTTCTAAAAGGGATATTACTCTCTGAGTTATTGCACACATTAAAAGTTTTCACTTGCTCTTCCACATAATTCTTCCAGTTTTAGAATTAGAGGATATCCCAAGGTTTTCATTTTACCCCATGTTCTTTTTATCTAATTCATTATATGATCATATGTGGTATGAACTTGACATTCTGCTGGTGGAAAATGAAGCCCAGAATGGGGGGGGGGGGGTTGTATCACTATGGTGAATTTCTGAAATTAACCAGTTCAAACTCATTTAAAATCAGAATGGAAGACTTAAGTATCTTGCCATTTGGATAGCACAGTTACCAGATAACCTGCAGCTGAAAGGCTCTGAGAGTTTGATGTTCATGATGTGTGATCAAGATTGACATTGTTCATGTGCTTTCTGGAAACCTGGAACATGCAGGTTTTGCAGAAAAAAATGTGAGTTACTCATGGATAACACCGAGGTCTGGGGAGCTGAACCTGCCTGGCTTGTTGCTGGGGGTGCCTTTCAGATAAGACATCATAAGAGTTTTCCTGGTCTTGCCATGTTTTCCTGGTTTGTCTGTAAAAGCAGGTGGTTGTGCTGTGATTTCCATTCCAGCAGAGCTGCTCTGCAGAGCTCCTTGGTTTAATAACGTGTCTTATTTCATTTATGAGCCTGAACTTTGGTAGCATTGTTCCGCACGGTTACATCACACGGCCAGAAGTCTCAAAGGCTTCAGTCAAATGTTTTGAGGTGGTTTTGCCAAGTATAATCAAGAAAATGAGAATTTGAATATTCATCAGAAAATGAAGTGGTTAGTTTACATCCTTGTTTTCTCATTTAAAAAAAAAAGAGAACTTTCAGATCGTGGAGGGGGGACGACTCCCTTAAAGGGTGACTTCCACATTTCAGAATAGCACATTTGAAGGCTTTTTTATATGTCTAAGTTTGGCTTTTCCTGTTTACCCTGTTGCATCTGAAACTGTTTATAGAAGCAATTCCTATGAAGCTTCCAGTCCAAGTGATTACATGGTACACAGAGCCCTTTTCTTTTGGGCAAACCAGCTAATAGGTTATTTTTAGTTAGTGGTTCATTGGAGCCAAAAATTTATCCTTGCACTGGATGTTAAGAAGTACATTTTATACAGCAGTCAACTTTCCCAGGAAGAAGTTAAAGGTATTCAATTTGGTTTGGGATTTTTGTACGTGGTAAAAGAAGATTTAGGAGAGAATGGATGCAATTTTAAATGAGATACAATAACTTTGCCTTTCTCTTTTCCACAATAGTTTACTGTCCAGCTGTCACAAGAATTCTGTATTCACACAAATATTGCTAAACCCCTGCTTCATTTTCTGTGTGCAGAACTGACTGAAGGAAAGTGGTTTTGATCCCTGATTTAGAAGTCAAAATACTTTCAGTTAAAATTCATTTTAGTACAAGTTTAGGAGGGAAAAAGGTTTCTCACATTATAAGTCAAAATGGACATAAATCTGCATTCTTGTGTACAAAGTGTGGGTCACTGATGTGGGTTTCTCTCTTCTTGTGTTACTTGCAGTTGTTGAAACCAAATAAATACTATTTATTGTTTGAAAGCTCATCTTTGTGTTGTATATTTTTGTGTGTTTGTACACCTTGGATGATAGTTTATTGCTTCCCCAGGCTTTATTTCATTGCTTGTTTGTTAGCCTTAATTTTTGCTTTAAGAAGTGCAGAGGTTTTTTTGGAACTTGTGAAACTCTGGAAAGGTGCTAATAAAGAATTCATCAAGCCAGGCCTCACTGGTTCATGTTTACTGTGTGCTGAAACTCCATTAGTTCAAAGAAGTGTAACCCAGAGATGCCTTTGGGGCAGTTTGAATCAGTTTGGGATGTTCAGGGGTGGAAAAAAAAAGGAACATATGTCTGTCTAGGCAGGAATTCTGCAATGGATCTGCAGAGCTGGATTCCTGGTAACAGTTTCTAAAAGGAAATACTGATAAATTCCTTTTTTCCCCTGAATTTTTCCTATCTTGAATTTCTGGCATTTTTTTGTCCTAGTTTAAATTGACAACAGCAGCAGATGAGCAGCACCTGAAGGAAACCTTGGAGCATTGTTACCCACCTGATTAGTGTTAATTAAGTTGGGAAAGATATCGATCTGTGATCAAAGTGGAGGAAAGTAAATCAAACATCCAGCTTGTGGCACAGGAGCAGAATATCCTTTGATAGCTGATAAAAGAGCAAAGTTTGGGGTTGTTCACATTTTGAAACCTTGGTGTGGTTTCACTCCAGTGCTTTGTTGTCACCCAGATCACAGCGCATTGTATTTGGACACAGTGTAAACTGTGACTTATTTGTAGCTGTATTAAAAAGTGGTTTTTTTATATCCCTGAAGGTTTCCATCAGACTCTTTTTTGCTGAAAATTGAAAAGCCTTTAGGGCATAGAACACTTTAAATATGAATTTGTTTATTTTATGCCATATTTGCTTCTGGTTTTGCCACCTTGCATTTCAAAAAGAACAACCTGCTCAGTATGTCATTCCAATATTCAGTCAAGGCACGTGCTAAAGTTTGTATAATAATTTATGATGTACAGTGATATTGATGACACAGTCTTTATTTGTATTTAGCTTTGTCATTGATCCTCAGGGCAGTTTCTGGAATATTGTTTTCCATTTGGCTGTTGCTACAGTGTAGGCAAGGGCCGGACAGAGCATGTTTTCCTTTTGAATTATGGGAGATTCTTAGATTGTAATGAATGTCAGGTATAATTGAACAGTTTTGTACAAATATTTGAACCTCCATCCTTGCTAAATATAGAGTGACAGGAATCCTTTTTTCCATCTTTTGTAAAGCACTTTGAGATCAAGTACTGACAGTCTGATATTAAATAAACCACCATGGACAGATCTTGAGATATGAACCTGTGACATAAACTTTGAAGAAAGTTAGTGGAATGAAGTTTGTGTGTACATTCCTTAAAGGTGGAAGTGTATGTGTTCACAGTGGTGCTTCTCCAAGAGACACGTGGATATTTGTGCTACATTGTGCTTCTTTCTCCTGACAGACTCTGTAGTGACCGAGCCCTGCGATGTCACTCCAGTACACACAGACATTTGGGTAGGGAGGCTGGTGTTTTAAAAAAAAAACAAAAAACAAAAAAACAAACAACCCATCAACCAGAAAGACCAAAAGCCTGGCATCCCTGTCCTGCTGCATTCCCTCCCACTGACAGAAGCTGAGCTGCGAGTGCTGGGGCGCTGCCTTTGCGAGGCCGTTTTTAAAGCCACCAGCTGGTGCTCGTTCACGTGGGTGAGATTCGTTTCCTGTGTTCCCCAGGGCCTGGCACCAACTCGAATCCTTCAAGGGGTGAAAGTGATGGCAAAGTGGAAGCACCATCCCCCCCGCTGCCTTCAGCACACCTTGCCACTCAGAGCCCCCCCAGGATCTGCTCTTCTGGTGAAATGTCACCAGAAACTGGGATAAAAGGAGAGGTGCCTTCCTCAACCCAGGTAAGATTGGGTGGGAGGGGGAAATAAAAAGAATTTGAAATGCAAAGATGTCTGTTTGATCAAACCCTCCCCAGTTAGGAATATTTTGAAAGATCTAATACCTTTTACTTCAATCTGTGAGCTTTTGTAATAAAAAAATACAGGTTATTTTAAAACTAGAAATCTGTTGAGGGTCAGGACTGGTGCTGTCCCAATTTTAGGCTTTCTGTCTTACCACAACAGAACTTCTGTCCAAAAATGTCTGGGAGTTTTTAAATATAAATGCCCTTTTTATTGTAAATTCCTTCATTTGCACAGCATTGCACACTAGCATATAATAATGGCATGAGACCTCAGCAATCCCTTGCTCACTTCTGGTGTTGGGCATTTCTGCCTCTTGTAACTGACTAAACTCAGACAGAAGTGGGCTGGCTCTCTCTATTACAGAAGTCAGAAGTTTGACCTAAAATCCATAGCTTTCTGCAGATTTCCTATTCTTAATATTACTGAATGTTACTCTATTAAATAAATGGGTGGAACGCCCAGATTTTGCAGTCCCCGTAGAGCAAAGTGAGCCGGTCTGCACAGACCTGCCGAGGCTGCAGCATGCCTCTGCCTCATACAGGGCTGCCATCTGCCACACGCTGGCATATTGCTAAGGATTTATTAAAAAAAAAAAGATAAAATCAGCTTTTATTTAGAATTTGGATCAGCAGAGCCAGAGGGCATTGCGGAAAGGGAGCTATGCAGAAGGTGTTTGTGTTCTGCAGGCTCTTCTGTGTGGAAAAGTAAAGTACCTCTGGAGGGCTAAGGGAGAATTTTCCAGTTCTGTTGTGTGAGCTAAAAATATTCTGTCCAGTATTTCCCTCTGGCCTGAGTGGGAGCTACGGATGCTTAGTGAGTCTGGAAACTGAGTAGTTACTCAAAAAGGGATGTTGATTACTGTCTTCAAAACACCAAATGATAAGGTAGTGTGGAGCAAGATAAAGGCCCAGTTCACTGCTCTGGTAGTGAAAGCTTTGTGAAGGCACTTTGAGTTGCCAGGTCAAACGACTGAGCCTTGCTTAGAGAAGGGATGAAGGCAGTGACAGCGATGGGACTCAGAACTCTGCCTGCAGGACAAGTTCTTGTAAATGCCTGCCCTAACTTCCCTGTGCTTTTCCTTTGCAGGTTGCCTACGATGGATTGCTGGCACTCTGGCAGTTTGATAACTCTGACTCAGGTAAGCAGAGAGAAAAATACATCTTTAAGCTGTCATTATTTTATATCAGAAACGGCTGATCCATGCGTGTGTACCCATGGTGCTTTTCAGATTCGAGTTTCCCAAGATCTGAAGACGCGGACGTCTCCACCGATGGGACCTTCCTGGATTCGGCCCTGGCCAGGAGGCTGACCTGTGGCTTCTGCAGGAGGGTGTTCCAGCATGCTGAGGAGCTGAGGGAGCACATCCACGAGCACAGCTTCTCCATGCTCCTTCCACTCGACGTGTTGGACTGCTCCCGGCCCGGCCTCGCCGACGGCGCTGCTGCCGGCCAGCTCGGCCGCTTCCAGTGCTCCAAATGCCCCGCCAGCTTCACCCTGAAATCCAACATGGATCGGCACGAGAAGACCATCCACTTCCACTGTAAGAAGATGCAGTGTCCTAACTGTGCCAAGCTGTTTCGTGACAAGACAGACTTAAACCGGCACCTCCTGTCCGTGCACTCGAGCGAGCGCGCCTTTGTCTGTCTCTGCTGCGGGAAGGGCTTCGGCACCCAGAAGAGCCTCAGTAGCCACGTGAAAATGTGTTACCTGGGCTCTGCCCACCTGGCTGGGCTGGAGCTTTTGGACAGTGTAGGACAGAGCAAGGATCCTCAGGATGCATAGCTGCTGTTGTTGTATATGAGACACTTCCTTGAACTAGGAAAATCAAATTGTGCCATGGTTCTCGTGCTGCAAATAAACGTTCCACAGGTGTAATTTCACAGAGTAATTCCCCAAAGCTGATCAGTTGATGCTGTGCTGGTTCCAGGTGCTGTGTCACTGCAGCCTTTGGGCAATTTTTGTGCAAAGATAACTTTTTTGGATCCATAAAACAGGCACTTCGGCTGTTTCATTGGAGTGCTCATTGTGTGTTCTGACACTACCTTCAACTGCTTCATCAGTAGATCTCAAAGTGCTTTATAAAAGAAATGGTGATGTTTTCCTCCAGTTCCTCAGGAAAATAACATCCCTCAGGTTATTGAAAGTGCTAGCCAATAGAATTAATACTAGAATTCAGTTCTGAGTTCTGCTCTGTCCATTAGACCATTTGGGCATTCCAAGGATTTTCACTGTGAACTTAGGAGCTGTGGAAGAACTGTGGTAGCTGTCTGTAAAGTAGTTTTCTATGTCTTTCAAAAGAGGAAAAACATACTGCTTGTTCATATGTCCAGTAGGGTATGTTATTTGGGCTTGAAAGTTGTTGCAAGGCTTGCATCTTTTGCTGATACTATCTTTCAGTACTTTCAGGGCTTTTTTCAAAAAACATACTGGAGTGTGGCTGTGGTTTTCAGTGATGCTGTACATTTTTGTGACTCGTTTGGTTTATATACTGTAATTGTTAACCAGGCTGAGTGTGGTGGTGTTGAAGCAGAGGAAGGAGGCTTTACACAGATTTAATTGTAACTTGGGGTGTGCATACAGAATCAGTAATGGCTGTTCCTGGTGGGTAGAAATCTGTAATTCCTGTTTCATTCTATGAAATTCACTTATTTTTTAAAAAGATTATGTATTTCTGTGTCTCTTGCTATATATTTACATACAAAACCAGATTATGGTAACTGTGAAATGAAAGTAGCATAATTAAGAGCAGTGCTTCCCAGCTGCTCTGTGTGCAGCACAGCTTGTCAGCATGTGGGGTTTCTTTCCTCAGTGTGAGAAACAGCTGAGGAGACTTCTGCAAATGTTCTCTAGAGTTCTTCAGGGAGGTTCTTTCTCATGATACTGCTGCATCTCAGGGAAGCAAAAAATAAGAAATACTTAGCTGTGCACAAAGGACTTGGTGAGGAGCTTCTTCCCCAGCCCTTTCCTATGGAAAGGTGATTAAGAGAGCCCATCAGGTCCTGCTGGACTTGTGGAGAAGGAACAGGTACATTGTGGTGCAGCTCTGCTCCACCTGTTCCTGCTGGGAGTCAGGGAGATGGCTCCATGCCCCCCCAGGGCTGGGAACCTGGAGTTTCCCTGCTTGGCTTGGTTCTTATTCTTCATTTGAGCAGGCTGCAGTCAGAATTGAGCATAAATTCCTATGTGATCACTGTAGTACACTTTAATCATTTGGGTGTAAATGTTACAGTTTTGCAAAGTCAGGTTCGTTTTTTCCGCTCTTGTTCCCGTTGACATCTTTGGCATCGGAGATCTCGGCTGTCTGTGAATGTGTGTAGCTTTTAGTGTCAGCTTCCCTTGTGACACATGTCAGAGTAATTGCCTCATTATTTATTTTGCTCTTAAATAATCAGCAAGTGAGAAAGGAGAAAGCTGAGCCAGAAAACGAAGTTGTAACCCAGTGAATCTTATCTAGAGATTTGGGAGCAGCAGGGAAGGATTTGTCTGACTTGGGAAAGTGAGATACCAGCAAAAGCAATTTCAATAAACTTTAAAAGGCTTCATTACATAATAATAGTTAATGAGGTTTCATGTTTGTTCATTTTTCTTGTATTTTAGAATTTAATTCAACATGGAATTCTTCTTCTGTAGTCAGGTCAACACTGTCTCTAATAGAGGTTTTAGTAGTATTTTCCTTGGCCTGTGCATCAGAGTGCTTTCTGACTTCAGCACTGGGAATTTCCAGTGCTTCCCTTCAGGATCAGGACTAGGTTTTTTAAATTGTGAGAACTGAAGAGTATAATTGGGCAGAGCTTTATTTGGTTTGTGTAGAACAGGTGTTAGAAGCAGGATTTTACTGTTAGGAAATGGCATGGGAAGCTGATGGGAGGTGTAAGTCTGACAGTTAAATTGCACCTTGCTATTTATAACCTTAAATATAAAGAGGATTTAGTGGACAACAATTCTCCTGAAGTTTGTGAATTCTTTCTAATAACCCAAAGAATGTAGTATTTCAGTGATTATTAACTAGATGACAGTTTACAGAGTTAATCCAGAGCGGGTCCATCAGGCATCACTAGTGCTTTTCCTTCACTCTCAGGGATGTAGGAGCCTGTTTCCTTTAACAGCCTCAGTGAAATAAGTTACTTGAGATGACAATACCAAAGAATTTTTTCTTGAGCATTATTGTGTTGATTTTAAAAACACACATTTCCATAAATATTTCAGTGGCATTAAGTACACAGATTTTTACTGTGTCACTGTTTCTGTTTCCTTCATTTCTTTGTGCTGTGTCCAGTAGCTCTTTACCCATGGTGCTGCTGTTTATCACCTTGATGATCATGTTAAAGGTGATTTCTTAGGACCTTAATGCTGCTACACTTAATGCTGCTCTATAATATGTTGTCATTTAGACAAAGGGTGATGCTCATACCAAAGCTGGTATTTGTGCATTAAATAGATGTACTGTGGGTGCGTGTATTTTACAGGACTGTGAAAATGTTAATGCTGCACTACTCTTATTTTTCTGACCATGCTGCTGTTTTTGAGGTGTTTCCTTTTGTAGATACCAGAACTAAATATGTGACTATTCAGTGCAATAATAGTTTTCAATAAAACTATAGCTGCAAACAGTGTTCTGTGAGTATTTTTAAATACAGAAGCTGAAAATACTGGTTTTGAGTGATTTAAGCTGAATGCAGGCATGAGGGATCTTGGAATCAGAGTCAGGAATAGGCTGTTGGAAGTCCATGGACGTGTTGGAAGCAGGTCATGCACAGTATAAGGATTAAAAATATGTGGATGGTTAAGGGGTAAGAGTGTGATTTCCCTGAGCTAATTTAATAGTGCAATAGTCAACGAGAAGGATGTTTGGAGACGTTCTGAGATAAATCTGTGTGTTCTGCTTTCTCTCTTGCAGTCAACGAGTTCACAGTCATCAGGAAGAAGTTCAAGTGCCCGTACTGCAGCTTTTCTGCCATGCACCAGTGCATCCTGAAGAGGCACATGCGGTCCCACACGGGAGAGAGGCCCTATCCCTGTGAGATTTGTGGGAAGAAGTTCACCCGCCGGGAGCACATGAAGCGCCACACCTTGGTAAGGGCAGTGCCAGGGGGCATCAGCCCTTTTGTTCAGGCAAAGAGAACAGGGGCTTTGCCTCAGTAAAGTCTGGATTTTGTTTGCCACTCAGGGCTCATCTGAAGGCTTCTCCTGTATCTTTTTGTCCTGTCTTTCCAAGGCCTTGTAGCTGGCTGCCTGTTCATCCCTCCTCCTGCTCTCCAAGCTCAGCTAGAGGCTTTCCAAGGTTTTGGTTGGATATTAGCAAAAAATTCTTCACTGAAAGGGTTGCTCAGCCCTGGCACAGGCTGCCCAGGACAATAGTGGAGTCACCATCCCTGGAAGGGTTTAACAAATGTGTAAATGTGGCTTTTGGGGACATGATTTAGTGGTGGACTTGGCAGTGCTGGGGGAACAATTGGACTTTATTTTAGAGGCCTTTCCCAATTTTAACAATTCTTTAATTCTATGACTTAGTGCAGAAAGCTTTAAAGCACATTGCTCAGCAAGAGCTTGAGGCAAAGCTACTCTGGTCTGGCCATGCTTAATTATCAAAAATGCTGTTACACCTTATTAAAGAGGCTCCTCAGCTCTGACTGTGAGGCTGGTGCTGGTGTCTGGCTCTTCACAGCTTCTTCAGAAACAAAATTTTAAGCCGAACTTTGATTATTTTTCTTTTCAGACTAGAAATGATTTGCCATCCTAAAAATGGTCTCAAAGCTTGTGGTATTGTGGCAGAGCAGTGGTAGTTTCTAGGCAATAATTCCAGCAGCAGGCCTGACCCACCACCAACAATGCCCCAGGTCCCTCACCAGGATCCTGGAGCCTCGTGTGACATTTTCCCACAGTGCCCAAATCCCCATCATGTCCTTCCCTTCCTTTGCTGATCCCATGTCTGTGTGGATGAGTGCCCAGCCATCTGCTTGGGCACTGCCTGCTCCCTGAGGTGTCCCTTCCCTCTTTCCTTGGGGTGCTGGAGCTCTGGAGGCAGATCCCAGTGTGAGCTCAGTCCTGCTGCAAGCACACAGGTTTTGGGATCTGTTACTGGTTTTGCAACAGGGAGCACCTTGTCATGTCAGCTGGTTGGCTCCAGCTTTTTATTTCTGAGAACTTTTCCTTTTTAAAATTGTGTTTTCCTAAGTTTAAAATGTGGACAGCATATTTCCCCTTCTCTTCTTGAAATATGGACATTTAATCAGTTAGACCATCATCTTTCTAATGGCACTGTCCTATACTGAGGACCAAATGCTGTTTCTGTGTTTAATACTAATTTGGCTGTAAAGGGAATAAGATTAATTTCTGTTCAGTTGCATCCAGGAATATGGCTCACTTTGAACCTGCTGACTGAGCTGTCAGCATTGGAAAAGAGGAAGCAAGGTGATCAGTTTTTTAGTAGAAATTCAGCCTGGTCTAGTGGAAGGTGCCCCTGCCCCTGGAAGGAGTCAGAACTAGATCAGCTTTAAGGTCCCTTCCAACCCAAACCATTCTGTGATAATTACAAATTGATTTAGTACCTGTTTTATGATTTCTTTTTATATGGCTCTTTTAGCCCTTATTCTGCACCCCTGACCACCTTCTGTTCTCCTATTCAGCTTTTGATGCCTGAAAATCATTCTTGTACGAGCTGAAAATGAGTGATACCTATAGATCCTGCTGGATGACTCTGAGCAGCCCTGTCCAACTGCTTTAAAAAAGTAATAAAATTGAATGCCTTTGTTGATGCAGTAGAAGAATATCGTGGGGACTGGCTTGGAGCAGGGGAACCTGCAGCCAGAGCATATCAGAGGCACTCACAGGCTTTGAACACGGCTGGGACTGGTGCAACACAGAGCCTGAGCCAGTGTCCTGCAGTAGTGAGGGCTGAAGGGCTACAATGGGTCAATTTGTCCTCTTCCCAAAGAACTTTAGCTCAGCTGAGTATTCTGGAGCACAGGGTTGTGCAGAGTCAGGTGGTGAGAGCTGGTGATCCCATGCGGAGGCAGGAGCAGGGAGCAGGCATCCAGGCAGCTGATTTAAAATAAAAGGAAGGACTTTAATCAGCAAAAGCTTTCCCACAGGCTGTTGTGAGCATGAAAAGAAGAAACGAGTTAAAAAGGATTAGGGACTGGTGATATGTACCCGAGGCTCTGGCGGCTGCTGAGCTGCTCAGAACAATCCCAAACCACTGGCATTGGATCCTTGTGTGCTTCTACACCACTTCCTGAAGTGTCTCCTGAGGATCAGTGCCAGACACGGGGCATCGAGTGCCTGTGCTGTCCCCGTGTGGTGCTAATATATAAAAGAATAAAGAAAAAGAAATATAAAAGAAAAATACATATTTATAATACATACTGGGCAGCCCTGAAGCAGTCAGGCAGTTGGACTAAAAGATTGTCATAGATCCCTTCAAACTAAACTTATATATATATACATATATATATATATAATCAATATGTATTTTACACATAGATATGTATAATCTAGATAGAAAGTACCTGATGAGGCTCCTTGTGGTGGAGTTGGGGAGTTCTCACTGCTCTGGTTTCCTTTGGCAGAGGAGCAGGTGGGTGGTATGACAAGCTCCTTGCTTTCCAAGTGGCAAAAGTGGCCAGGGACAGTTTTCACCTTTAATCTGGTGTTTTGTGCTTCTCAAAGTACATAATTCTGCTCACTGAATAGTGCAGTTTCACCCTGGAAGTGAATTCTTTCATCCTGCAGAGCATTTTCTTTGCTTCCTTTACTGACCACGTATTCTGCAGTAGCTTCATATGCCCAGGATTCTTGCATCATGAGTTATGGAAGAGAAACATTTTTGTCAAACCAAAGTAGTCAGAAATAAGGTGAGAAGTGCATTCCGATGCATTTTTTTGGGAGATACAGGAGATATTCTGAGAGCTCCTGTTCTTTGGTTCTGGAAAACAGTAGGAGCAGGAGGGAGACCATGAAATCACCATGACATTTAACACTGGTTTTATCGGGGTTGTTTTTCTTTGATCTTCACAGAACTGTTGCCTGTGGATTGTTTTGTTGGTTGTTTTGTTTTGTTTTGTTTCTTTTTAACATTTTCCTCTTGGTGGTGGGTGTGATACAACTATTGCACTCCAGAAAAACAGAAGGAAAAAGGAAGAAAAAAAATTATGATAAAAGTTTGTCTCAGACTTATGAGTGTGTTGATGAACAGGCAGTCCCAAAGGATTTTCCATTGTGTGTCATCATTGCAGGGTTGAATTAATCGTGGTGGGTTTGAGTTCATGGTGGAAGCCAGTTGTGATTTCAGGAAGCTGTTATACATGAAATGAAGAGCTTGACTCAGGTAGAAGAAAGATCAGAAAGACTTTATTTACAATTTTGCACAGCCCTTTTATAACGTGCTGCGCTAAGGAACCGTGTAATTGGTCAGTAAAGACAACTCTTCATTGGTTAAATAATAGAAACAACACCTGTGAGGGAATTGTTATGAGAACCTAGATGTGTTATGAAAGAATAGAAGACTTACTTACATTCACTGTCCTAGAGAGGAATGAATTCTCTCAAGGAAAGAAGAAATCAGCTACTAACAGGCTGAAAACTCCACAGACTCAGAAAATCAGACCCACAGGTAGCGGTTGTGGCTTCGCCTTTGCAAGGACACGGGAGCAGCTCTCATTCCACTTCCATTGGCATTCACCTCTGTGGTCTTTCTTCTTCTACAGGTCCACAGCAAAGATAAAAAATACGTCTGCAAGGTTTGCAACCGGGTGTTCATGTCGGCGGCCAGCGTGGGGATCAAGCACGGCTCCCGCCGCCACGGCGTCTGTGCCGACTGCTCCGGCCGCGGCATCGCCGGGCACCTGGACCACAACGGGGGAGAGGGGTCCCCAGACGAGTGTTACCCTGGGGAAGGGCAGTACATGGAAGACCCGGATGACATCAAAGTGGAAGGAGACGAGGAGATGGGAGACGACGACGACATCAAGTGGAAGGATGACGTGGGGATGTCACAGGATGATGTGATTTTAGATGATGACAAAGATGTCGACTCCCCGCAGGAGCAGGACAACTCTGGGGAGAACGACAAGGATTTTACCTGGATTTCTTAGGGATTATTTTTTTGTTGGTTTTTTTTTGTTCGTTTGTTTCGCTCTGTTGTTTGTAGGGGGAGGGAGGGTGGGGAGGAAGGAGTGTGTTGGAAAAACTAAGTAGCCTTGTTGTCGTCCATGTGTGCAAAATAACTCTTGTGTTTTCTAAACAAGTCCTTCTCTGTTCCACTCAGACACTGTCTTAGCAGGGTCGCTTCCAGCGGCACGACTGACTTCGCCTTCCCCCTTTTCCCTTTCCCTTTTCCCCCTGTGACCCCCTGCCCATGGCCACCCCTTTGGCCAAGCCAGCCAGGCTGCCCAAGAGGGAGGTGGAGGCTCTGCAGGTGTGAGGAGGCTGGTGAAGCATGAATCCTCCTCCCCTGCCCACTCTGAACTGAGCACTGGGGAGGTCTTTGTGGACAAAGCAGGGTTGTTGGTTGGTTGGGTTTTTTTTACACCTTGTCTGTGCTAAAATCCCAGCAGCAGTGGAATTTCAAGCTAAGGTTGTGAAAGCAGAGGGATGGATGTGTTGGAGGGCTTCCCCTGATGATATAGGCCTTTTGCAAAGTTATTTAAAGAGTTTTAATTTTTTTTTTTAGAGCCAAATAGATCAAAAGGCAAGTCAGATTACAGCCTTACAAATACTTTTCTTGGATTCTTAGCTTCTAAAAGAATCACCATCAAAGACAGATTGTGACTTTTCTTGGACCTACTGGCATCTTACCCATGTCCTGTCTTCCAGCCTTGGTCATCCACAGGCACTGAAACACTTCTGTGCATCTGGAAGCACCTTTTGCTCTAGAGGACACAGTTTTGTCATTCTTCTCCACAAATATCTTCACTTTTCTCCCTTTGCTCAGCTGCCTTTTTCACAAATATATGCAAACTGTAGCAAAACCGAGGCATTCAGCCAAGTGCAGGATGAGCTGGGAAAGGTGAGAGGCCGAGGTGAGGAGATCCCAGCAGGGTGGAATCTTGCTGCTCCTGTCCCATGGACTTTTGTGGGGCCAGGATTTCATCTGGGTACCTCATTCTTCCTTGCCAATCTCAACATTCTCGTTGATCATGGGTAGATCTAACACCTACTTAATTCATGACAAAAAACTTCAGCTTTAGTCCAACTGGTTCCATGTAAATTTTCCAATAAACCATTTTTTCTTTAAATAAGAACCAGGTTTCTCTCCCAGCGTCTTCTCAGACTCTGTGGGGCTTTTCCAGATAGTTGGATTCTCCCTGTTCATATCGGCCACTGTTGCCTTCTTCCAGCTACACCTAAATAACAACAGCAACAACGTGTGTTGGAATTGTCTTATTCCTGAGAAACAGCTTGTTCTACCTTCATCTCTTTGCTTCTGGTGCTTTTTTAAAATAAAAAAGCCTAAGACCTCGCTGCAACCTTTGCCATCAAGCAATTTTCTATGATGTCCATGACTGTGGTACCTTGAAACCTGCCACGAAAGACAACCCATTGCCAGAAGCCAAATGACTCAAGGTGCTATTTTTCTTCCTGCAGGCCTGGTGGTCCATGAGATAAAGTGTGGTTCCACCCAGCAAAAGAATTAAAAGTATATTGTACAATAAACCCTCAAGTGATCTGAAAGGATTTAAGCCACTCGGTGCCAGGATTTTGTGGAGCGTGGTGGGAGCCTCGATCCTGGCACCTGCAGGAGCTGGGTTCTCTCTCCATCCCCTCCTTCCAGCTGCATCCTGGGTTTATGGCATTCACTCCCTTTCTCTGCTCCTCAGTTCCTGGCAGGCATTCACCACCTTCTCTCTGCCTCCGTCACCCCTGTTCAGCCTCCAGGCTCCTGCTCCATCGATCTGGGGTGCTCAGTGATGTGGGAACACGGGTCTTCCCTAAAATCCTCTGTGTGGCTCAGTGGGACCACACCAGCCCTGCAGCTGCTGCCACCCCTTGGACTGGAGGAGTTAGTGGCACTTGTTGCTTTAGGCTGTGAGCATGGAAAACCCTCTTAAATATGGGGAGAGCAGAGCGGGAATTCATGCAGGAACATTTTTCTTGTAAAAATCTCATTTTGCATTTCAGCTTCTTTTCCTTCTCCTCCCTTATTTAAAAAGCTGTAAAAACCCACCCAGTATGTCACAATTGGACTCTTATATACCTTTTTCCAGTGGTTTTGGGGGGTCCCAGAGCAAGGAGGCTGTTCCCTTATCCTAATTTTGGCCCCCCAGAGTGTGGGCTATGTATTTATTGTCATTTACCCTGTAAATATGAAGGGATTAGGGGGTGCCTGAAGTCCTGAATGTGCAGCCTCACCTGTTGCATGTAGACAAATACATACAGTACTTAAAGATTTATCTTTAGCTTTGCTTTTTATATGTAAAAATCTATTTAAAAGAGAATTTTAGAGCCCAAACAGTTCAAACCTCTGGGTTTGTGTCACATTCCGATGGCCCATCCCCTCTGATGCTGGTGTGTGCATCCACCTTCTGGGGAGGAGCCAGGTGTGAGCCAAGCCCTCCTCTTCCTCCCTGCCCTTGGGTGACTCAATTTTGTCATCAGAGTTATGGAGTGCTGAGCTTTCTTCACAATTCCTTTGGAATTATTTTATTATTTTCTTTCCTTATTTTTATTAAAGGTGGGCAGAGAGCCAGGTAGCCCTCAGGAGTGTTTCCAAATTTTGTCACTTTTTAAGCTCTTTGAACTGAGGATGCAAAAAATAAAGCAAAAATAAAGAGAGAAAAATGGACGATCTACTAGTAAAAACTAACTTTTCCCATGTCATAACCTCGCACATGCTTCTGTCCCACTAACACACACCATGTACCAAATAAAACCCTTCTAACACCTGATGTCTACTGAAGTGCTTTGTTCTGATGGAGATGTGCAGAGTTGGAAATGCAGGGATTCATCTTTAGCCTTCCATGCTGCGACTTGGGTTTGAAAAAAAGGAATTTGGGCATGTTTTTTATGCTGAAACTTTATAAACTTCATCAGTCACTCCAGGTGATCGCATCCCTCCAGCTTCTCTCCGAGGTCTCTCGGATACACTGCCTATGCAAACTTCTGCTCTTGGAGATTTAAACAAAACCCCACTAATTCTGCCTGTTCTGCATCTCATCTTTGTATTTCCCTTCAGGGCTTTGTATACTTCACTGAGGTTCCCTTTTTTTAATTTTTTCTAAACATATATATATAGGTGTGTGTATATATATACAGACTTAGTTCCAAAACAATAACTCCCTTAGAGGTAAAACATGGATATACTCCGTCTTGAGAACTTGCAGCTCATTTTTTTAAAGAGTTACATGTAAAATTTGTACATGTAAATGTTCCTCCTTGAATTCCTTGATTACCTTCATTTTTTTTATTTTAAATCTGAGTGCCAGGAATAGAGAGCAGAATGGGGCAGAGGGTATTGTCCTATCTATGCCCTCTGGAAAACATCCCAGGGATCTATGGACTTGGAGAACATCTTAAAGGATGGAGACAAACAAGGTCCTTGTGTTGATTTGGGATTTCCAAAAATATTTTTGAAATCATGAATTCCCCAGTTTTGTGGTTTTTAAGGTCACCCCAAAGCCTCACAGCTGCGGAGCGGCTTTGCAGGGAGGCAGGGAGACTTCTCTAATGAAGGTTTGCAAAGTGATTGTCCTTTCCTTTTTTTTTTTTTTTCTTTAATAAAAAATCAGTTTTTTGGACAACAAAGTAATTAATTTTTGTCTGTAAGGAAACCCACTCCAGCCTTACTTCCCCTTTTGTTTCTTCTCCCCACTCCTGCCTTTAAACACTCCACTTCCCTGAAGCAAAGCTGTGGCTTTGGGGTGGGGGGCTGCAATTTGGGATAATCCCTGAGCACCCTCCCCTTAAAGCCCCCCCTTTTGCACATCACCCTCAAGGAAAAACTCCATGAAATCAATGCAAAAACTGGAATTTTTTGCAATATTCTGAAAGATAATCTAATTTTCACTCATTCTGTGACACGTGCGACTCCTACAAAAGCCATAATTAATGGTTCCTTTGATTTTGTAGATCCTGAGTCGTGTTTTGAATTTCAGCCTTTTTTTTTTTTTAGTCCCCCTAGTCAGAGTGCTGTGTGTATGCTTTCATATATATTTATTTTTCAACGTGCTTTAAACCTGTCTACAAAAATAAAGCTGAACAAACACAAAAAAAAGGACGGTGTTTGAAGATTGTTGATTTTTTTTTTGCTGGGAATATTCTATATTATACTGACTTTATATTAATTATTATAAACCTGTGTTTGTATTGAAGATGTGTTTAATATTTTGGGGAGGTTGAGGACATTTCGTAACCAGAAGTCAGTGGGAGAACATGCTGTGTTGTACTGATTTTCTGTCGATGTAGTTCAGGTAAATCTGATTTTATTTTCTAGTTGCTGCCCAGTTCCTCGCCTGCCGGGGACTGCCCCTTGGATAGAACCTTTGTGATGGGATTTAGCTTAGACATACCTGCAAAAATCAATCAGTTTCAATAAATTGGGAAATTGCTGCTACAATTTTGTCTGCTTTTTCTTTTTCTGAATACATAATTATTGTTTTTCTCCTTACCCTGTGTGGAGGGATGGGGCAGCATGGGGACCAGCACTGCTCACCCCCAGGCTGGGGGTGCTGCTCCCTCCTCCTTCCCCATTCCAAACATGCACCTGTGGCTAATTCCCTCCCTCCCTGCTGTGCCTGTTGGTGGCAATTTCCTTATTTTTTGGGCAAAAGTAAAGTAACTCCCAGGAGGATGCACAGGGTGATGCCATCCCTGGGGGATGTGGGATGCAGAAGGCGGGTGACAGCTGTGGGTCTGGGGCTGCAAAGGGGCCCAGGGTGCCCAACTTGCCTGTCTTAGTAACTAAAGAACAGGAATCATTAAAAAAATCCATTTATTTTTTTTTTCTTTTGGATCTGATACATCACATCCCCGGAGGGGACAAGTGGGGGCACAGCACCAGCCTGACCCATGGGGCCAAAGCAGTGTCCGACCCCCTGCAAGGGGGGACCCTGCAATGGGGGGGTCCCTGATGCAAAGGGAACCTTCCCACAGGGCAGGAGGGTGGCAGGGCCACCACCCCTTCCTGTCCCCTCCCTGCATGGGGAGAGGAGCAGAGCGGCATGGCCTGGCCAAACCCGAGTGCTGCCTGGGCTGGAGAATGACAGGACAAGAAGGGAGAAAGGATCCTGAGGGGAAAATGGGTTTTTTGGGGGGTTAAAAGGGGGTTTGAAGTGAATTAAACCCCTTGAAAGCCGCCCAGGGCTGGAGGCACCCCGCTGCCGCAGCGCCGCGGCCCGCGCGCTCTCGAGCTGTGGGAGGGAATAGGTAAAAATACGAATTTTCATATATTTTATTTAAAAAATAAAAACCACACGAAGGAAAAAAAAAACCAAAAAACAATAAAAGTAAAGGAAAACAAAAAGACCCCTCTTTGTGCAGTTTGGCTTAGTGCAAATGGGCGCATTCCTGCAGGCACTTCCCGGGGCATCGCCCCGGTGGGGGCACCCCAAAACGAGAGAGAGAAATGACATTACAAAGAGTAAAAACCCCCTGGGGGAGGTGAGGGGGGGCAGGCGCCCTCTGCCCTGGGCACTGGGGCTGCCCCCCGGGAGCAGGTGGGGGACAGGAACGGACACCCCCTTTTCCGAGCCCCCGCCGGCCACAGGCACAGCTTACTTGAGCCATGTGGGGGTCCCCAAACCGAAGCGGGGAGGGGGCCGGGAGCAGCCAGACACCCCCTGCCAGCCCCCGCCGGCAAAGGAGCGGGGTTGGATTGTTGGATTTAGCTTATCTTCAAAGGGAACAAAAAAAGGCAGGGGGGACAAGCTCCGTGGCGGGGGGGCTGTGTGTGTGCATAAAGCTTTCGGGGGGGGCCGTTCCCTGAGTCCGGGGGGCGGCCGGGGGGGCGCGAAGGCACCTCGAGTGCAAAATGTGCAAGAAGGAGGGAGCGGCGGGGCTCCGTCAGTCGAGGAAGCGCTGGCAGGCCTTCTTCCAGCGGCACGCCGTGCACCACATCTCCCGGTGCTCCATGCCGTACACCTTGCGGCACTTCTTGGCCTCCCCCCGCGGCCGCCTGTGGGCAGAGGGGACAAGTCACAACGGGGG
>WEIU01010505.1:365337-462259 GCA_013389925.1 Aegithalos caudatus | reverse complement strand
AAAAATAACACCTCGCAAAAACCCCACACCACCTCCATCAGCCGTGTCACCCCCCCCGTCACCACTCAGTCCCCGCCGGCACCCCTGGGGTCACCGTGAAGTCACTCCCCCACTTTTCCCGCCAAACTCGCGGGGCTCCCCAAAAGTTGCGGAGGACCCCCGAAAGTTCCGGTTTTGTTGTTACGGCGAGAGATTCTGGGCGCCCCCCAAATAAACGCGGGGATCCCGCCACCGCGGAGCATCCTGCAAAACTCCCGACGGCTCCTGCGGACTTACCGGGGTGAAACTTGCAGCGTTTAAATTTGGGGGATTCGTGCAAAAGTGATGTCTCCCGCCAAATTATAGGGCTGCCGATAAGTTACAGGGGTTCTTCAAACGTTGCAGAGCTCCTCACAAAGTTATACTCCCCAAAACTTACAGGGTCCCCCCCCCCAAATTATCTCCGAAGTTTTATATCCGCTGCAACTTGCCTGTAGGGCTCCCCCCATCAGCTCTAGGGCTCCCCCAAAAGTTACGGGGATCTTCTGCTAGGAAGGGGGTGTGGTCTGGGTTTTTGGGGTGCGCGCGCCGTTCCCAGTAGGAAAGAAGTCCCTAATTTCACCGTCAGCCCTGCCCACCACGAGGAATCACTGCCAGAACCCACCCAGAATGGCAGAGCTGGGTGTGGGTGGGGTGCCCAGGCTGCCAGGGGTACAGGAGGTACTTGGGGTGCTGAGGTGCATGGGGGTACACGGGGCGCACGGACTCCGTGGGGACCGTGGGCTACCCCGGGCACGTGGGGTGCATGGAATGCCCTGGGTACATGGAATACTTGGAGTGCGTGGAGTGCGTGGGGTTCCGGGGTGCCTTGGGGCGCCCTGTGTACGTGGGGTGGCAGGGGGTACCTGTAGGGCAAGGGGTATATGCGGTCCATGAGATACATGGGGTGCGTGAGGTTTTTGGGGTGCATGGGGTGTTTGGGGAGCTCCGGCTGGCGCCCAGCCGCGTTCTCCTCCTCGCCTGCCCCAAAACCCGCGGGGCCGGCAGCGCCGGGCGGCGGCGAGGGGCCACCAGGTCCTGCTCCTGCTGGATTGACCAACCCGCAGCCTGAAGGCCGGGACAGAGTCCGTGTGGCTGGCCCGGATGGTGGCCCCCGCCTGTCCCCCCCGCCTGTCCCCCAGCAGCCCTGGGCTGCCTGACACGGCTGATTCCCGTGGCTCGGGGGCGGTGGGGTTGCTGGGGCGGCACCCCGGGGATCCCCTGCCTGGGGAGGCGATGTTCCCAGCTTGGCTCCTGGGGTGCTTCGCCGCCCCTCGTTCCCTGCTCTGCTGGAGGGGAGGGGCTGGAGGTGCCGGTTCCACCCTGCGCCAACCCCAGGTGCTTTCCTAAGAATGAAAAAAAGCAGCAAAGCGGGAAAACCTCCACGAACCCGGCCAAGCTCCCGCTGTCACCCCGGCACAGCCGCCCGCGGGGTGTCCCTGCACGCCACGGGAACTGGGGAGCAGCCGGGTGAAGGGCAGTGTGTCCCCCGGGAAGCGAGACACCGGCGAGGCCCCAAAACCTTCCCGGGCAGCTCGGGAGGAGGAGCACAGCCGGAGCAGCCTTTATTCCCCATCCTGTCCCGTCCCTGGGGAGTGTGATCCCGTAGCCCCCGTTAGCGCAGCCCTGCAGGAGCCCGTGGGGCCCGGGGGAGGCTCCGCGGCCGCCCCCGCTCTGGTTTAATGGTTAACAGCGGCCGAAGCGCAGAGCTGGAGGCTCCGGCAGCTCCGTTCGGTGTTGTGCAACTCCACGAGTATCGCCCACCCTTGCACAGGGTGCCACCAGCCCGACCCCCGGCCTGGGCAGGGGGGCTCGGCAGGGTGGCACCCCAAATTAAAATCGTGGTCGCAGCACCTCCTGAGTCGGAAAGGCCATACAAGGATCGTTTAGCCCAACTCCTGACCCTCCACAGGACTCCGCCAAGAACCACCATCACCCCCGGGAGATCCCCCCGTGGTACCTGGATGCCCTTGCCAGGGGGTGGCTGTGATGCCCCTCGCCCAGGTGGTCTTGCAGAGGGAGGCGCGGCCGTGCCCGCACTGCCCACGTCCCCTGGCTGCCTGCTGGGGGTGCAGAGCTGCCGGGGGACGGGGCCACACGGGTGTGAGCTTCAGGGATGTAGGGCTAGGCGGGGTGCGGAGCTGTTCAGGTGTGGGGCTGGTTTGGGTGGAGAGCCCTGTGCTGCCGTACAGCCCAGAGCTGCGCGGGCTGCGGAGCCGCATGGGCTGCAGGGACCTGGGGCTGTGGATCCTTGTAGTATAGAGCCCCGTACGGCCCGTGCAGGTGTCACACCGTGCAGGTATCACACCGTGCCGGTCTCGCACCGTGCAGTGTGCAGGGCGCCTTGCAGCACCGTGCTACATCCTAGAGCGTGCAGGACTATAGGACGTGCAGCCCCGTTCCGCCTCTCACGGCGCTCGCTGGGCTCCTGCTCGCTCCCTCTTGTGGGAACGGCGCCGTTCAGCACCGTCCCTCCAGCACCGTCCCTCGCAGCGTGACAGAGCCCCGCACTCTCTGTCCCCCGGGGCTGAGGCGGGGTACTCCCAGCCCTACCCTCTCCCCACGCTCTGACCCCAACCTCGACCTTCCCGACCAGACCCTGAGACTCCAAGTGATGTTTGGGATGGATTCTTCATTCACCACCCAGATTTTGAGTCTCCAGACAGGGTTCCAGGCACATTTTCCATCACCCTGAGGACTGGAGAGTTTTTCTCTTATTTAAGTCTGGCTCTCCCAAGTCCCACACGAATTATGGGCAAGAGAGCAGCCCTGCAGGGCTTTTGCTGCTGCTGGAGCAAATTGAAGACTAAATTTTGCCACCTCAGCTCTGCCATAGCAGGAGCTTTCCCTTCCCTGGTGCCATTCCAAGCCTGCCTTTCCCCAGGGAGGTGGCACAGCGGTGTACCCACATCCCAGCTCACAGGCAGCGCAGGGATGCTCCTACGCCTGGCAACACAGCCCAAAACAGCTCAGGGGATTCAGGGGCTGCAGGAGGGACCCAGCCATGTGCGGTGGGATGATGGAGAAGGGGAGCAGGGGAAGGATGCAGCCGGGAGCAACGAGGTGGGAGCCCACGCGTGGCTGTGGCAGACTGGCAGCAGGAAGAGTGCAGCAGCACCGGCACCAGCTCTATCAGCGCCCTTATCTCGCAGGGGGATGGGAGAAGCTCTCGAGGGTGGCTGTGGTTTGGCGTCGAGCGCGGGGCTGACGGCGCCTGGGGTGCCTCCAGCTCTAACGCCTTCGGCGGGGTTTGCTGAGCGCCGCGCTCTCGGTTTTAATCTCTTCACCTGCCGCGCTGCAGGGGCAAAGATGCTGAGGGAAGGCAGGTCGCTTCCTGCCACACAGCCCGGCACGGCACGGCACAGGGGCTGCAGGCTCCACCCGGCTCCGGCGAGCACCGTGCCATCGTGCCACGAGGGCAGGCAGCCGCTGGCCAGCCGGTGGCCATGTGACCGGGGCCACCGTCACTGCCTTGCCACGGCGTCCCTTGAGGCTCGGATGTGCAACTCCACCGCCGAGGAGGGAACATTAAGCTCAGATACACATCCAGCTCACTCAAGTTGTTTGGTTTTTTTTTTGCACATGGAGGCTGCAGGACCCACAGGAGTGATGGGGAAGTGAGAAAGGAAGGAAATGCTGGGCAGACACAGCCTGGATTCTACCCCAGCCCTGTGCAAGGCTCTGCTCTGGCACAGATCACCCACACAGCAGCTCTTGGTGGCTGTGTCCCCATTTCAGAGGTGCCAAAACACCCATCCAGGGCAGGTGCACTCAGTCACGTTGTGCTCAAAACTGCTCTCCCAGCACCAGCTCCATCAACAACAGCAAACAGCCCCCAGAACCAGGGATTTAGACTCAGTTTAAGAGTGTAAACCTTCTCTCAGCCTTTTAATGGTGTTTGGGAGAGGGTTGCCCATGGAGAAACCTTTTGGGGTCTGAAAGGGTGGGAATGGAGGATGGAGCAGAGCCCACAGCCCACACCAGTGAAATTTCTCAGTTGTCCTGTCAGGAGATGAACTCAATGATCCCTTGTGGGTCTTTTCCTACTCAGGATATAGTCTGTGATTCCATTATGGCACAGGGCTGACCCCATCTCCCCATAACAAGGGACATTCTGTGGTGGGAGCAAAGCTTCTCAGGATTTCCTGGGGGCTGGGGGGGACCCTGGTCTCCCCCAGGCAATGTGAGGAGAACAGAGACCCTAAGTCACGGCAGAAACCTCCTGATGAGGGTCTAATCCTGCCGCCCAAGGCATGCGGCCTGCCCCGAAACATGACTGGTCCCCACCCTGTTCCCATCTTGGTGCCACTGCCAGCCCTGTCTCACTGGGGTTCCACACAGCACCCAGCACCCCCAAACTGCCCATCCTGGGACATCCCACCATCACCCTGCTGGCACCAGCTGGGCTGGGCTGGGACGAGGACACTCCAAGAAAAGTGGCATAAAATATATACAGAGAGTGAGTGCAGGGACACAGCCGCTCTGGGGGACACAGGGCTGATGCCACCTGTCCCTTTGGCACCCAGTGGTGTCCAGCCAGGTGGGACCCCCCTGTGGCACAGCCCCTGCCCCCGGGGGGGCTATAGGTTGGTGATGTAAACCTCCAGCCCATTGGCTGCTGTCCGGGCAGAGGCTTTGCGGGGCTCCCCTGCCCAAATGTCCACCACGCTCTCATACAGGTTCTCAGGGATACAGGGCTTCCCTGGCTTGTCCCGTTTTGCTGCCTTCTTCCAGTTCATGTCCACAGCCTCGTAGTCAGGGTCGGGGCCACGTCCCTGAGCAGTCCATGCTCTGTCATTGATGGACTCATAACAGCAGTCAGGGGGGCCTGGGGCTGCTGGGGCCCCCTCCTGCTGCTGGGGGGGCAGCCACGCAGATCCCACCTCCTTCACAGCCCTCGGGGTTGATGCAGGGACCTGGGATTTCTTCTTGGTGGCTTTGCACACCGTGGAGTACATCTCCTCCAGCTGCAAAAGGAATTTTATTTTTGGGTGGAGGTTTGGAGGCAATCCCTGCCCATTGCNTGCTGACAGCCCCCCAGGAGGATCCTGACAGTGGATCCTAACTTATACCCTGCTCCAAACATGGGAACTATAGGGAGACAGGGAATTAAATGACCCCCCATGTACCCCATCCCTGCTGCCTCCCAGAGTCATACCTTGGCCTGAGGGGCACTGCCTGCACCATCCCAGCAGTGCTGTGCTCCAGGGGGTCCTGCCACAGCCCCATCTTGCACCTCCACCGACACCACCTTCTTCACTTTATGGACACAGGCATAATCAGCTGCCCCGTGCACAGCCCGTGGAGGGCACACCTGGGTACCAGCTGGCATGGGGGGCACCGAGGCGTCCTCCCCCCCCACTGCCAGGCACTCATAGACAGTGTCTGGCGCTGGTTTCCTCAGTGGGGTGAAGAGCAGGTTGGAGTAGGTCTGGTCAGGGGCTGGGGAAGCAGCCGGGGGCTCAGGGATGGGGATCTGGGGCAGCTCACGGTGCAGGAGGCCAGAGCTGTGCAGGGATTCGCCTCCAGGGGCCGTGGGACAGAGGAAATCCAGGCTGGCCGGACGCTGGACTGTGGGAGAGAAGAGGAAATGAGGGGATGCAACAGGCACCACCAACCCCTGTGCCAGCACAGTGCCAGCACAGTGGTACATCTGTCCGTGACGTGGTGTACTCTCTGGGCAGCAGGGGGACTGCAGGCAGTTGCCAAGGGCCACCAGCCCCTTGTGCTCCCCCTGCCCCACGGGCACTCACCGTTGTCTCTGACCTTCACCCGGTACAGCTCGTGCAGCTTCGAGTCCGACTTGCTGAGCGACCGCAGCTGTGTCTGGCAGAGCAGGGCCTGCCGTGGGGGAGCAGACACCCTCAGGCTGGGTTGAGAGCCCAGAGCACCCCCCAGAGCTCATCCTGCCCCCCAGATGTGCTCTTACCTCATCCACGAGCTTCACCCCGTCTGGAGCCACCTTCTTCCTGCCCTTCCTGCAGGGAGAAGTGGGGCTGAGCCCAAAGGAGATGGCAAAGCCAGGCGTGAGGGGCAGGTGTCCTGGGTCCCCAGCAAGGCAGTCCCAAACCCCACATCCTGCTCCTTCCCCAGCCCCACAGCAGGGTCTGTGCTGGCTGGGGACATCACAGTTGCATCCTGCAACCACTGAGCTGTGCAGGGCACCACCTTCAGCATTGCCCCAGCGTTGCCCACCCTGCTCACAGCTCAGCCCTCTCTGGGCTGCTCCTCTGAGGTTTTTGGGTGTAGGGGATGTTCCAGGGGGCTGTGACACACAGGGATGCAGGATCAAGCCAGGTAGAGCTGCACTGGGGCACAGGTGGTGGCTTGGGGTGAGCAGAGCAGCAGATCCCCACGGTGCCAGGTCAGGATGGCTGCACACAGAGTCTCCACGTGCAGCCACCAAATGCCACCAAGGGATCCCCAGCCCCAGGAGGGAAGTGGAGGAGCTGTGGGCAGCACATACCGTTTACAGGCAGCACACAGGGTGCCCAGGTAGACCAGGCCACCGAGCAGGGCCAGGGCAGTGCCAGCTGGCAGGAGCTGGGTCCCTGCTGTCCCCTCACCGCTGGCTGCATCCATGGGGGAGCTGCTTCCAGCACCACTGCAGGGCTGAGCTCTGAGGAGAGAGAACAGAGTTGGAGGTCAGCCAGGAGCTGCTGGGCTCACCATGGCACGAAATGACCTCCAGGGCTTAAGGGACCCCTGCAGCACACTCCCCCAGCAGGGGGTCTCTCTGGATGCTTTCGATGGGGACATTTCATCAGGTGTTCCGTTTTCTGACCAGCGATTGCCATCCCCAGAGTCACTGTAACACCTCCAGTGCCCAGCCCCGTGTGGACACTTGGCAGTGGGTGCTCTGCCAACACTGAGAAAAACTTCAAATTTTGGTTCCTTTTGAAAAAAACAATCCAACAAAACCAGTGGGATTCAAGCTCACAAGTTGCCGCTGAAATGGTGAAAATGAGATGCCCAGGAGCCCTGAAAACCCTCTGGAGACACCCTAAAAATGACAGAGTGCTTTCTGGGAACACCAGGACACTGCCCTGGGCTGTGGGATGGGGGTGACAGTGCTCCTGAGGGGATGCCAGTAAGGACAGGCAAGATGACTCAATTTCCTGGAAACAGGGTGAGCTTCAGCATCTCCTTCCCCTCCCTCCTCTCCCTCCTCATGCCCTGGGCTCAGCAGAACACACCAGGACACCCTCCTTCTTCAGTGGATTGACATGGACCCCACATTCCCTGTGTCACCACAACCCCAGGTCTGCAGCTGCTCTCTGATGTGACACCAGAGCAGAAAACACCCACTCTTCCCACCCCTTTCTGCTGCCTAAAGCTGTGTCTTGCCCAAATCCAACCCTTATCCCTGTGCTTTCCTCAAAGCAAAAATAATTCCCTGCAAACTGTGGCAGCAGCAAAGCCAAAGCAAGCAGTGCAGGAGGGTGCTGGGGAGCCTGACACGAAGCACAAATCCTCCCCAGCCTCTCAGGATCACCCCCTTCCCCAGGAGGCTTTTGGTGACCCCTGTCCCACCATTCCCATGCCACCACCCCTGTCCCTGCTCTGCTGCCAGGGCACTGCAAGCCCAGAGCAAAAGCTGAGCCCCTTCACCTTCAGTGGCTGCGGCTCCCAGCTCTGCACAGCTCAGCTCTGTGCACCCTGCTCTACAAAAAAGGCTGGCCTGACACCAGCACCCAGGAAATGCCTGATCTGAAAGGAGATGGAGGCAGTTCCTGGAGTAAAACAGCCTCGAGAAGCCATGGTAGCTGATGCAGATGGGGCCAGCAGTAGGGTCCCTGAGCAGAGCTGGGCAGGATCAGCTTCTACCAGCACAGATGGAAACTCAGAGATGTGAAGGGAAATGCCAAGCACCTCTTACTCACCCTCTTGCAGATCTTCATCGGGATGACAAAGCCCAGATGAGCTCTGCTGAGAAGCCACCCTGCCTTGTGTAGATCTCAGAAGCTACTGCAGACCCACAGGAGCTCCCCTCTCCCCTGCACCCTGGGTCACACAGCAGCATCTTTGGCACATTTTTACCCCAATAACCAGAAGATCTCTGCCCATTTGCAGCACCCTTTTATCTGAGAGCATCCTTTTATCTAAGAACTTCCCATGCCTTTGGAAACTGCCCTGACTGAAGCATGAACCCTGGAGAGTAATTATTTCAAGGTAGAAAGTGAGACAGAGAGGTTTTAAGGACTAACCAGGCTGGACAGACTGGCTTAGATCAGAGCTGGGAAGGGGAGGCTGTTCCCTTTCCAACGCCGTTTTAATTAGACAACACGGCTTTTCTGTCTGAGCATACTTTAATTATTCGGATTACCTGCAGCAGGGCCGGTGTGTTAGACAGAGCCTGGAGCTCCTCGCTGGACTCGTTCAGCTCATTAGAGTGATGGAATCATGGGCTGCAGGACCAGGGCAGAGCTGAGCAGGCTCTGGAGCTGAGCTGACAAAGTTCTAATGAGGTTCGGCGGCTGGGAGCTGGTGTGATGCTGGAATCGAGGTGGGAGCTTTCAGCATGCTGAGGTAGGCACACACGGGGCAGCTGATCCCACAGCAGGGGGATTTTCCATCCCTGAATTTTGAAGATTGAAAGGAGAGACTTCCTTGAGTAGAAACGAATGCAGAGAAATTCTTCTGGCCTACTTTCTGTAGAGCAGGTCAATGGTTCCTCCAGGATTTCTGACCAGTGAAACTGCAGGGCATGCTCCTCAGTGTTCAGGCTCAGCAGCCTCTGGGAGAAGCTGCTCCTTGGGACAACACGTTGGGTCTCCCAAAATCACAGATCCCCGATCAGAGCACAGTGCCTGACTAAAGACTCTCAGGTAGGACTGAGCAAGTTTGCAAGGCAAAGTCTCAGCCAGACCTTCTGAAACCTACACCTGAATTTCCTGCCAATAAAGTTATCGATCTCCCAGCCCTGAGGCTGCTCCCCGGGGCAGGAGACTCAGCAGAGGCGTTTCGTAAGCCGAGGTGGCTTTGAAGACGAGGGCGGTGACAGCCGTTGAGTACCTGTGACAACACCCACAGCCCTCCGAGCAGGGATCACCCCCCTCTGTGTGTGACACCCCTTAAAGCAGATGGGGTGCTACTTCAGGCTGCGGAGTTTTTTGTGAGTCCTACAAAAGGTTCAAGTTCCTCATCTGGGCTTCCTGAAAGCAAGATAAAATTCAGGGCAAAATCAAGTGCTGCTGCTGCTGATTCTGCCTGGCCTCTGATTCATCTCCCCAGATAAAACCACACAGAGTTCAGTGCAGGGGGGAAAGAGAAAAGTCTGCGAAGCTACTCAAAGCCTATTTGCACAAAACCAAGAGGAACATTTTGAAGCTGATTTCCATCAGCAACTGTGCACACAGCTGCAGCAAACTCTGCTCAGGTACCCCAGGGAGTTGTGCTTCAAAAAAGGCCCAAGAAGCAGAAGTAGATGGATTTTTTTTCTTTTCAATTACAAAAAGTGAAAGCTCTGCTTATAGTCAGTCACAAGACTGAATCTGCCCTGGACCATGGGGTGCAATTAGTGAATTTTTAGACCGTTTCAAAAAAGCAGGCATGAGATCTTAACCACTTGGCTCATCTCTGTAATGAGATTTCATGGTCAAACACCTCTGGAGGCTTTTCATTTTAGAAGGTGCCAACTGTAATTCTAAATGCCAGACCCAAACGTCTGAAAACTTGGATGCAGACTTCTAGCTGCAGTTCTGATCACTGCTCACATGCTGGAGTAGCTTTTGAGAAAATACAGCTTTAAAACCTTTGGGTGAGTGACTGTCAGCCCACACCACAGGGCTCTGCTTGAGGCTGACACCATTTCAGTACTTTTCTTTCTTCCCTTCCCTGGTTGCTGAAGACTCATTTGAGCTCTTCTAAGGCAAGAATCAGCTCAAGAGGTTTTCTGCAGAGCTAAGCCACAGCAGGAGAGCAGCGGAGAGCTTGGAGCTGCTGTTATGGGAAGCCAGATTCCAAACTACAGGATGGCTGCATTAAGATGTGTCCTCTCAAGAACCATTGGCCTACCACAGTGGTTTCTTTTGCCACAAATGCACTACTTTTACATCATCTTAGGTTTTCAGAAGACAGCATTTCAGTGACCACATTTTCAAGCCTCCTCACCCAGAGACAGAAGCTCAGCTCTTTCCCATTGCACACACCAATATTCCTGTCCCCCTCCCCACAACACAACTGGAAACCTCCACAATGTCACACACCTCTGAACGGAATTGATTCATCCCAAAAGCAATTGGCTCCCACTCAGCCTCCAGACTCCAGCCATGGGATCCCAGCAGCATTGCCAAGCTCCACCACCTTTTCTTCCCTTTCAAGCCCAGCTGCAGAGTGCAAAGCATGGAATGACACAAATTGGAGCCCAGCTCTCAAAGCTGAACCCAGCTGAGGCTTCCCAGAGCAGAGCTGGAATCCTGCCTGTCCAGTCTATCCAGCCCCAAGAGCATTCTGACACTGCTGTGACTTCTATGTACATTGGGGAGGTTAAAGTATTTCCCTCCCCAGTTTAGCTGCAGATTCCCCTTTTCCCAAGCAGAAAAACCATGCCACTTACTTGCAGGAACTCAAAATCCGGTGTGTGTGGAGTGCAGGGATCCAACCATGCTCTCTTTCTTGCCGGCCAGCCTGGAGAATTTTTAATCCCACAGCAAGTCCCAGTCAGGGCCTCCCGCACATTCCCAACATCCCGATCTGAGCTCTCCCGCTCCCTGAGGAACACAGCCGGCTGTGAGCAGACACAGAGCACACACACCACAGCTTCCTGGCCTCGGAGGTGGTGGCTTCACCCCGGGGTAGGCTGGGTCTGTGCTCGCAGGGCTCTGGGGCTCCGCAGGCTCCCGGCACACAGAGCGGCTTCTGCCGCGCCCGCTCCCGCCCGGCTCCTCCGGGAGCTCAGGGCAATGGAAGGAAAGAATGGGGCGCCCCAGATCATCATTACCTTGCAAATGAACAACGCCTTACAAGGAGAGAGGGGAAAAAGAAACACCAGCTTTATTCATCGGGGACGTGAACAGCGCTGGGTGGGAGGTGGCAGCCGCTGGAATAGGAGACTGGTAAGTCAGGCTGTGAAGATCCCAAGGAAGGGTCTCAATAGGACTTAGGTAAGATACAGGGCTCATACACCCAGTTCCTAAAGAGATGATGATGTTAAACAGTTTCAGAGCACAAAATAAACCCCCAAATTTTTTCTACCCAGCTCAGCTCTCCAGTCATGGGCCACTTCAGTGAGCATCCATGCTAAACTGGGCACATTAATCCTTGTCACCACTCAGCACTCAAGTGTGAGAAACAAACAGTCACTTGTGAGGGAAGGGCCATTGTTAAACCCTTGAGCTGAGCCCCATGTGTGGGGAACACAGATTCAGAACAGAGGACAGTACAGTCAATTCCAACAGGAACTGATGGATGTTGAAGTGCCCGAGGCAGCCCATGACAGCTGCCACATCCACGAGGATTAGAACATGATCCAGGTGCTCTTCTGGAGCACACTCACTCCCACAGGTTTCCTGAAGATGTTCATCTTGTTTGGTTTTGCTGTCTTGCTGCATTTCTGAGGTGTGTCTGCAGCAACGTGAAATCCCACACGACCTGCACAGCTCTGATCGTATCTTCTTCAGTCTCTGATTTTCTTGTTCTCTTGGCAGCCTGACCCTGCAAGCAGGCACAGCCCTGCCCAGGCTGACAGCTTGATTTTAATCTCTTCTTAGGGATAGATAAAAAAGGGGTACTACAGGAACCTTTTCATTAGAAAAGTGACTCACAGAATAAAAGGAAATTGGTTCCTTAAATTAAAAAAAAATTGGTGTCCTTAAGATACTGGCATGAATTGCAAACTTTTTTTTTTTTTTTTAAGGTCTTTACAATGCAGAAATCCCACCAGATGATGAAACCAGCATCTCCTCTGAGGCAAGCACTGGCCACCACCAACACAGAATGTAACCAAGGGGAGCGGACATCCTTGCTGTCCAAACAATTTCCATGCTGCAGGGAAGGGCATTTGGCTTGCCTGGCCTGCTTCCAGCCCAGCCCCAAGCTCTCCCACTGCAGGGCTGCACACTGGGCTCATACAGATCCTGCTCTTTGTGATCATCCAGGACCCAATCCAACCTGGATCTGGGTCCTAAGGCTTTTTTAGTAAAAGGACCTGTGCTCAGGGAACCACCTTGGACAGAAAAACCCAACTAATGGTGGCAAAAAATTACTAGGTTCCCTGTGGAGCTGCTCCTGGATAGGAGGTTTGGGAATTCCATTATGCTGCTGGCTTATTCCCCCAGCTATGGCACTCTACTTGTGGAACCAGGCAGCTTTCCATGCCAAGCCAGTGAGATTGGCTACAGCACGGCCTGGGATACTCTTAGAGGCCAACTGCTGAAATCTGATGCCCCAGGCTGCTGCTTCCCACCTCTGTCAGTTTTCTGTCTCTTCCTTACACTAGGGCTACAAAGAACTGCTCCCCGCAAAAAATGGAGTTCTCAGATAAATCCCATAGTAAAAACCAGAAGGCAGAGAGCAGCTAAAGCACTTGACCTTTGATGTTTTCACCCAGCCATGGTTGGGACACCTGTGCTTGGCAGGTGGCCACAGACAGAAGCCACAGTTAATGGCAGGATGTGGGGCTGTCCAAGCCCCCTCAGCTGGTTTGTAGCCAGCAGTGTTATCACCTGAGCACTCTGGATGGAGCTGCTACTGCAGGGAAAACGAAGGAAAGAAGTGTTCTAGAGAGCAGAGAAGTGTATTCCTTGTAGCTAGGCCTCATCCAAGGCCCAGCTCACTGAATGCTTTCAGGGCTGGACGGATGTGCACTCCTCCCCCTCCCAGAAGAGCTCAGAAGCATCCAGAAACTGCTGCTTTTTTGCCCAGTTTTAGGCTGAGCAGCCTGAGGCCCAGCAGAGCAGGTCAGCTCATTGAGGCTCTGAGGCCAGGAGCACCAAAAGGACAACTCCTGCAGTCCAACACCTTCCTCAGCACCTAGAACTCAGTCATCTTCTTGTGGGTGTCTGCTTTCTTCTGCTCCCGCTGCAGCCTGGCTTCCTGGGCCTGCAGCTGCCCCAGCTGCTTGTGAGCATCAGCCAGCTTCTCCTCCAGCTGAGCTGCAGCAATGCTGTGCCTGAAAGCAAAGAGCACAGTGCCAATGTCATCCTGCATGGTAAGATCAAAGGGCTTCTTCCATCCCAGGAGGGTTTGCCCTTTCCTGTAGAATTAGCCCAAGGGACCTGCTGAAAGCCAGGAATAACTTGATGCTCAGCACTATCTGGGCTAGAGAATGTCCTCCTGGGATGCTCAACAGCAGTGCAGCAGAGGTGAGCACAAGGACTCCAGCACCTTTCCTCAGAAAGCTCCTCTCTGCCACAGCCTGAATTCCAGCCAAACAACTCCACACACATCTGCCAGTGTCCACGCTGGTCTGAAGCACACACTGAACTCTCTCCTCCACCTCCCCTTAAGTGCCACCCAGCTGTATTTCACCTGTTCCTCCCACATCTCATTTCAAGCCCACCCCTCCCCAAAGCACCACAAACTCGATCCCAAAGAACGTTTTCCTACCGCCCGATGTTGCGCGCCAGGGCCTGCTGGATCCCCCTGATATCCCTCTGCGTTTGTTCAATCTTCTCTGTGGTCTGGAACAGACTGACACTCAGAGCCTTCTTGGTGCTCTTGCTGGCGTGGTAGATCTCTTTGCTGTTCCTCTGGGGCAGAGCCACCCCCCCAGCCTTGTCCCCAGCGCCCTTCCCGCGCAGTTTCTCGTTCAGGAAGTCAAACACGTTGCGCGGGGCCTTACGGCCGCCCGGCTGTCCGGAGCTGCTTCCCTTTGCCCGGCATTTCCTCGATTTGCCTGGCTCCAGCTTCCCCTGCTTCTTCTTCTGAAGCACCTCAGCACACTGGTCCAGGGACTTCCCTCGAGGGAGCACCACAGCCTGCACTGGCTCCACTCTGCCCTCGCCGTTCTTCCCTAAGCCTGAGGAGAGACTCCGAGTGATTACAGCATCCCCGAGTCACCTCCCACCACAAGCTCACGTTGTCACCAGCTTAAAACAAGCAAAAAGGCTTTGGAGGTACCAAAAGTTACAACTTCTGTCCAAGCCAAGGGGACCAGCAAAGGCCAGGCCAGGAGCCTTCCACAGCAGGAGATTTGTGATTCCAAGCCCGAGGCCATCCATCAGGCTGGTTTCTGTGAAACCAGGTTCATCCTCAGCTTCTCAAGCCAGGTTCTACTTAAAACTGGTTTGGTTCCTCTGGGAGAACCGGAGACACAGAGGCCCTCCCAGAGCCCCCAAGGCTCGATGCAATTTGGGTGGGAGCAGCAAGTTCAGCAGGCTTTGAAGTCTGTGTCCAGGCCAGGAGATGCATTAACACAGACATCAGAAGCTTTGCAGATCAGCTCCCTTCCACCTCCAGCCTTTGAACACTCCACAAGGTTCTCACGGCTTTGATCATGAACCTGTGCTTCCAAGTGCCTCCCCACACAGGGGCTGCTGCCACACATGCCTGTACTTCCATGAAATAACTCATCCCTCTTCCCTCCAACACTGGTGATTTATCACATTGCCTGAGCCTCAGCCAACTGACCCTTCAGCATAACAAAGTTCTGCCCTCATCCAAAATCTTAAGTTTTTCTTAAGGGTCCCAGGACCACCCTCTCCCCTTACCTTTTCCAAACTCATATCCCATCTGAACAAGCAGTTTGGAGCCAATGCCACGAGTATGGGCCTCCCAGCCACCAAAAGAGGAGCTGCAGGCAGGGGTCCATTCTCCATTCTCTGGAACTCCTGAATCTATCACTGCGGTACAGAAGAGGAGAATCAGTGAAACAGGAATTGTCAATAAAGCTGCTGTGTGGGGCATCCCTCACAGGACAGTACAATTCACTTCTCCAGCCCTAAAAATACTTGGTCATTTCTCCAGCCTTACTTAGTTCCCACTGAATTGTCACCTTCCACGAACACTGTACAGGGAATGACTGAAATGTGAGGTTTCACTTGATTTAATGCACATACCACCTCCCAGTTCCAGGCAGAATCACCCAGGAGTTCTGTGATTCTTTTCCTTCCTTCCAGGGTGATAATACAGACTAATGTACACAGCTCAGTAGAATTTAGCACAGTATTAGCACCTAATACTTATCCTGTGCCTCCAGCTCCTGTCTCTGGTATGAGGCTCCTCCAGGCCACAGCATTAATTTTGTGTTATTTGGATCCAATAATCTGTCAGGTTAAATGTAAGGAGCTCTAGGACACAACTTTGTCCCTGTGATGCAGCTGTGGCACCACCAGAGGGATAGAGCTGTCTGTGCAACTTCCAGGAAGTCACTTGGGCACTCTTTGTGTCACCTTTCAGCAATAAAACAGGGCATGCTTCCTGCAGCCTCATCAAGGCTCCAGGAGCCAACATTTCCTTGGGTCTCACATTCCTGGGTCATGGAGCTCCCAGGGATGAGAAAATCTAATTCACTTATTAACTCAGTTCAGCCAGACACATAAGAAACATGCTCTGAGTTTGGAACTCTATAATATCACACCCTCTTCTTCCACAGAAGTGGGAAGTTCTCATGGAAATCTCCAGCCTTCATTAGCCCAGGGATTTGCATAAAACAAAGATTTTAGTTTGCAGTTATAGCATAACAGCCAGTTACTGTTCTCTGTCTTTCAGGAACACATAAAGAGATCATCTGCTCTTTCATCAGAGGTGAGACACTCAGAGTGAGAGCTCTAGGACAGTCAGCCAGTCTCAGAGAAAAGCAGAACAAAATCCTGAATCACTTTGGCTCAAATTCTCCCCACTCCCTTACCTTTGGCATAACCAGAGTCATCCACACTGTCCTCATCAGACTCTCCAGATTCAGCAGCATCTTCACTTCTCAGAGGTGGAATGACACTGTCCCCTTCCACCACGGCCTCCTTGAGGAGCAGGGAGTCAAATTTCACCGTGTAGTAACCACTGTCCACATCTACAGAGGGAACAGCAAGGAAGCAGCTCCAGCACACAGGGAGCTAAACAGAGTCAGCTCCAGCAGAATGACAGAGGACAGCGAGGAGGCCCAAGGAACAGCTCTAAAAAATTCTGGGTTGAATCTGTGACTTTTTTTTTTTCTCTCTGGGAGGGAGAAGTGCCCACTTCAATGAAAACCTATTTCCACAATGCCTGTGTTGATACCCAAAAGTTTATCTCTACAAATCAAGAAAGATGGGCTGTTGAGAAATGGAATTAAAAAGAAGTTAGACTTGCTTCCTTCTGACTTAATAACAGTTAAAAGAAAGATGGAAAGGGAATAAACCCTCCCTGCTCCCAGGACAGAGGGAAGCCTGTATCAGCAGCTGCTGGGCAGGGCCAGCTCCCCGGGCTTTTGTTTAAACAAGACCAGATTACTGCAATTCTCACCTACTATACATGTAAATTCCTGCAGTCCCTCCTTCTTCCCTGGAGCAGTTACTGACCTCGTAGTCATTTCCTTTCCACATTCTTGCTCTTTATATCTCCTGTTTCCCTCCTCCAGCCTGACAAAACTCAGGCTGTTTCCTCAGCTATGTCAAGATTCAGGTTCAGGGCAGCAGCCACATAGTTTACATTTTTCTGTCATTAACCACAAGAGCCAAATTTTAGATCCACGTTAACCTCAGCCTCCACCTTCCCCCTGGGCCCCGGGAAAGCCCCTGCCCCCCTCACCGGTGATTTTGGCCGTGTACCAGATCCCATCACTGTGCTTGGCCAGGCAGGCTGAGCCCACCCCCAGGCTGCTCAGGTCGGGCTCCTGGAACGGCTGGAGCTCCTCCACGGACACCACCTGGCCATGGGAAAACCTGCAGGGAAGGAGGAACGGCAGCTTTCAAATGAAGATCCCTCCCTTCCTCAAAAGAAATGCACACCAGTGTCAGCGGTGAGGAACCCTCAGCATAATTAGGGAAGTTTGACCACGTGCTGTTGCAGTTACAAAGCTCTTTATGTTTCACCTTAAAAATGCTATTTATGTCATGGGACAAAGAATGCATCCCACCCCAGAGAATTAAACTTCCTTGCTAGTGACACATCCAATTAAAAAGTTCATGGCTTTGGGGATAAACAGGAGCAGAGACAGGCAAGGGCTCCAGCCCAGCACCTTCACAGACCACTGAGGCTGATCCTGGTGAAGATCCCCAGAAAAAGATCTTATACAACCTCCCTGTGCAACTGGAATGTGTGCATTATCCACAGACTTGGGTGCTTTATTTTAAAATTCTTCATCAGTTGTCAATTTATCTGCTCAGTTATGTAACACCTCTGCAGCTTTCCCACAGGATTTTCCATTTCAGCTGTGCATTAGCTACAGAAAACAGCCAAACTGATGCCACTGCTCACCACAGCACGTTTTAAAAACATTAAGGCACTCTGGTTTCTCTGGGTGAGAAAGCCCCACAGAGCACTTTGGGAGGAGGTTTATCCCTCTGACAGACAAGGCCCCTCCCACCCCTCTCTCTTTACCGACAGTTCTCCTTAAATCTGCACTTGTCATCCAGGAAGAACGGGCACGGCTTCAGGGACTTGTGGGTGGGGTACAGATAGAGCACCCTGACCCCTGCACTGCCATCCTCCAGCTCCTCTGTCCCCACAATCATGGCATTGTGGTACTCCAGCGTCCCCCAGGAGCTGTAGTAGGGGGCTTTCACCTTCATCCCACTCAGCTCCTCCTCCTCCTCCTCTCTCTCAGACTCCTCCTCCTCTTCACTGCACTTTGATTTGGTTTTATCCCCCATTTCTCCCTCTCTCTCCGAGGAGATCTTGTTGGCATCATCTGTTCCAAGCCCAGCAATGGCTTCCTTAAAAGCAGCATATTCCTCATCTTGGGCTGAGCTCTCCAGGTGGGAATCTTGCCCTGGGAGACCCGCTGGGGAGGAGGAGGAGGCATCTGTGTCCAAAGTGGCCAAAAGTTTGCTCTTTTTCACAGCCACCAGGCTGGACTCGGTCAGTTCTATGAGCTGCTTCAAATCCTCCTGCAGCTGAATCAGGTCCGACTGCTGCGATGGGTCCTGGCCCGCCCCCAGCGCCAGCTGCACCTGCTCCAGCTGGGCGTTGTAGGTCTGGATCGCTGCTTCCAGACTCTCTTCATCCATTCTCAGCACAATAAAGGAGCTTTTGCCCGCGTCCTCTCCGCGAACTCAAAACACATTCAGAGTTTACTCAAGCACTTTTTGATAATAAGTCCTCGCCCGCAGAAGCGACATCTACCCGCCGTCCAGCTCTTTTCCTCGGAAATCGCCAGAGCGATGCTCCTGCTGGAAACAGGCGGCAAGAGGCGACGGGAGAGGCCGGGCCCTGCCCCGCTACGGAGTCTACTCTCGCCCGCCGCGCCCACGCACGGCACCGCTCCTCCCGCAGCCTGGGCGCTCCCTCAGCCCCAAGGCTCCAGCACCTCCCTGAGCCGTCACTGCCACCTCGGCGGCCCCACTGCGCCCTCAGCCGCCTCGGCCCCTGCGTGCCGCCTCCATGACAGCCGCCATGACACCCCCACTTCCGGCCGCAGCGCCCCCACTTCCGGCTGCGCTCGCCAACGCGTCACCCGCTCAGCACTCGGGTCCCCGAGAGGCCGGCGGCGCTGAGCATTCTGGGAGTTGTAGTCCACAGCCCCGCTTTTGCACCGCCATTGCAGCGGCGACAGGACTACATTTCCCAGAGTCCCGGGCGTGGAATGGCGGCGGCCGGTGTCGCTGCGGAGTCGTGAGAGGCTGCTGCGGCTCCAGTGCTGACAGCGGCACCAGGACCAGGTGAGGGACTGCGGGCCTCGGGCTTGGGGCTCTCTTCCTAGCCCGCTGCGCTCGGGAGCTTGGGCCGGGACCTGTCGCTGCCCCGGGAGCTGTCGCTGGCTCAGGACGTGGCGCTGGGCCATTAGGGGGAAATGGCGGTAGGGCCCGTGTTCCCCTTCAGCCGTCAGGGGCTGTGGCAGGGAAGGAAAGGGCCGGATCTCCCGGATCTTCTGGTTCTGGAGGGATCTCCCGGGTCCGGGACGATCTCCCGGGTTAGGGAGGAGCAGGCCGGCGCGGTTCCCCCCGCCCTTGGCCCGGCTGCTCCCCGGGGGACGGCAGGAGCCCCCGCTCTCGCCCAGCCGGAGGCCAAGGGTGGCCCCGGTACCGGTGGGATTGAAGCCCCTAGCCCTTAGGTGCCCTCTTCTCCCTTACCATGAAACCCCCGCTTCCTGCTTTGGAACATATTTATTTCCCTTTAGGTAATGGTGTTTGACTTCAAAGTGGTTTTTTAACCACGCAGTTGCTTAGAGGCAGCTGCCTCCCAAAGGCCCTGCCTCGAGGTTCCCTTTATCTGTGTTTGAACAGAAGGGTTGTTGCAATGGCCTGTGAGTCAGCTGCAGCACTTGGTGCCAGTGCTTCCTGCATTCCAGCAGAGCTGCTCTGCCTTGTGTGTGCAAATCCAGCACCACAAAAATACAGGTGTGAGCTTCTGTAGATTCTTGTTCAAAGTACCTGTTCTTTGTATTTGTATAAAGTTCACTTCATTTTCTGTGGGTCTTACATTTACTGGAAGAGGTGTTCAAGTACTTCCTCAGTTCCCCTTTAAACCCCAAATTTGAATTTGAGCTGTTTTCATGATCTCTCTTAGATCTGTGATTTTTCCTGATTTTGCCTAAAAATGAGAGTTACTGATAAAAGAGTAACATCATTTATTTGTCCAGCAGCAGGAAAAACTTGTGGCAAGAGAGGCTTTTGGGAATGACCTGTTTGTTAATTGTTTTCCTGGTATTTGTTGCAGGAGCAGGATGTACACGCTGCTGTCAGGGCTCTATAAATACATGTTCCAGAGGGATGAGTACTGTGTCCTGATCCTGGGTTTGGACAATGCTGGTAAAACTGTAAGTGCTGTTTATCACCCTGTGGAGGGCACACACAGTCCTAAACATCCTCCAGGGATAAATCTTCCAACAAAGGTCAATCTTTCTTCAGCTGTTTCCTGAGTTACTTTGGTGATGTCACACCAAACAGTCAACTTTTCCTCATTACTTAAATTTAGTACAAGCTTTCAGGGATGTGGCTGAGGCTTTGGTAATCCCATAATCACCTATGATCCCTTCTTTCCTTGCTAAAATAGGGAGCAAGAAGAGTGATGTGTCCAAAATTAGGTAGGGCAGTATCTGCTCTAGCAGGATTGTGCAGAAATGAAAAGGCAGGTTTGGGGTAGGATTATCCCAGCCAGTAAAATGTTTGACAGAAAATACTTTGTCTTATTCTTTTTCAGACCTTCCTTGAACAAACTAAAACCCGATTTAACAAGAACTACAAGGGGATGAGTTTGTCCAAAATCACAACCACTGTAGGGTTAAACAGTAAGTAAATCCATGTGGAATTTTTTCAGCTTTCTTGCACAGTTAGACAACAGCTGTTTTTTGTTTGAAATGTTTAAGACTTCAGAAGGGCAGAATAGTTCCTGGATGCAGAGATTGTATCACCCAACTGCCCAGTTCTTTTTGTAGAGAATAAAGTAGACTTTCTTAGCTTAGGAGGAGAAACTCTTGAAGTGTTAAAACTCCAGGTATCCTTTTCCAGTGCTGTCCTCAAACTACATTTCCCTGGAGTTGATTCCTTGGCCCAGTTCTGGAATTATTTGCACTGATACTGCTCTGTATTTGTGATCACTCTGTGCAAGTTTTGCTCTGTGCTTGCAAGTACCTGCTGCCAGTGACTTGTTCCCCTACAAGCCTGTCCCACCCCAGATTTCTGAGTGGGCTGTGCAGGTGTCTGGGCTTTACACCACCCATAGTTTTCATTGGATTGCCCTTTCTTCCTTCTTTCCTTCCAGTTGGAACTATTGATGTTGGCAAAACTCGGCTGATGTTCTGGGACCTTGGCGGGCAGGAGGAGCTGCAGTCACTTTGGGACAAGGTTAGAGATGTGGTTTTGTTTCATCTGATTTATACAACTTGCCCAGAGAAGCTGTGGCTGCCCTATCCCTGGAGGTGTTCAGAGCCAGGGTGGATGGAGCTCTGATCAGCCTGATGTAGTGGGAGGTGTCCCTGCTCCTGGCAGGGGGCTGGAATGAGATGGTTGGCCCTTTCCAACACAAACCATCCTGTGATTGCATGGTTTCTTTTAGAAGTGGTTTTGTCTCTTTTAGAACTGAACCACTACAATCATTTGGTAATCACACAGGCCTATTGATAACCCCAGTATTTAACATTAACACCTTTTCAGAGATTCCACTGTTTCTTTGCTTAATATTTGCATTATTGGTTACAGAGAGCAGTTACCAACCCAAATCTGGGGTTGTTCCATAGACATAAGCTTTGGGGGGACATAGGTGAGCTTTTCCAGCTGGAATATTGATCAGGCCTGCAGACAGAACAGGCAGCACAGGCTGTGTGCTCCATTCTGTCCAGGTACTCTGTGGATACAGCTGCCTCTAACATGGACCAATACTGTACCAAATTAAAACAAAATCAGGAAGAGGAACAGGCAATCCCAGTGGATTGACACCAAAATCTGTGTTCTCCTTGCAGTACTATGCTGAATCTCATGGGGTGATCTATGTTATTGACTCCACTGATGAGGAGAGGCTCTCTGAGTCCAAAAGAGCTTTTGGTAAGTACAGTGTGAGCAAAGTAGACCTGAAAGGTTGTATCAAATGAAACTGTAATACAAGAGTGAGCCTTTGGCTTCATGCCTCTGTCCAGATAATCTGTGCCAGGCATCTGTACAACTTCCAGAACTGGCTAAATCTGGTTTTGTTTCTGTTCTTTGTAGAGAAGATGATTACCAGTGAAGCTCTGGAAGGGGTTCCCATTCTGGTGTTGGCCAACAAGCAGGATGTAGAGGTAAAATAATGAGGATTTACAAAACTGAGCAAATAAGCCTTGGAAAGGTGAACTCTGCATTCATGTTAAATTTGTTCCACAGTCCTGAGTTGATCCTATGGTACTTTCCCACCACTGGAAATAATTGCTTTGAATTTAGTTGTATTTTTTTCCTTTCTCCAGCCCCTTTTCAGTGCCATGAATGAGCTTCCTACAGGCACACAGTCTTCAACTCTTTATGTAGACAGCAAACTTCTAGCTACCGTGCCTGGCTATACTGATGCTGTTTTTTCCTGTTTATTCAGAAAAAAAAAATGTTTAGTGCACTTTGTTTATGCTGCACTTTTAAAACCCAGGAATAGCACACCAGATGTATGTGAAGCAAATCATCCTTTCCCCATAACTGGATAAGATCTGTTCAATACAAAGCTTGTTTGTTGTAGGGCATTCCATCAGTGACAGCAGTGAATGCCAAGGAATGCTCTTTTCTGATAATGTAATTTGAATTCTTTCCAGTGTTTTCAGAACTGTAAAGCTCTTGGTTTGGGTTTGGCAGCTCGTGGGTGGTGCAGTGTTTAGGTGACACATCCCAGGTCATCCTTATCTCCCCCAGCATGGAAAAAAGAGAAGACAGTGCCCAAGGTGGTTGTGGTGTTTTTCACGTTTTACTCCTGGGAATTGTACCTGGAATTCCAGGACTGCAGCTCCAGTGACTGGTCTCTAGATGGAGCCAGAGGTTTCCAGTAGGTTTTGGGACACCAGCCCTGGCAGCTGGGATCTGTCTCTGTTCCAAAGGATGCAAATACACTTGTCCGAGCAATTGCCCTTGTGGAAACATGTGAGACTTCCATAGAATCCACCTGGCTCCAAGAGGATTTGGTTACACTTCATGAGTACAACACAGATTGGTTTTTGGATGATGAGATTTATCTAGATTATCTAGTCTTAGAAATAAGAGAAATGTAATTCCATGAAAAAGCATGAGATCGAGACTGAACTCCTGATTTATGGTCTTGACTTTGCTGTGGTCTCTGGAATGTGGGGAAATGGTCTCTTCTGTGGAAACCAGAATATTGACTCATATTTCTGTGCAACCCCACAGCTTCTGTGCAGGGAGCAGGCTGCACTCTTGCCTTGACCTGTTGAGGATAAGCTCCAAGCAGTGACCTGCAAAGTTGTTCCAGTTTCTCTTTTGGTTGCATATACATATTTTATTACAGGCTAGAGACACTGGCTCTTTTAACACTCTTGCCTGACTAAAGACAAGTAATTAAACAAATGGTCTTCTTTAAATTATTAGAAATAGGTATTTGGAGCAGCCTTTCAAAAGAAAATCTGACTTGGACCTCTGGAGGGTCCAAGACCAGCCCACAGACTTGGTGCCTTCTTGCTGTTGTAGAGCTACAAGAGATTAGCAAAGCTAAACCCACTGGAGGTTTGCCTGTTTGTAAGAAATACCTGCATTGGATATTTAGAGGTCAACTCCTACAGAATGATCTTGGATAGGGACCCAGCAAAGAGACATCAATGCTATTAACAAATCACTAAGGGGATTATAGCTTATTTTTCAGTAATTACTGAGGTTCACTTAAACAAGGTTGAGAAGACTCAGTAGTCTGTTTCTCTTCCCCTGATTTAGCAAAATGGAAGACCTCTGGAATAAAACTGATAATTAGCAGAGATTTTTCTGCTCTGGGTCTCCAGACATAAAACTGTAGTAGGAAATTCTCACCAGCATCCCTTTGTCCTGAACCATGATAAGGGAGGATAAGTGGTGTCTTCACCTTGCTGGTATTTGGAGATGAAGGGTAAAGGCCAGCAGAAGGCTTGTGATCAAATACATCAGAAATAGTTCATCTGACATTGTTTGAGTTTTAAGTTTACATTCTGTTATTAAGATAACAAAAGTGCTGATGCAACCTGAAATTGCATAAAGTGTTAAGAATTCTGCTGTGAACCCCAGGGTACATTGTGTCTTCTCAGCACTGCCAACCATGAGTGGTATTTGAACATTCCAGGGGATAAAATACAGTCATTGACTGCAAAACACCAATTCTAATTCTCACAATACTAATTGTGTTATTTTATGGTATCAGGAGAATGCTCTGTATTCAGCAGGGGCTTCAAAACTGGATTATTTTATAAATAATTAAAAAACTGAGTCAAATGTGTATTGGAGGAAGGAATTAGTTGGGGTTTTTAAAGGAACTATTGCTTTGTAGGAGAAATAAAATATCTAATATCTACTAATTCCTGTGAACTCCCTTTCAACTCAGAGTGCCACTTTTGAAAATATGGCTTATTGCAGAAAAACCAGCAAAATAAGAATTGATATTTGCTGTTTTGATGTGAATGCAGCTGTTGAAAGGTTTACACAAGGTATATATTTCTAAGCTTTACAATGAACTGTTACAATTTGAGGATAGAATGGCTTATTATGAAACCCTATTCAAAATACTGGAAAAGCATGACCTGTCAAAAACAGCATCTGAAATGTAACAAGCTGAAAATTACTGGGTGCTGTATGATGACCCATGTCTGGGAGAAAGTGTTGCCATCCTCCCCTCAAGATTAATTTTGGAAATTTAATTTGAAATCTCCAGCATGTTGAAAACCTTCCTTGTGTCTTTGGAAAATGTCAGTAGCAGAATACTCACTTCCACACAGTTCTTAGAAAACAGACCTTCTGCATGAAAGATATTCTAGTTTCCAACTGAAGACTTACCACAGCTTCCCTGTAAAATTAGGATTTATTAATTTAAATAAAATGGTTTAAATTGAGGCTACACTATTCCATCTTTAAATTTAAAGCAGCTTAAATTCTAATTTAAAACAAACTTGTAAAAAGGGTAGCCCCACAGCATAGGTCAGATGAGTTAGACTTCTTGTGAAATAGTTTTATTTAGGCAATCCACCTTGCTGTTGTTTCTCTTTTAGTTCCATTCTGATGGCTGATTACTCTTGAGATGACTGAAGAGCTTCTACCTGAGATTTTACCCATGCTTCCAGTTTTGTCCTGACAGGAGACCAGGCAGCAGCATTGTCTTTGCTCCAGTGGATTTGGGAAATGGGCAAAGGCTCTACAATGCAACCTCTTTTTGGCTAAAACTTGCCTTGCTGTTTGATAGATTTTTAGGTGTGCCATTGCTGATTCTTACTTTGGATAATGCTATTCTGAACCCTTCATAGGAGGAATTTGGTTCAGTCCTGGCTAGATGCTGCCTGGAGGAGCCTTCATCAAAAGGTGTTTTCAGTGTGTTATTTTGGGGAAGCTGAGATGGAAATCTGGTTCATCATGTGTTGTGTGTGAGGTTCCTGTGAACTGGGAGATATAACATCATTCCTGAAAGGTCACAGTGGATTGTTTTATTGTAATGGAGCACTGTTGATATGTTCCATTACACAGATCCAGCTTCCCTTCTTTGTCCTTGGGTTCTGTGTTTGCAGCTGAGAAACAAAAGAAAACAAATATGTGGCTGGGAAGAAGGGGAACTTGGAAGCCACAGCTGACATTTTCCCTTGAGCATGAGAAGTTCAGATGCCCCTTGCTGAAGTGATGGATAATCTGCCTCATGCCCTGCTGTCACAGGGGATTCCAGTTCATGGCTTTCCCTGGAACACTAAAGCAAGGCATTGATAGTTTGGTGTTACCCCTCTGCTGTGCTGCTCTATTTCATCCCAAGGGGAAAATGATGTTCCTCAAAACAGGATTGGTCATGCAGTGGCATCCTGCTGTGACAATGTGAATGGTGCAAAGTCTCCTCAGAAGCAAAATGCAAATTCTGCTGCAGCTTTCCATGGAAAGCCATGCCTGGGCAACTCTGTGAGAGGTGGGGCAGGCCACAGCTCTACCAGAAGGTGGGAAAAGGAAGTTAGAACAGTGGGTTATACTGGGAGATAAAAATGGCTGTAATTGTCAGCTGCACTGGGAAAAGTGGACTCTTAAAGGCTTCAGGGATGGGCAGGGTGAAAGGTGTGGGTTCTCTGTGCTGCTGGGTATGTGCAGGTGTCCTGGTGTGCTGGTGGTACTGGGAAGTTCATTTCCTGATTGCTTTGCTACCTGTGCAGGTAGAAGTTGAGGACTGAAGGACAGCATGACACTGCTCTCTGTTATTACTTTGTATCTTAAACACTTTATCTGATTTATTTAAAAATATTTTTAAATGTATCATCATTCAGAAAAGGAGAAGGAAGGGGTAGACACAACAAGAAGAAAAGGGTATACTCAAAAATATATCATTATACAATGGTATTAAACTCTGAGAACCTTAAAGTACATTTCAAGAAACATTTGCTCAGTTTCAGCTGCCTTGAGATTTAACCTTCCTGCTGCCAAGTATCATTGACTGAAAAAACCAAAGATGTGAAAAATAGCTCAAATTACTGACATGCAGCTCCTTGTCCTTCCCAGTTGTTGGGTACTTGACTTTTCCAGAGCTTTGTGTTAAACCAGGAAGCATTTGGACCTGCCTTTCTTACTGGGCAGTGGACACCATCCAGGGCTAAGGGAGCAGCTTTTACAAACCAGTAGAGGATGGTTGGTTGGTTGGTTGTAATCATTTGCCCATCTTCCAGACATACTGGTTTGAATTCCAGCTCCCAAGTCCAGTCTGACTCCCTCTAAAGTTAGAAATTGTTGTTGTTTTAAATTGTTTATCCTGTGGCTGGCAGCTCATCTGTATAAACTGCACATTTTTCACATGTCAAAAGTTCTGATCTAAATTGTTGAGGCTTTAATGGAATGATGTCAGTAATGTTTTTGGATACAGTTTCCAGGTCATTGTTTGAAAGGGCAAGTTCTAAATGCAGCTGAGGTCATAAGAGAGTACAGTCATCAAAAGTTGCACAGTTAATGGGTCAAGGGCACTGGGTGAATTGGGTGTTGTTTAACTCCTTGCAAGCTATTTCTTAAGATCCTTACCTATGTATAAGCAATGAAAAGGAAATCTACTTCTGTCATCCACAAAAATTTCCTTTGTTTAATTTCTCCAAACTCAGTGTTTTGCAATGGATGGCTGGTAACATTAATTTTCATATTTCTCTTCTCTCAGTTTATGTCCACTTGGCCAATCCTCAGGACTCACAAGGGTCCACTTCGGCATTTGTGTAAACATTTGTCCAAAACACATGTGCAGGCCTGATGGAAGGTTCAAAACATGTATTTGACACTTGTTGAAGGTCCAGAATGTCTTTGCAGAGATGAGAAAAGGTGGGCTTCTGGCCAGCTGAAGTGCTTAAATGGCTTGTCCAAGGCTTCTAGGAAAGAATGAGCACTGAGTGCTCAGGGAGGTACAAGTCCAGACTTTAGTTGGGCAGGTTTGCTTTTGTTGTAGCTTTTTGTGGTGACACTGTGATTTATATGAGGAAAATAATCCAGTGGTTTACTGGGGGGTTATGATTTGTGGTGTTGATCCCAACAGGTTCCTGGCAGCCTCACAGAAGTTCAGGACCTTTGGGGGGTCAAGAGCACAGTGACTTCAGGCATCAGAAAACGTGCTGCATTCAGTGCTGCCAGTGTTTTCTCTGAATGCAAACAGACAATGCTGGTGGGGCATGGCTGTAATGCCAAGGAATGTGCTGAGAACTGAGGAAAAATCACAGCTTGTTTTGTGAGAGTGCCCAGGAAGCTGGCAAAGAGTCATACGGGCTTGTGGCAGGGACACTGTTTCAAAAGGTTTCATAAATAATAAAGCTCTTGTGTCCTGGCAAATACAAGCTGTTGGGCAGCTTGGAAGGGATATCCTTAGAGGGTGCAGGTTGTGCTCATTTTCAGGACTATTTGCTTAGAACTGTACAGACTAAGGACCAGGGAGGTGAGGCAGTGTGTGTGTACTATCAACAAACAACATTTGCTTTGGTGAAAAAAATAATATGTTCATTCCTTTGGAATACAAAGAGGTGAATTTCCTCTGTTGGTGGGTGAGTGGGTTTAACCTCACAGCATTGCCATCCTGACTGAAGCAGGACTTGCAGTCATGGTAGGATTCATTGTGGAAGAAGGTCACCATGTCTTGTAGCACAAACAAGCTGTACTTTGGTTCCCTTTGCAGACTTGTCTGTCAATACCCGATATCAAGACAGCGTTTAGTGACTGCATTAACAAAATTGGGAAGAGAGACTGCCTGACACAAGCCTGCTCAGCACTTACTGGGTGAGTATGAGCAGGGGTAGGCTGAGAATTGCTTGACTGAGCAGCTGTGGGGTGTCACACACAGAGCAGCACTACAGGAGTTATTAAGCCTTGAAAGGGAGCTGAGCTTTCCTTCCAGCACTAACAGACACTTGTTTGAGGACCTTGGACTTGGACCAGCTCAATAACTTCATCTGTAAATCCTGTCTGTAAAAGACAGTGGAAATGTACTGCAGCTGAGAGCAGTGGGACTTGGAGTCATATTTGTTGCCCTGTATCATCCCTTCTCCTTACACAATAATCCTTGCAGGTGTGGGTTTGCTGCAGCTCCTGGCTTTTAGGTTAGAAGTCAGTTGAAAATGCAGCTGTTGATACCTCTGCCAGAGAAATGAGTGGTGCTTCACTGCTGCTGCCATAATTATGTTTGTGTTTCCATATATTTTGGCATGCAGATGAGCCTTGTGATGGGGATGATATCACAGTCTCCAGGAGTCTTCTTACAAGACAATGCCTCTGTTTAAAATTTGATGACTAAAACAGACTCTAAATTGGGCTTACATAGGTGCATGCCATGACCTTGACCACTGGATTCTTGATATCTCAGCATCATTATTGCCTATCAAGACTTGCAGTACTTTGCTTCTTTGTACTTTCAGTTCTTTAAGTGAAAAGTCCTACTTGGCATAAGTCAAAAGTTTTGTTCCAGGTAGTGTAAGCACTCCTGGCTGAATTACTGCCTGGGCTGCATCTAGAGCTTTGAAATTTATTCTGTGTTATCATACAAGCTACTGCAGAGGATAACAAAAACTTCCTGAACTGTGAAAAAAACCTGTTACCAGCATTGCTACAAATCGCATGCCACTGAGCAGGTGAATGACCACAAGAGCAATGTTCAAGCACTGACTGGAAGAGAAGTATTAATTAGATAATAACCTTATGAAAAACAACCTTTTCAGTTGTGTATTTTTTTCTTGTACAAACATTTCTAGTTTTGATTTGCATGGAATTTCCTTTCAAAATTCCAGTTTGAGCTTGCACTAAAGGAATAAATAAGTCATGGAAGTCATGGCTGGGGAGCTGTGCAGACCAGCAAGATGGTGACTTGCTTGGCAGCCCCAGCACAGAGGATTACATAAGGCTGGAACTGGGGTTGCAAGATCCTATATAGTGTGATGTTTGTGGCAAAATAACCCCAAACCAGCTGTCAGGTGGGTTTGATGATTGCTCATTCCAAGATTTCCACAGAGTTGGTGACTAAGTTGGGTGTAGACATGCAGAGACACCAGTACAATAAGGCATGGAGGTATATATTGTTGAGCTAAAAGAAATCAGACCCCTATTGTTTGCCTGCCTGAGAAATAATACAGAAAAGCCAACAAATAACTGTGGGGTGAATAGAGCCCTTCCCTTCCTGATGTAAGGACTCATTTAGGGTCCGTACCATCCATGTTTCTGTTCTTGGTTGCTTCTTGTTGTTGGTTTATTTAAAAACCTTGTCTGCTTGTCTTATTTCCTTAGCAAAGGGGTGAACGAAGGGATTGAATGGATGGTGAAGTGTGTGGTGAGGAACATCCACCGCCCCCCCAGGAAGAAGGACATCACGTAGGAGCTCCGAGCCAGCCCAGCAATGGACAGACTCTTCCACACACTTGTGTTCCCTTTAAAGAAGGTGATCCACTGGATTCCTATTACACCTGATTCTTTCCTAAGTTTGGAGACAAATATTCTCTTTTTGTGTCTAAAAAAAACTTGAGCCAAGGATTCCAACTGGGTGGGGGGTGGGAATCTCTTACATTAAGTATTGTCTTTGGCCTCAGAGCATCCTATGTAGCAACCTACACATTGTTGCCGAAGCAAAGGACTCAATTTTCTACTATCCTATTTTGTGATTCCTGATTTGTTAGCCTAACAAGCTGGAGGCCGGTGACATGAAGGAATTCCTGAAGGAAATGTTTAGGTGAATGTGGAAGGGGAGGAACAGCCTGGCTGTTCCTCCTAACTGCAAGGGTCCTTGCTGCTCCAGCCCCGTGTTCCTGCAGGGTGTTACTGGCCCTGTTGTGCTGCTGTTTGTGTAGTGGGGAGAGACAGCATTGATTAGAACTTGATTTTCACTGGGGGTGTTGATTTGTAACTTTGACCTGTGGTAAAAGCAGATGTGGAAACCAGCAACTGCAGGGTGGTCAGTGGATCATGGAGTTGTTAAGGCTGGAAAAGACCTCATCAAATCCAACTGTGCTGGTTGAAATGGATATTCCTACCAGGACAGGGATTCCAGCACTGCCTTGCTCTGACTGCCAGTCTCTTTGTGCATTCTCTTTAATCCTAAGAGTAATTGGGATCTTCTGTAACTGGAGTGAATCAAGGCCCTCTCTGTGATCTTTCTAAGCTGAAAACAACCTCTAGGCAGGGAGAAATCAGTATGCAATAAAGCTTCCTACTTATTTGAACTTCCCTGGCTGAAACAATCTTATTTGGGAATAGCAGTACATAGCCCTTAGGGTTTTTTTTGAAATGTGGGAAAAAACAGAAAGTCAGCACTCAAAAGACAAGCAGTGCTGCGTGTTTATATCACCTACTCAGCTGGATCTGCTGCTATATCACTATCATTTCCCTGAATATGAGTATTTATGTGAATTTCATGGTGGTTTGGCAATGGGTATTGCTCCTCTGCTGTTTTATTTACTCCTGGCACTGGTGAATGTTCCGTGCTGTTTGCTGACATAATGAAGGGACCATTTTTCAAGCTGTACTTGAACCAGTCCATAGTATTTGTTTAAGGTATCTTAGTTGGCATCTGTCAAAGAACTTCCTGCTAAATTTTCTGCACAGAACTCATTGCAGATGTTTTTTGAGAGAGAACATAATTCATTCACTCACATTTGAGTCAAAGCACAAAGGCAGCTGGGCTGTGTCATTAAGCTCATGAAGTCAGTAGAAATAATTGCAAACTGAAGAGCAGAATCTTTCCTTCTCAGTAAGAGAAGTAAGGCTTCTTCAGACCTAGTGACCCAGTCATATTTCTTGTGTGTTCTGTGACTGTGCAGGATCCCTTGGAAATCACTCACCCACTGTAGGAAGTGGCACTTTTGTTGGTTGCTGCATGTGATACAGGACTGAGATTTTAAAGAGTACTGAAGTTTTGGAGAACCAATGGCCTTTGATTATCAGGAGCATCTCTCTCACTGGGCTCTTGGAAAGCCTGAGCATTTTCAAGGTGATTTTGTGGCCCTGGCTGTTTTGGTTGGCAGAGTTGGTACTGACAATTACACTGAGGATGTAAAACAGTAACTAATGAACAAAAGTGCCTTGCTGAGAGTCAAAACACTTTAGTCAAGTAGCTTGAAATGTCTGTTCTTTGGGACACAAGGGGTTTTCCAAGATTTCCACATACTATTTTCAGATCTCTTATTCTCTTTTTCCCCTGGGAAACCAGAAAGGACAAAACAGTTTCTAGACACACACTGCCTTGTGGTCCATATCAGCAGGGGGTCTTAAAAACCAATGTTTTGACTTCAGGATTCCAAGTTCTCAAGTATCAGAGTCCTTTTCCCAGAGAAATGCCCATGCTGGCATTGGTATGTATGAGTGTGCTCTGGCCACAACAAATCAGGGAGGATTTCTCTGAAACCACCAGTGTAAAGTTCACTCTAATTCAAAGTGACCTTCCACAGCAGTATTGCAGCAGATGAGACAATTTTTTTTATATTTGGATCAGAAATGTAATGATTTGTCACATTATATACTTACAGAAAGCACAGACTTATTTGAAATGCTTTTTTTGTTTCAAGGTCACCCCTCTACCAGACCTCAAACCAAGCAAGAATGTTTCTGAATTCAAAGTTCAAATTTAGTCAGTTTTCCAGATTTTTGATACATTTGCGTTGGATCTGTTCTGCCCATGCCTGTTCACAGTAATGAAATTGCCTAAAGAGCTGCTTTATCTTCCTAAGGGGGACAGGTTGATGATCTGCACTTTGCAATCCCTGTTTCCTTTGGTATGCTGTCCATGAGATAAAGGTAAGAGTTCAATAACTTAGCAGAGAATCCCACTTGCCTTATTTGAACATTTGCAGATGGTTACATTTCTTTCACCCATCTGGAATTTCCTATGCAAATGTTGAATAGCTGGTAGCAGCAGGAGACAGGAGCTGAAAAACCACTTCTAAAGCATTTAGAATCCCAGTGAATCCCTGAGTCCCAGTGCTGCCTGAGTGCTGGCAATTCCATCTTCCTCAGGAACTCTGGAAGGACACAGAGTAACTGAATTAGAGCACTTCTGGCTGGTCTGGCCTGATCCCGACCTGTCCTCACGCAAGGCAGCGCTGACGTCTGGGTCTGTGTTGAGGTCAGACATCATCCCACTTCCCACAACATTCCATCCAGCAGAACCAGGGAAAATGCCAAGACAAATGAGATCCAGCTTCAGGGTAAGTCCAGCATCTTAGTCCAGTCTCTGGCTGCTAACATCTGTCTCAGAAGGTGGAGCAAACAGAGGCTCTTTAGGCTCTGTGCCCCCAGCCATCCTTCCTACTCTGCTAAACTGAAATCAAGGCGTCATCAAGAAGTGGATTTAATATCCAGTGCTGTAGGATGGTTTTATTGCTAACTGAGCTGTTTTTTAGTGTCTTCTTCCTTACCATCCTGCTTGTGTACTGCTCACACACCCAGCAGTTTGTGTAGAGAAAGGATCTGCTGTTATAATACAGATCATAATCTTGAATGAGTCTCTTCAGCAGTGATGTTTTAGCTGTGTATGAGATTGTTGGGTTAGTCATGATTTCCAGAAGTTCTTGATTAACTGACTCTCACCTACTGCTACAGGTTTGGAAATGTTAGGCTCAGCTAGAAACCTGCCTTAAAGTACTTTTGAAGGGTTCTGAATTGATCTAGGCATTTCCCTGGATTGTTAACCGTGTTCTGGAATATCTCCTGGCAAATGGTGTCAAGGAGAAAACTTCTAGAGAAAGGCAGAGTGGCTCTGTCACTGCACTTGACAAATATGCCTTTAAATAAGGAAAATCTGTTTAATGTGGATAGTAATTCCTGGCAGCTACAGCCAGCAGTGTCCACACATGAAGGATAGTGGATTCTGCCTCCATGTCCAGCTCTGCTGCTGCTCCTCAGCTTTCACCCAAAACAGCACCACAGGCTCTTTGCCTTCAGCTTTGGGGCTGTTTTCAGTTTCCTGAGTACTTATCTATAGATTTCCCAAAACCAAATTGAGCAATTAATGAAGACAGGCTGAATTTCCCCTGCCATGCAAACAGGTTCTAGGCTGGGTGACCTCTCAAGATTCCCTTCTGGCACAGTTTTCTCCTTGAATTTGCCTCTAATTTCTCTCCTGAGAGATAAGGGGCAGTGGTGAGGTGCCAAGAGCCTTTCCCCTCTGCTGAGCTCTTAGAGTGGATGCTAGAAAAACTGGAGCAGGTGCTTTTTCTACTGGAATTTTATGCTACTTGGAAATCCCATTTATCTACTTGGAAACATTCCTGGTGGGTAAGACCAGTTATTGTTTACTTGACCTTGGGCATTTCCTGCAACTTCACCCTTGGGTTTTGTTCTTTATGCTTCTGCAGTCCCTTAAGGGAGTTGTTTCTCTGCTCCTCTGCTAAAACCAGCTTCCATGACAACTCCTGAGGGCTTTCCATTCATTTCTTTACACACACTCAAGCTCTTTTTATTCCCAAACTGCCTTCATGAGGATCTAGTCCCATCTCTCAGCAGTGTCTGCTCTCGAATAACTTCATCTGCACAGCTTACATCCCATCACAAGCCTTCCCCATTACATCAGAAGGGAGTGATGCTTAAAATTCCTGGTAAAGCAACAAACTAGTGCAAAAAAGAATCACACCTCCTGGAAAATTACACAGATCTGGCCCAGAAAACGTGGGCAGCAGAGTATGCAATAGCACCAGGGGAAGAAATTACCTAAAGGATTTTCATAAATGAGATGCTCGTCAATTGGAAGCAAGAAGAGGAGGAACATAGGCAGTTAACTACACAGTGCTGGAATTCTGCCTGACACTTGTTAAACACAAAATCAGGAGGCAGGAATCTCCTCATTCCTTCTTGGTTGCACTTTCTCCTTAAAGCTCCTGATGCCAAATGAGTTTCAAAATTTCCATGTTGTTAGGAGTGTCCTCTTGAATACCACATTCCTGTTTCTTGAGGATGTCTGTGTCCCGCCTTTCCTGTGTGTTACCCAAGGTAGCTGTGAAGGTGAGGCAGTGGATACATTCACTTAGGAACACACAGGATCCTTTCCTTGAAACAAAACCCTTGCTGGACCAATACGTAGTATTCTCACTAACACTGCTAATTCATGAGTAGTAACTTCTTTATGTGCTTGGCCCATCTTGTCTAGGCTATGCTTTTGCCAAGAAGGGTTGGACTGGAAGATCCTTGAGGTCAGTCTTAGCCTGGAATTCTGGGATTCTATGATTCTCCAGAATTTGAAGAGTGTATCATTCAGTTGAATGCATGCTAAACATTTGGAGGAACTAACCAAAGCCTCTTACCCCATGTAGCCTTAAGCCATCTGTATTCAGCACATACCAGAAGGACTTCTCTGAGGGCAAATTAAATTCACTGTAAAATTAAGTGTATTCTTAAGTGCTTTCCTGGAACAGAAACCTCTGGAGTTGTTTCTGTTGCATGCCAGTTCAGTTCATAGTCAGAAATTCCTCTGCCAGTTCTCAGAAATCAGAGAACCTGCTACCATTTCATTGGAGATTTTAATTAGAGTTTTTTCTTCCACAGAGAATAAAAGCATTTTGTAAGGCAGTCATAAGGGGGAATGAGGAATTTGCTGTTCCCAGAAGCTGCTATTAGGCCCAGCCCATCCTCACTGCCTGTAACAGTAACAGGTAAAGGAATCTATGGGCAACTCAGTATTTCAGAGAACCATTAAATATCCTGAGTTGGGCAGGACCAACAAGGATCATTGAATTCAAATCCATGCTGAGTTTTTGGTTTTTTGTTTGTTTGTTTGTTTGTTTGTTTTTTTCTGGGTTTTGTGGCCCAATGGCTTTCAGATGGGCTCTTCCACCAGGGGAACAAGAGGACCTGAGGGATACTGAGGTGTATCCTGCCTTGTTGAAAGATTTTGCTCCTCTGACACAAACAAGGCTCATTTTTAACTGAGATGTTGGCAGTTACACATGGAACCCCCAGTGCTGACCACCAGCAGGGCTTTGCCCTGCAGGGACAGCAGTGGGGGCAAAGACAGCAGTGGCCTCCTGGGAAAGGACCAACCAGTCCCACACAGCAAGGATTAGGCTCTCCCAGGGCTGTACCCACATCCTCAACACAGTGGAAATTTTTACAGCTCATTTCCCTGCCATGAGAAGAGACAGGATCATGGGATAGCCCACACCACCAGCTGTGAAAGCCCAGTAAGTACCCTGTGAGTAAATGTGGTATGTCAAAGGGCAGGGGAATCTCTGCAGACAAGAAGTGCTGAATCACAGGGAAGGTTGTTCTTCCATGACATGACATTAAATGTGTCAGTTTTATGTGACACATCACATAAAACTGGATGAAAGGAGAACTTGGGGTTGATATTCTTAGAGCTGATCTTTCCTTTCAGATTCAGAGTCATGGAGTGGGAAATGTACACTCCTATTCTTACCTCCCAAGTTTTCCAGCTAAAGAGAACTAAGCTTATGGGAAGATCAAAAGAAGTCCAATAAATCACCTGCCAAGCTGCTGCATCACAGAAGGAAGTAGAGACAGGAATAGAAACCAGCAGCAGGGAATCTGTGATCTGATAAAGGCTGAGCAAGCACATTGGATCAAGTCCCTGAAGCCAATCTGGACTCTTTATCTGGGGTCTTACACTTCCCACTCAAAACCACCCTGAAATCCACATGCCTGAGGCTCAGCAGCACTGATATAGTTTACTAATACATTATAATTTTATTCAGCTAAGAGCAAGCAGTTACTGCAGAAGTCAGCAACACTTGTAGGATCATCAGGCCACCAAAATGTGTTTGAGCTTCTTCAATAGGACTATATTGACAAACTTGTTTCTTTTTACCAATGTTTTTCATGTAGGTCTTCATAGTTTCATTGGAAGGATTTATCAGTCAGATTCTGTTTTTTCTCAATGCGAGGTAAAAATTCTCTTTCCATTAAAAAACATATGGTTTATGCTCAGGAGGCAGAGTTTCACCCAGCTTCAGCTGCAGATCCATGGTATGAGCCCCACTCTGCCCAAGAGGACTTGATCCATCCTCACCTGGCCAAAGTGACACCAGCTTGTTATGGGGGTCCCTGGTCCTCAATCCCTCTGTTCCCCTGTGTCCCCTTGGCCCCATCTGGGACAGGTCACCTACTGTGCCTTCTCTTGCTGGCTTTTGGAGACTTCCCACTCTTAGGAAGCTCCTTGAACAGAGAAAGGAACAAAAATTATCCATTGAGGAGGGGTAGAAATGAGGGCAGGGAATCAGGTGAGACCCTGTGTGAAAAGAAGACCTCCCAAAACCCACACTGTTTGCCCCCAGGCTGGGATGCCTTGCACATCTCACCTCTCTCTGCTGCTGCTCTAGGACAGGATTGATTTCCTCAGGCTCACCTCTGCTTCTCCAACAGAGCTGGCACCACTAGCTCCTGTAGCTTCCCTTCTGTAATCCTGTGTGATGTATCAGAAAAGAAAGGAAAGGAAGAAGGGAAAATGGAGGAAATCAAGAGGAAAGTAGAAGTGTGCTTCAAAATACAATAAAATTGGCACCTCTGGAACAGTGATGGGTGAATGCACAAAAGTTTGGTGTGCTTTAGCACTCCTGAGTCCTCTCCCACAGAGCCTGGAGGGCTCAGCCCACTGTCAGCTGCTGAGCAACATGGGAGGGTGGCAAAATCTGCAGGCAGGAAGTGAATTTACCTGTCTTGTGTATGACAAAGTGGCAGCCTTAGCGCCAAGAGGGCTGCAGGCTGTTTCGACAAGATGAATTATGCGTTTGCACTGGTTTCATCAGCTCTGCATCTCTCTGCACACCTCAAAAATTCCCCCCCTTGGTTTCTTCTGTCAGTCCTGGCTCTCCACCCTTGGAGGTCAAAGCCTGAGCCAGCTCTGTGTGACCTCACTAGGAAAACTCCCTCTGGCTTTTTCTATTCACGTTAGTCATGCCCTTGAGCGCATTCCAAGCTTTGCTGCTGGGCCAGCACCTTCCTGGCTCTCCCTGGATGAAGGAGGACGTGTCCCAACTGCTCCTGCAAGGAGCAGATTGGCAGCACGTTACCTCCTGCTGCCAGTTTGCCAGGGTCTGAGGCATCACTACAGCCTGAGTCATTGCCACACCTGGCTGTGGTAACAGGTGACCAAGGAGCCTGTGACACCAACCTAACCCACCTCAGCACTTTAAAGCAGTGGTTTTGTGGGATTTTATCTGGGTTTAGGCATTTACAGCAGGGGGGGAGGCCTGACGTGGAGAACAGCGTGGGCTTGGCTTTTTATGTAGTGCTTGTAGCATTTGGAAAATTATCTTTTGTGTACTAAATATCTGAGTCATCCTGGGATAGCACTGTATCCACTTTTAGATGTTACCATGTGCTCTTGTCTGCTACAGCTTATGAGGGAAGAGTCTTCTAAACCATCAGGAAAAATCTCATTCCGCTGACTCTTCCTCTTCTCTCTCCAGGCTTTGTAAACTTCAGGGGAAACCAAAAGGGGTTTTTATCCTCTAAATGTCAATTAGCTGAAAAGGTGAAATACCTCGTGCTCAAGCCACAGGTGGTTTGAGGGTGTCATCAGCTCATTGTTGTCTGGGTGCCAGGCAGTGGAAGCAGAGGTGGAGAACGCTGGCACCATGCTGTGCTCATCCCAGCTTTTCCAGAAAAGCCCATTTCCTGGAAGCCCAGCAGGACTCACGTGCCGGGGTGTTTGGCCACCCTTCTAAAGGTTAATATTTACCAGAAAGATCCTCCTTACTCACCCTGCCTGTGAGCCCACGTGAGAAGAAAATTCCCTGTGTGGAAATTCCAGCTAACTTGGCAATGAGGGGACCGGGGTTGGGGGGAGACCTGAGGAAAGGCTCCAAATCCCCTGAACAGAACACGACAACAACACAGGGGTGCTCAGGAGTTACCCTGGCAGAGCAAGTCAGGCTGGTGGCACCAAGCTGGGGAGCTGCTGGTGGCACAGGGCATCATCCCCTGCCAGCCCCTCGGTGCAGCAGTGGCCTGGTGGGTGGCAGGGGCAGCCTGGCAGTGAGTGCAGAGCTCTCTGACTCAGGCTGGGCCATCCCTTTATTTAACATCACCCTCCTGCTCCACCAAGCTGAGCTCTGTGGTCCCCACTGCAACCTGCCAAGGCACAAGGGTGCCAGGCATGGTGTCCTAAGGAGGGCTGGACATGGTGGACCCTCATTCAGTGCTGGCAAGGCCACAAGCTCAGCAAGGCATCACCTCCTGACAGGATGGGGAGGTGCTGGTGGCTCTCCTCACCCTTCCACACCTGCACATGGGTAGTGACCCTCGGAGTCACAGCAGTGGGACATAAACTCTGGCAAACCTCTGTGTGAGAGCAAGCCTGTAAAAGCATCTGCTGCATCTGCTCTGTCTGAAGGCACAAAGGATCTGTGCTCACTGGTGTCCAGGTGGGACAGAGCACTCAGGTTATTAAATAAAAACCCCAAAAATAATAAAAAGGACCCCAATCTTCCCTCCTCTGAATCAGCATTCAGCAGAAAAACTGTTTCCTGGGCTCTCCTACAGGCCAGGGGGAGGCTGGGTGCTGGGAGAAGCAGGATCACTGCCCAGGCTGTGTTTTTCAGCTGCTGGGCTCTGGCATGGCTCAGTGGGCACAGCGCTGAGCATGGCTGCACCACAACTGCTCTGCTTCCACTTCTGCCAGCTCCTGGTTGGACCTGGATCTCCACTGAGACCCTGGCCACGAGACACCACCAGAGCAGCCACAGCTCACCCAGGAGCTCAGGGAGCAGAGCTGACTCCTTGGGTCTCACTGCACAACTGCTGGAGGCCTCCAGCAGGACAGCCCAGGTTTTTCTCCCTGGTGAGAAGGGGAGGAAGCTCCAGGGACAACATGAAATGTCCCAAGGACCCTGAGATCAGCCACAAGAGCCCACAGGACTTCCACCTCAGCACTGAGGTCCTTTGCCAACAAAAAAAAAACAAAACAAAAAACACAGAAAAGGCACTTTTCTCTCTGGAAAAGTTACCCAACTAAACAACTAAACCAACATGCAGCTTCTTGCCAATAATATTCTTGTTCTCCCTCCCTCTCAGCTCCCATGGCAAATACATACTTGAAAAAGCCAGGATGGTGTGGGAGGCAGTTTCTACACTAACAGCTCTGCATTCCTGTTTCCCTTCAGATCAAGGACTCCAAATCCTTGGGGCTAAGTCAGGATAACTGCAATGCAGCAAGATGGGAATCCCTCAAGGAGCTGCAGCCAATGCCAGAGGCTCTGGCTGCTCCAGCCTTCATCCCATCAGCGTTGGGTGTCCTGCCTTGCACTCTGCCTTGGAGCAAAGTGCTGCAGCTGTGCTTCAGTTCTCTCAGAGTGCTCCAATGAAACCCTCCTCATCTCCTGCCCCAGCTGCTCTCAGACCATGGCAGTGGCATTTGGCTCCTGCCAAGGGACTCGGAGTAAGTGACACCCAGGAACTGAGCTGCATCCCACTGGGATAAAGCAGCTTGGGAGGACAGAGATCAGACATGGTAAAAACTGAACATTGGGGAGGGGAGTTCTGGTCCCCTGTGAAGCTCCTTGTCATGATTTCAGGGCCAGGCTTGATGAAGCTTTGAGGAGATTGCCAGGACTGAAGGGATTCCCAGGATCAGTCCAAGCTCAACGCAGAGAGTGCTTCCCTCAGCTGCTTTTCAGCCGTTTGCTTCTCTTCTTTCCTGGCTGAACTGACCCAGGACAACACCAGGGTCGCTGAGCTGCTTCATCCTCAGAGCCCAAAACTGGGGTGAGACGTTGCAAGCCTGGGATCCCAGTTCAAGCCTGTCATCTTTATTTCAAGCCTGTGGTGCCAGGCAGGTGTGAGCAGACATCCAGGGACTCCCCAGCTCTGGACCAGTGAAGAGGCAAGCACTACCCCTTGGGATCATCCCCATCATGCAGACTGCCATGGATTCACTTGTCACTGCAGCAGGAAGAGCCTGGGATGTGTGGGCAGCAAGGGCAGGGTAAAATTCCCTTCTTCCCCCCACAGCTTCCTTGCAGAGGGGAAATGTGGGGGCACTTTCACACAGCACTCGCTTCAGAGAGCTTTAAACAGCTCTAAGCTGGGGGGAAATATCTTCTGAACCACAAGCTGTTCCTGGCATCTGCTCCATTAAGAAACAGCTATAAAAAGTCGAACTCATTCACAGCATAAAATATAGCTCTGCGTCATCATTGCTACTGGCTGGGAAATGCCTGAGGGTGTCACGCTTGTTGACTTCCCAAAGCAGCATCTATTTAAAAAAACCTGCAATCAGCACAACTGCCTCCAGCCCAGTTCTTGGCTGGCTGAGCACACAGCCAGGTTTGGGGACAGAGCTGGGGCTCAGGGGACATGGTTGGGCTGACCCAAGAGTGTCACCCTGGCCATAAATCCCAGTGCAAACTGTCTGCATGCCTCTGGCACACAGCCTTACCGTGGCTCACAGGGACAGAGGGTGGCTGGGGGTGTGTGATCACAGAATCCCAGAATGGTCTGGGTTGGAAGGGATCTTCAAGATCATCTTGTTCCAATGCCCTGTCATGGCAGGGATGCCAACACATGGAAAAGCACATGGAAAAAACAGACAAGGGTGAGCAGGGTCAGATACGAGTGTCTGGGACTTCCAACACCAGCTCCAAGTGAGACTAGGAAAGGACTCTGTTGACAGAGAGTTGTAGCATAAAATAACTTCTTTGGTTTCTTTCATTAGAAAACATCTTTCACACATGGTATAAAAACAGGTAGTTAAGAAATAAATTTCAAGCCAGTTGTACCAGTGAGTTTGGGGCATCCTCCCCCTTCCTGTGCTTCAGCAGCAAACTCGCTTCTCAAACAAAAGCATGACAAAAAAACCACAATCAAATCCTCTGTAGGAAATACTGTTAAATGACTAACACCCCCAACAAACCCAAATATACACAGTTTAAAACAAAGCTGAATAGTTTTCTATAAAGGGGACTAAGTTCTTCCCCAGAAATAATGACCCTGGATACAGGTTTTTCTTCTGGTAAAATATTGACCCTTGCTGAGGGCTGGAAAATCAGTTGCCAACACCTGGTGAGCTCCCAGGAGCTGCAACAGCCACTGGCAATGGGAATCTGTTGCTCACCCATCCCATCCCATCCCATCCCATCCCATCCCATCCCATCCCATCCCATCCCATGTGACACAGCTGCCATGGCACAGTGCCACTCATCTCTCACACTGCTTTTCAAGTTATGTTTGGAAAGATGAATAAATTAATGAATCCTCAGGAGATAAAAACCAAAACAAAGAGCTCCCAAAAAGTCCAGTCACGGTTTCAGGACAGCTGGAAGCGCTCACGGACCTTCTCCTCAATGGAGTGGAGCTTGACCGCACGCAGCGCCTCCAGCAGCTCCTTGGTGACTTCAGAGTGCTCCTCCTTCCTGTGAGTGAGGAAAGCCCGGAATTTCTCCTGGATGGCTGCCCTGGTCCATCGTGCCTGCTTCTTCGGGCTGCGCTCCAGGATCTGCTGCAGGCGCTTCAGCTTCTTCACGGGGATGTTCTGATAGACCACGAAGTCGATCATGGCCTGCTCGCAGTCGTCCTCTGCAGCTGCTGGGGGAAAACAGCCCGGAGGTTACAGGGGCACGGGAGAGCAGGGCACAGCCCTGCCAAGGCTCTCTGTGGGACACCTGCCCAGGGAGGTGGTGAATGCCCCAGGCCTGGAAGTGTTCAAGGCCAGGTTGGATGGTTTTGGAACAGCCTGATCTAGTGGAAGGCTGAACTTCCTATCAGTGATGTACCCTACAGGGGGCAGTTGGAAAGCAAAGTGTAAAAGTTCAATGTGTCTCTCCCATGCTAGAGGAAAAGCCCAGATAAATGTGAAGTAATTGCAGTAAGTATTTACACATTCCTTTTCCTGAAAGTTTCTATTTTCTCACAGTGATTTGTAAATCTTGTAACAGCTTAGGACCAGCCCTAAGCACAGCCCCAATCAGGGCACTGGGGTGGGACAGATCCGGTCCCAGCTGGTGGAAACTGCTGGAGTGCTTCCAGCATAAGGAATGAAAACAGAAAGGATTTTTAAGAGGGCAAGGCCCAAGGATTACTCAATCAGAGAGAGATTAGACCAGTTTCATGCCACTGAAAACTTGAAACAGTTTCGCTGAGTGAAATTTATAGCGGGCTGGGTTAAGCTGCACTGCTCAGGCTCAGCCTCTCCAGAAGGCTCAGGTTGACGATGGGCATGTCCCCTGTGCCTTCTGAGAGGAATCATCATAAACTGGAGCTAAAATAATCCTCCATTTCCCATTGCTGGGACATCCTCTCTCTATAAATATCTGCAGAGGGCTGGTCTGGCCGCAGGGGCCAGTGCCTGACTCACGTGCTGCTGACACTGCTCTGACCTGGCCAGCCCCCACCCCAGGATTGCTGACAAAGCTTTCCAGACTCTGTGTCAGGATCACATTCCTGGCAGGGAACTCGTGCTGTGAGTCAGGCTCTGTAAGGAGAAATCTCCACGCTGGTGGTGCCAGGATAGGATGGAAAGGCGAGAGCTGCCGGAGGGGAAGCATCCACATTTCCTCACCAGAGAGAAAAATCTTTTAGGGTCATGGGATGTCCTGAGTTGGAAGGGAGCCACAAGGTTCATTGAGTCCAAGTCCTGGCTCTGCACAGACCACCCCAAACCCCTACAGCCTGACAAATTTGGCCATGACCCTGGGGAGCCTGTTCCGGTACCTGACCACCCTGTGGGTGAGTTTTATTAAAGCTTTTCTCCCAAGATTCATCCTGATGAAAGAATGACACACCAGAACAACCTTTCCTGGATGTGGTGAGGTCCCCATTGCTTTTCAGATTTTCAGGACATGGCACTGGATAATCTCATCCAGGCTAATTTTCCCATGAAAGGGTGGACCAGATACTTTCAAAGTCCCTCCCAGCCTGGGCTGTTCTATGGCTTTATGACTGATTATATTTTTGGAAGCTTAAGGGTGAAGGTACACTGCCATCCACACCAGTCACATGAAACTCATTTCCCATGTCTGGATACCCAGGGTGGAGCAAATGGTTCCAAACAGCTTCCAGCCTCACCTCAGCTGGCATCAGGTCCTTGGGATGGGTTTGGGGGTGCTTGAGATGTTTTTTTAATCCCTTTCTCACCCCCTAACTTGGGGAGGGAGCATGGTATAAAGCACCCTTGGAACAGAGCCTTTTTCTGTGCCCTGCACCTCTCCCATCTTGTTTTGCCAAGAAAGGTTGAACCAGATGGTCCCTGAGGTCCCTTCCAGCCTGGGATTTGGGGATTCTCTGATCTGTGCCCATTGGCTCTTCCTGCCCAAGATTCCACCTCTGCCATGGCTCAGCACTACGTCTGCAGCATCACAGTGATGTGGAGTTACACCTGAGGGGTCAAAATCCACCCCACACTCAGCTCCACGAACCTTGGGCTCTGCTCCACTCAACCTGCACAAGACCAGGCTGTAGCTGACATAAATGCTTCCAGAAAACAGGTGAAGCCAGGAAAAGGGAGTGCAGGAGCAATGCCAGCAGCCAAGCTGGCTGCCTCAGCTGCCAAAACTATCCCCTGTCCCAGCACTCCCAGTTGTCCCTGGTAAAATCCAGCAGGATTTCACTGTCAGCTCTTTGTTCTCACTGCACAGTGACTGTTGCTTAAGCCCAGCACTCTGTCCTTGTTCTATGGGACTGACATTGGAAGGAGATGAAGGGAGACAGACTATTTTATGATTTATTATAATTACTTATGGATCACTCCATGCCTTTACAAGCCATTTCACCTCCTTTTGAATCTAAGTAGGAGAAAGTCACAAGGAAGTTTGCCTTTGCCCTGGCAGTATCAGTCCTGGTACTGTGCCCATGGCTCACCTGATCCCTGTGTGCTGTTGCCTCTCCCCAGCCTGCAGGACATGCAGAGGGTGTCGTGGTACTTGTTGCCTTGCACGTTGATCTCCTTCCCCTGCTGCTCACAGTCCTGGTGTGGCTGGCATGGATTGGTGCTGGAATTGGAGGAGAAGAAGCCCTGGGGGCATTCATCACACTGGGTGTCCTCAAAGGGGGTACCTGTGCATGGGGAGACAACGGGACTGTCAGGTGACAGCTGGCACAGGAGCAGATGGGAATGATGCCAGACACCATTTGAGCATGAGGATGATGTTTTGGAAATGATCACTGCCAGCATCTCCCCTGGGAATTGCATGTCCTCACGTAGGGCAAACAGCAGTGCTTCCCCCAGCCTTCTCCCAGCCCTGGGCTGATGAATTGTCAGCAGCCCACGGACATGAGAGGACAACGAGAGGAGATCTCATCTACCATGAAAAGGCCACCTCCCAGGTAGGAGCCAGCAGCCAGGCTGGTGGCTGTGCTGCCAAACGTTCTGTCCCCAGAGCCTTTCTTCCCGGAGTCACAGCTCCCGACCAAGTGAAAGTAAAAGTCTCTGCGAGGCGAGAGCTCAGCTGGCCTTGGCTGCACTGTCACTGCTCCCCTGGCCCCGGGCCAGCGCTTCCCCTGTGTCACAGGGTGAGGGCACACGGGCAGGATTGCACCAAGCAGCTTTCCCGTTCCCTGGGGGCAGAGGGAAGGGCTCTGGGGGCAGGAGATTCCCCACCCCTTTCACCTCCTCTTCAGCAATCAAATTACAAGCAGTTTCTGTGTTGTTGCTCGGCCTTTAGGCTTTCCCAGGAGTCTGATCTCTCAGGTCACCCCCAACCCAGACCATCCTATGATTCTAAGGCCCTGCCATAACACAACATCTGAGCTACTCCTTGCAAATGGGAAATCCCAAAGGAGTTGGTTTGCCCAGGGCAATTGCACAGGGATCAAAGCCCTCACCCAACCCAAACACCAGCAAACTCTGTCTACACCCCCAGTCCAACCTTCCCCATCCAGACCCAGCACTGGCAGGTCCAGGGCTCTGCCCACCACACTGAACACTCAGTCCTGGCTGTGGTGTTCAGGTGGCTGGGCTGGAGTGCAATCCTCCCCACACAGGAAAACATTTGCAAAAAAATAAATAATAATAACAAAAAAACAGCTTCTCCTCAAATACCCAGCTTGCTTGCATGGCTCCTCAGTCCTAAAGCCAACCCTCCAGACAAATTTCATATTTTCATTTTGAAGTGCTTCTCTGTAATACTTGGAGATCTTCTTCCCCCTTTGCTGTGTTACTGCATTTACTGTCATGTCCTATAGAAAATTAAGCCCCAAATCTCAATCATAATCATCAGCTGAAGACAACAGATATTTTCCCTCTGGCTGGTGAGCCTGGAACTCTCCCATGCCACACATGGAAGAACTTCAAAAGACTCCATGCTTCAAAAGCCTCCATATTTCAAAAGCCTCCCTGCTTCAAAGTGTGAAGCAAGATGCTGCTGGGTTTGCTGGTGCTGCCCACAGTGGTTTGTGTCCCCTGCTGTGGTTCCCAGGCAGAGCCTGGTCCTCAGTGATTGATGAGTTTTCATGCATTTGGAGCCATTAAAGGACTAGAGAAATTTGTACTGGGGAAACAACAAGAAAAGAAATCCCCTAAAATATCTTGGGACTTAGACCACACAAGAGGATGGAATCCTAGACTCAGGAGTGAAAACAAAGCTGTTTTTCTGGGTTTGGAACCTGGCTGTGTGTCCACCGTGTGTTTTCAACACAGCCTCTCCAAACTGCTCGATGAAAAACCACAAAACCAGGCCCCAGAGCTATGCACGTTCACCAGCCCTCCCTTACATCATCAGCCACCTTTTTCAGCCCAGATAATCAGCATCCCCATCTCCAGGGCTGCCTATGCAAGGAGAGGGGAACAGAGGAAGGATCAGGAGCAGCTTGGACTTTCCTGCCTGTGGAGCAAGGCCAGTGGCTGCTCCAGGGATGGCCAAGTCACAGCCTGGCTCTGCCTGTTGTGGCAGGTGAGGGAGGTAACTGGGATTTACACATTCCATCGAAGTGTGCTGCTGGGGATTTCAAAGGCTTTCGAAGTGATAGCTGGGGGAAAACCCAACCAAATTTCTCCTTGGAAAGGAAGCAGGAGCACGCCGGCAAGGATGGCACTGTGCCAGTAGCAGAGTTAAGAGGGAGTCGGTCAGGATACAGGCAAGCACTGGCTGCTGTGTTTGGCTGCTCTATTCGTCCTTGATTTTTATCTCCAGGGGACATTTCAGGGCGTGACAAGAGCCCTGAGAGGATGCACGGTGCCGGCCTGGGTACTTACCCGGCTTCACAACACCGGAGCCCGGCGGGCACTCGGAGTGCCTGATGCAGAATTCCATGTTGGAGTAGTAGCCCTCCTGGCACTGGCAGGCGCGGTTGTGCGTGGCGTTGCACTGCTGCACCTCCACCTGCTTCTCCCCGCAGATGACATTGCAGTACCGGCACCTCTCCAGGTAGTTCCAGTAGCGAGTGTAGTGCAAATCCGGGCAGGGCTGGCACACCGTGGGTCTGTCCCCGGAGCAGTGCTGTGCCACGAAGGTTCCCGGCGGGCACTGCTGGCATGTGATCCTCCTGCTCGTCACAGCATCCTTCCACTGGTACGTGGGCTGGGCTCCGCCGGCGAGCTCAGCCAGCAAAAGGAGGAGAGGGGGGAACATCCACTACGGCAAAGACAGCGCAAAGAGCCCTGAGCTCACCCTCAGGCAGAGGCGGGAGCAGCAAACGCGGCTGCTGCTCTTACAGAACTCGTTATTGTTGTAGATACAAGAAATTGTTCTCTCCCCCTATGCTGTTCCCAGCCCAAGGACCAGCTGCTGCCCTCCTTTGCCATCCCAGGTGACAGAGCATCCTTCCCAAACCCATTTGTGATGCCTTCAGAAGGCAGCTTCCCCCATTCAGAACCTGCTCTAGCACATTCCTCTCTTTCTCCCCATTCAGTTCCCCACCATATGCAGCAAGAGACACCTTTGCAAACCAAGAAGCAGAAGGGAAGTTTTCCAAACTAGCAGGTACCAAGCATGAACACTAGGATCTTTAACACTTTTTGGAAACCCAGATGCTCAGGGCAGGACTTGAAGCGCAGAGCTTGCTCATCCTCCCTTTCCTTTTCAAAGCCCACGTGCCCAGCCTGACAGGCAGAAGATCTATTACCTTGGATGGATGCGTCAAACGCGGCACGTGGCAGGATGGCATCGCTTCCGAGCGCCGGGATCAGAGACCTGAGGAGACACAGAGCGCTCTGGCTGAGCCCGAGCTCCTCTCGGAGAGGGTCAAACCCGACCGGCCAGCGTTAAAGCAGAGGGAGATGGGGAAGGGCTGATGGGGAAAGGCTGTTAGGAAAGACTGTGTTTCCTCGCCTGCTTTCGTCCAAGTCAGCCCTTCCTCCCAGGGAGATGCCCGCTCTCCCCAGCGCAGGACGGAGCCTTACAGTGGCTGCAGGGGGGAGGCTCTGAGCACCCATAAGCGTAAAACACGTCCGGGAATCGCCCGGGGGAGGGAAGTCATTCCTGCCCAACGTAGCCGAGAGGGAGCAGGAGCTGGTGGGGAAGCAGCCGAGGTCTCCCTTCCCACCCCTTCCCTCCCCATCCCGCCCTCCGGGACCGGCTCCGCTCACCGCACCTCCGCCTCTCACCTCCGCACCGCGCCGCTCTCCGCGGCCGGCAGCGCCTTTATAGACCGTCCCGTGGGAAAGACCCCTCTTGGGCAAGGGGAGGTGACATCGCTGCTCCATCCCGGCCCCCTCGATTCCATCCAGCCCTCGAGCCTTCCCGATCCCCATCTGCCGCAGCACCGGCTCCGCCTTCGTGTCCCGGCCCCCTCCCTCACCCCAGCCCCGCTTTCGCTCTCATTTCTGCATTTCCCTCTAAAAGTGAAGCTTTCAGAGCAATGAAGTTCGTTCACCTGTGTGCAGGGAGGAGGCGAGTGGGATTCGCACAGTTTTTCAAAGCTCAGTTTTTACAGGGGGTTTGGTAAAGAATTATTTTCTGGCAAGGGGGAAGGCAGGGAAATTCCCCGGGGAACGTTCTGTTCTCCGGCTGTAAAAGCCAAATAACTTCCCAGTAACAGCAGTGAGGGCAGAGTTTTCCCCGTCAGAGGCAGCCCCGAGGCGCCGATCCTGGCTGTGGTTGCGGGCAGTGCTGTGGGAAGCATCCCTCCGGCTCTGCCCGGGGGCTCCGGGACGCGTCCCCATCCCGCCCGCGCCCTCCGAGGGCACTGACCCTGCCAAAACAGCCCCGATCGTCAGTGCTTGGGCACTGCAGTCCTAAAGCCGGCCCCGAGCCTCAACCCTCTCCTTTCAGGAACACAGAGGGATGGCACCAACTCCAAACACGGGTACCTTTCGTGGCACAACATCCAGCAGCTAGGGAGATCAGAAATCCCTGATAGGTGACAGTGCCTTAAGTCTTGGACCCCAAGGATTCAAATGAAAACTGAACTCAGCTCTGCAGCTACAGCCCTGGCAGACTGTGTGTTCCAGTGCCTGCTTCAAGGCACGAGACTCGTGCACTTTGTCCTGCTCTGAATCACCAGATTTCCTCTGAACAGACAGTGGTGAACAGTCAAAACCAGAGCAAATGCAAATCTCAGCAAGGACGAGGGACCTGAGAGCACGTGGAGGTTTTTCTCCTCAGGAGTCAGCTCCTCTTGCAGATCACTACAGAGAATTAACAATTCTTGTTAATTATCTTCTGACTCTTGCCTCCAGCTCTCAGCCACTGGAGCTGCAGATGGAGATCTCATGGACTTTATTCTGAACATTCTTAAAGATCAGACCTACAAGAGCTAAACACACCATTCACCAAGAAAATCAAACCCAGTTCTCCACTACCCAGGAGAAGGAAACCCCAATGGTCAGGAGGAATCCAAAGCTCCTTCCAGTAAAATCAATTTCTACCCACCTTGGTTAAAGAAAATCCTCCTGCAGGAGCCAAGGAGGCTCAGTACCACGGTCTAACAGCAGGGTCTGGGCTGTGTTTATTTGCACTTTACACAGAACAGGTGATTTTCACAGGCCACTCTAAAGTGGTTTTTCTTTTTACTGCTTATCTCAATCCCCTGTAGCTGTGCAAAGTAATCCTGATAATTTGTAACTCATTTTGACATAATCCCCGAGCCAAGGACTGCTGGGATTTGCTTCATCAGTGTGCATCAGCTCAATAATTAGTCAGCTAATCTCCCAACCCTGCCCTGGTACTGAGGCACAGCCCCTTGATTTTTTGGGGGTGAAACTTGCCACTAGACTAGACCCAGTAGAAAGTCCTGCTCTGGGCTCACCCAGCTGGAGAGTTTCAGTGGGATCCCTCTGCCTGAGGCCTGACCACCCAGGAGCTGAAGAGCTTCTCCACAGGCAGAAACACAATTTCAGTTTTCCATTCCTGGATTTCAGATGGAGCCTACAAGGTGTGTGAAACAATAGCAGGTGGTAACATCCTGAATGGCAGTCCCTGTGTCCCAGCCATGCTCCTGCTGGGATGGACACAATGTGCCAGGAAACTCCAAATCCACAGCTGCTGGCTGGCTCATTATTTTTATTGTGAATTTGATAACGACAAAAAATGTGTCAGATGGATGCTCCTAGGGAGGGAAACACCACATTAATGGGACAGAAAGGGCTTCTCCAGACCAGTTCCCCAGACTTCAAGAGTCTGGTGCAACAATGATGTTCAAAAACTTTTTTCCTGTCTGTTCTTTTGTTGGTCCAACAAACCTCCCAGAATGGGTTTATGGGTCACTGCCTGTTCACCAGAAAGCAGCAACACAACTCACTACTCACTTACCAGTGGAGGTAGCATAGAAAATGAATTCAGCATCATAGTACCATGGCTCTGACTTCATTTCCTCTTCACTAAACAGGGCACAGTTTCACACTTCAGGGTGTCCAGCAGCACCACCTTCTGAAACTACTCTTGCAAAATAAGGTTTCTTGTTATATTTATGGAAATTTCTGAAAAGCAAATAAATTCCTTGGTTCCCATCAGTAACCACTTTGCCAAACAAAGACAGGACTCATACCTTTCCTGATTAAACATTTGCTGGTTTTGATCTCTTTTGTGAATCCTTTCAGCTCTTTTGGGGGGGGGAAACTACAGGAAAGATTTGTTCAGTGACACACCACTAAAATTTCAAGCAAGGTCTAGTCATAGCACTGCAAGGCAGATGCAATCAAAAAATCACTATCTACTTCCTTCATGATCTGTAAGCCATGTGTCATTTGCTTCTGAAAATCAGCAAGGAGTGTCCAGGATAGGTTTCTGTACCCCCCAAGCATTAAGTGATTTGCACCAGTTCCTCTAAGCACCTAAAGAAATACAGATTTTTCTGAAACAGTTTTTTCACTTTCTGTTCTTTATAATTAACTGTCCCTGTCTTTCCTTCTTGTAAATTCAACAAGTTTGCAGATGACAGAACAGTCCTGACTGCTGGGGACCCTCTTCAAGGTCTCATGGAATCACAGAATGGTTTGGGTTCAGAGGAACCCAAAGCTCATCCAGTTCCCCCATCTCCTGTAGCCATTAGCATCCATCTGTCCTACCCCAGCCACCCACAGCAGGGATCAATTCCCAGATCCACTGCAGTGCAATTCCCATTGCACCAAAAATCAGCATCAAGCCCACCCCAAACCAAACCCATCTGCACTGGCAGATCTACTGGTGGAACACTGGGGTTTTTCAGAGCTTGGGTGGGTTCAGCCAGTGAAGGGCAGTGACTGTAAACCTCTTCAGCAAGATAATCCCTCTCCTGAAGAGATGAAGAGAAGGAGTTCCCTGGATGAAGGGATAGAATGTCCTGGATGAAGGGATGGAAAGTACCCTCAGCAAGTTTTCCCCTCAGTATAAGAAAGACAAGGAGCTCCTGCAGGGGATCCAGTGGAGGCCATGGAGATGATGAAGGGCCTGGAGCATCTCTGATGAGGAGACACTGCAGGAGCTGAGCCTGGTTAGTGTGGAGAAGGCTGAGGGGGGATCCCATCAATGCATGTAAATATCTCCAAGGGTGCCAGACTTCTTATGGAGCTCAGCAACAAGACAAGGAGCAACGGCCCTAAACTGGAATTCAAGAAGTTTCACCTCAACATGAGGAAGAGCTTTCCATGGAGGGTGGCAGAGCAGTGGAACAGCTGCCCAGGGAGGGTGTGGGATCTCTGGACATTCCAAACCCACCTGGATGCATTCCTGTGTCCTCTGCTCCAGGTGACACTCCTTGGCAGGGGGTTGGACTGTGTATCTCCAGAGGTCCCTTCCAACCCCAACCCTTCTGTGAATCCCTTGAAGGCACTGAGATATTCTTAACATTGTTTCTCTGCCCTGTCTCAGAACAGAGCATCCCCAGGCTGGAACAGTCTTCAGACTAAAGCAACTCCAGGAAAAACCTATAAAACTACTTTAGCTGAGAGGAAAAAAAACAGCACAATAATATTTGTCCGAGCCAACTCCTTTCCAAGCGTGTCAGGGAATTCAACTCTTTCCTTCTGTCCTGCATTTCTGCAGCCCGGGGTGGATGATTTCCATCAGCAAAGGCGAGCAGAGCCCTGGTGCCACCGCCCCCGAGGGCACCCATGGCTGTGCTGTGGTTTCCCTCCAGCGGCAGGAGCAGCCAGCTGCAGCTTTCCTGGGAGACCTCACCAGCAGAGCAGGCACTGAACCACCCACCAATAAATGCCATTTTACTGCTCACTGCTCCCAGCTTCACTCCAAATATTTTTCTGTTCATTTCCACAACACATTTAGGTATTTACGTAACATTTTTTTGTCATTTCCCCCACTTACATTTGAAACATCCGGGACTTCATCTGTATTATTTATTCTTGTTTTGCTGAATAGATGCATGGCTAGAAGGTAATATTCATCCACAAATTTAAACATGACAGAATACATGATAGCCCAGAACTACCTCAATTCCTGCCTAAGACTTTGTTATTTTAATTGTTAATGAAATACAAAATTTCCCATTTCACTGCCAGCAACACTGAGATATGAAGCAACACTGGGTTTGAATCCTACAACCAGGGGAAATAGGAAACTTTGTTAAAATGCAGCTGGCTTTCCAATTTTATTAAGAATAAAATTTTATTAACATAGAATTTTCCAAATTCCATTGATATGAAAATCACCTACAGGGTACAACTTTTCCACTTGGTCCTACCAGGGCCATTAGGACTCAATATCCAATGTTTTTACATCTGGTTATGTTTTCAGTTTTTTGTTTGTTTGGTTTTGGTTTTTTTTTTTTTTTTATGAAACCAAATCAAATTTAGACAAAATGTTTTATTTTACAGTCTAATTTACAGCAGCTACAGAAGATTTAAAATTGATAAAATTTTTTAGGTTAACCCCTTGTATCCACTACTCACAGAGAGTGGAAGTATTAAGTAATTTTTTAACCCATCTAACATTAATAATTTAGAAGTTTTAAAACATTTAGTTCCTCCTTCTTCTTGGAAAGCAAATCAGGTAATACAGGCACATGGAAATACCAGCACTGAGTGAAGAGTAAAGCCTCCATAGAAGCAAGTTCCAAAAAATGCCACCATGGTGGATGATGGAATCAGGCTTTGGGGTGCTTCTGTTCACCATCCACCACTGTAAAAAAATGATCCTTTCAGTATCTTCTGCTATTGGAGACAGTGGCTGCTGCCAAATCCCACTGAATGTGAATCACCTCTTCCAGGAACACCAGTGTGGTAGGGATGGCCTCCTTAGCCAGCTCAGTTCCATTGTAGGAGCATTCCTGGGGTTTTCCATGATCTGATATTACCTGAAGGGCTCATAAATGACAGCTGCCTCCAGGATATAAAATTTCAGCCTAAGAGTGGCCACAGGAGAATTCAGAGAATAAAATAAGTAAAAAATTAACTTTCCTAGTTCTAACAGAGGACAATATTCTACTTTGTCTCCTGCAGTGAGACCTTTGTCAGAAAATGACCTGTGCTGGAGCTCAGCTCCTCATCCAGAGATAAGACTCCCAGGGATTTCAAGGAACCTCCATCCTGGTCCAGAGCACAGCCACTGCCTTCTGCTGGCACAAAGGGCCTCCTGCCCTTTCTGTGGATGGGATCAGGACCAGAAGAAAACTTGGACTAATTGCCTCCTCTTCACATCACTCTGGCACTTGGGGCACTTCTTTGGCACCTGTAGAAATCAACAAACAAAACACACAGAGAATGAATTTATTGTGGAGGAAATGCCCTAAATGGAGGAGTTTTCATGTGGGCAAATAGGGACAGGAAAGGGGCAAGGGTTTTAAACTGAAACAGGGAAGCGTTAGAATAAATTTTAGGAAGAAATTCTTTATTCAGAGGGTGTTGAGAGGCCCTGGCACAGGTTTCCCAGAGAAGCTGTGGCTGCCCCAGCCCTGGAAGTGTTCAAGGCCAGCTTGGATGGGTCTTGGGGGAGCCTGGTCTACTGGAAGGTGTCCCTGTCCATGGCAAGGGATGGGACAAGATAAGCTTTAATGTCCCTTCCAACCCAAAGCAGTCTGTGAGAATCTCTGATATTAAATATCTCCACCACGTTTTGTCCAATATCAACTGCAAGCCACAGATCGTATCTGCTGTTTACAACCTCACTGTTACCACACAATCATTTCTTTGGTAGTAATAAAAAGGAGAGGCTTTGTGGCACCATGCAAAGTGGCACCAGACTTTACAGCACTTGTTCCAGCTATGACACATTTGGAGAACTGAAATACAGGAACAAGGAAATGCGGAGCTGCAGGACCTCTTGTGAAGTACAGCTGCACTTGTGAGTAAAATCCTGCCAAGGGGCTGGTAAGTTCCCTGAATTCCTGCTTGCTTCCCCTTGCACAGATGACAAGGAAATGTCTCCTCCATACCCGGAAAGGAATGACACACATGGTCATTACCAGGAGTTCTTAGGGGGAACCACGTACATTTATTTCTTCATAGCATCCCACACCTTTCTCATTAGCAGCACGAGACATGAAGGCACATGAGGCATCATTTCTACACTCAGGTTTCAGTTTGCTTCTTCATTACACATCAATTTTAAAGTCATTTGACTTGCAGATGAATCCCAACTGTTCTTCTCATAGCTTGCAAATTACCGGTAAAATCGAACTGGTCTGATTATTGCAAAAGGGAAATAGTAAATTAAAAAATTTTTAAAAAATCTTTGGGAGAAGATTACCAGCTCAGGTGGCCTGAGAAGATGGTCAGCTACATCAGTGGCACTGCACAGCCTTCCCTGCAGTGTGGAAGTTCATCATTAGAATCACAGAGTGGTTTGGGTTGGAAGGGACATTAAAGCTCATCTCATTCCAAGCTCCTCCCATGGGTAGGGACACCTTCCACTATCCCAGACTGCTCCAAGCCCTGTCCAACCTGGCCTTGGACACTTTCAGGGATGAGGCAGCCACAGCTTTCCTGGGCAATCTGTACCAGGGCCTCATCACCCTCACAGGGAAGAATTCCTTCCCAATATCCCATCTAACCCCTGGCAGTGGGGAGCCATTGCAAGAAAAGGTGCAGACTGCAAAGCAGGCTCAGGCAGTAGGACTTTGGTTCTAGAGAAATTGACTGAAATATTGTAAATGGAAGGGGAAGGAAAAGTCCCTTGATGTCCCAGCAGCCAGTGCTTTGCCAAAGGGAAATTTAACTGTAACATTTAATTGTGAAACCTTCGATTATTTTCCCATATCACAGATAGTGCAAATGAGAGTAACTCAATCTTCCTGGAAGACCTGCATGAATAAACAACACATTTAAACACTGGGAAGCAGCAGCAGAACCTCTAGAGAGAAAACCACACCCCATATACTGGTCCAGTCTCTGGGAGACTTCCCCTAATACACTGAGTCACCAACGTGCTCCAGCAATAATCCCCCTAATCCTACTCTAGCTGCAGGGAATTTGGTCTGCTCTGCTCCCCCCAAAAGCTTCTGAAAGCTTTCAAAATTATTCACCACCTCTCTTCACCACTCTTTCACCAAAATAAAAAATTGGACAAGATCACAATTTGCAAATCCCGTGCTGTGAATGATACTCTGAGTCATTTCCTTGGTGGGACAATATGCACCAAAGGGCTTTTGACCTGAAAAGTCAGTGACTAAGTTATTAGGAAAGAAAACCAGCTTTAAATGCAGCCCTGGCAGAGGTGTCAAAGCCCAGTCCCATGTGAAGAGAGTTCAGAGCTCAGACATGGTTGCTCATTTCCTGCTGGTAAAGGTGTCCCTATCCCAAACACATGGGTAGGGTTGACTGAGTGGGAATTGGGATGGATGTGGTAGGACATGGCTCCTCTGGGACTGGATTCAGAAAAACACAGGATCATCTTCCTGTTTGCAATCCTGTGCTTCCCTCTCAGCTGCAAGACCAGCACAGCTCTGCCTCATCACTGGAGAAGCATCTCTGCATCAGCCCAAGTCATATCCTAAACTACAAGGGGATAGGGGAGGGTTGGACAATAGGGAGAATTTCTCCATGGAAAGGGCAGTAAAGCACTGGAACAGGCTGCCCATCCCTGGGGCTGTTCCAAAAACACGTGGCTATGGCAGCTGAGGACATGGTTCTAAGGTGAACATGGTGGTGGCTGATGGTTGGACCTGATGGTCCTTAAGGTCTCTTCCAACATTCTATGACTCTGTATTTGACTTTTCAGTAACCAAACAACATCTGAATCACATAATGAGCCACTTAGTACTCCTGTAATGTTCTCCAGAGAACATTATTCACTACACAGGCATGTCTGTCATAAGTAAGATTAATCAGTTAAGGGGCAAATATGGAAATCATTAATAATAAAATTATTCAGGTAAGCAGCAAATATGGAAATCATTACTATCAAAAGACCCATGACTCATTTCCTCAAACATGGTTTTGCATGGGATATCTAAATAGAAGAGAAAGAATACTTCCAATTGAAGGGGACTGACAGTGATCCTATAGACCATGGGCTGACCTCTTCAGGACTGAACAGAAGTTATGGCATTGTCATTTTAAAGAGCCTTAGGGCCTCTCTAGGAAGCCTCTTCCAGTGTTTGACCAGCCTCCTGCTATAGAAATGTCTCCTAATATCCAGGCTGAACCTCACTGATAAAAGCTTTGGACAGCTCCCATGAATCCTGACGTTAAATCCCAGGGAGAAGAAGTCAGCACCTCCGTGTGTCCTCTCCTCAGGAAGCTGCAGAGAACCACTAGCTCTCCTCTCAGCCTTCCTTCTCTGAACCAGACAAGCCCAGAGTCCTCAGCCACCCTCCCAGGAGCTGCATCCAGCCCTTCCCCTCCTCTGGACACTCTCAAGTACCTGAAACTGAAACACAGTCTAATCCAACAGGCTGGACTATTTTAATCTCTGGTCTGAGAAATGCACAATCAGATAAAGGAGTGATTCATTAAAAATTAGGCTGACCAAGTTCAAGATCTATGAGCTACAAAAAACACACATTAACTTGAGGATTAAGAAGAAATCCAGACCATAAAATGACCAATTTCAAGACAAAAACCAGAACAGGACAGTACAATTGCTCAATATACAAGAGTTGTAATTTTGTGCATTCTTAAACTGATATAACAACAAGTTCCATCTTACTGGTAAAAGGAATGAATTTTCCCCCTTTATAAGGTCAATATTTATTGCCTGAGGTAATATAACCATGCTGTGGGATGCTGAAATGCTTCCCTAACCAAAAAAAAACCCCAAGGGACCTCATTCAGTCCTTAAGCAACTCAAGTCTCAAATAGCAAAGATTATGAACACATGCTTGTAAAACTCTTGTCACGACTTGCTGGAGCCTTTTCTGCAGTGGAGGATGCTGCCTGTCAGATATTCATCCCCTTTACACTTCAGCACAAAAGGAAAAATTACATATTCCACAGTAAACTTGACTCTCCCATCTGCAGCAAACATGAGATGCCTTTCTTTGACTTTCTTGTACTTTCTTAAACATGTTCTTTATAATCCAATACTTTTGGATTTTAGCATTTTTAAAGAAATATGACAGAACAGATTGAGAAGGAAATTTAGTTGAACAGCTATTCTGAATTCCCTCTAGGAGATGTCTGAGACATCAGTTTAGACATTATGGAATAAATCCAGAGGCTATTGGGTTAATCATAGGGCTCAAGCAGCTCTGCTCTGGAGCCAGGCACAAAGAGCTGGGGGTGTTCAGCCTGGAGAAGAGAAGAGTGGGGAGACCTTGGAGCCCTTCCAGGGCCTAAAGGGACCCAGAGAGATGGAGAGGGCTTTGGACAAGGGCCTGGAGTGACAGGACAAGGGGGAATGGCCTTAAAGGAGAGCAGGGTTAGATGGGAGATTGGAAGAAATCCTTCCCTGTGAGAGTGGGGAGGCCCTGGCACACGGTGCCCACAGAAGCTGTGGCTCTCCCATCCCTGGAAATGTTCATGGCCAGGGTGGATGGGGCTTGGAGCAACCTGGAAGAGTGGAAGGTGTCCCTGCTCATGGCAGGAGGTGGAACAGGATGAGCTTTAAGGCCCCTTCCAACCCAAACCACCCTGAGCCTATGCTTATTCTATATTCCTCTTGGACCAACTCTGTCTTGGCTGTTGTATTTTATTTGGATGTCAGTCCAATGTTTTCTATGCTTAGCTGACAATTCAATGTCTTCTTCCTGAGAAAAAGACCTTTCTCTGGAACTTGGAATAACTGATTATTTTGTACTTGCTTATAGATTGTCAAGCTGAAGAAGTTTGCTTTCCTTCTGTACTGTTTTTGGATATTTCTGAGCTCCATTGATCAGCAGCCTTCTCATCAGTTACGAATGTTTAGAAACTGCTCAACTCTTGCATTATTCTGGTTTTGAAAGTCTTTTAACACCTGGCTGCTGAATCAAATGTTGGGTAAGATGCTCCCAAACCCAGGCACCCTGGGACCAGATGCATCCTCTCTTACCTAAAGAATTTCAACCACCAATTTACTCAGCTGGGAAAACCAACAGACAGGATGACATAGGAGATCTTTGAGCAGGAATTCAGAATCACAGATTCACAGAATCATTTGGTTGGGAAAGACCCTAAAGGTCACAGAGTTCAGTGGTTGACCCAGCACTGCCAAGTCCACCTCTGTACTATGTCTTAAATGCCACATCTACACATCATAAATCCATCCAGGAATGGTGACTCAACCACTTCCTTGGGCAGCCCGTTGCTTGTTTGCTTCCTTTTCATGATAGAGCTTTACAGTAGGATTTTGATGGGGAAAATTATGAAACTGAGAAAGAAAAAATAATTAAAATAAAGATTAAAATATTAAAAAACAACACAGTTTTTTAAGTTGACTCCACAGCTTGTTGCCTATGTAGTTTTAGGCCAGAAAACACGTGGAGGCAGCTCAGAAAGATGCAAAGGTGTAAAAACCCCAGTTTAGGGCAGAGATCTGCCTCCAATCATATTGCAAACCATGGGAAACAGTGGATCAAGTGCTAAATATTCCATTGGCATTTGGGTGTTCTTTCTGGAAACAGAAGAATTCTGATTCCAGGCTTGTTGACATCATTCTCCTGAAAAGCACAAAATTCCGCATCAGTTTTGGAAAAAACCAAACCAATAAACAGGAGAACCTTTAAGAACTGCTTCCAGCACGTTTTGCAGCAAGTGAAGTCACATAATGGGCATTTAAAAGGCACATCATCCTCGCATTTGCAGTTAGAGCAGTGGAATCTTCCTAGAACAGAGGGGAGGGTGAAGAGAGGGGAAGAGAGAAAGAGAGGGAGGAAGTGACTAAATTCCTGTAATCACCTGCAAAATTCTCATGTATCCACACTTCCAGTGCAGTCCAGAAAACAATGACCATGAGTGTAATGAACAACCTCAACAGTGCCCTGCCACATTATTTCTTTCAAGTGACCTCACAGTCTCTTGATGCTTCAGATCCCAGTAGGAACTCGGGTTACATCCTTCCTTTACAAGGAAGTTGTCAAGAAAAAAATCCCTGAAGTTCTCAGGAAACTACTACAGCATTGTGATGAAGACAATGAAGCACTTTGAGAGCACATGCAAGGTACAGAAAGTACAGATTCTACTCAGCAAATCACACCAATCACACTGCACCTGAGCAAACACAGGCAGAAACCAGTGGTTTCGTGTACCAGCAGTCTCAGTCTCATTTTTGTAATTTAACTTTATTCCCAAGTATTAGAAAATTAAATCCCAAGCCTTCCTTGTACCTACCATATTCTGGCTCCATCTCTAGGGGAAAGATGGGCACAGCTCCAGAGTCTGTGGGTGCTCTCACATTATTGGTTTCTTTGGACACTTCAGCCTTTGGCAACTCAAGTTCATTTTTCTGGCTAAAGCAGAAGGAGGAAATCTTACTCTGAATTTTTTCTCGTGGCCCACTCTTAGAAGGGGCTGTGTCTGGGGAGAAAAAGAGAACACCAGTGTATAAACCTGTATCATGCAGAGCAAACATTCAGACTGCAAAACGCAGCCAGCAGGAAATTCCCTCAGTTGTCATTGTATAAGAAGAAAAATTAATTTGAAGAACTAGTTTTGATGCCATACTGCTTGGCAACAGGTGTTTTTGATAGATACTAACACATTGAATATTACTGACCCTTTATATTGGAATAATTCTATGGAAATTCTTCCTACAGAACAGGCCATGATCTACTCCTGCTCCCATCCCACTTAAATGTAAAAAGTCTGACTTCACCCTTAACACACTTCACAGTTGAAACATGGCAGAACTATAACTAATTTCTTTCTTATTTCCTTGCACTTCCCCATCTCATGTTACCTTTTATCTTACTTCTGTTTGAGTGTGTTTTTTTTTTTACCTAACATAGAGATACCCAATGGCTTTGATTCTCCTTGACAGGCCTCAGCAGGGAGGCCCTAGCTCAGGAGACTTTTCACAGGGGTGGGGAGTGCTAGGACAAATGGCCTCAAACTAAAGGAGAGCAGCTTTAGATTAGAGATTAGGGAGAAATTCTTTCCTGTAAGGGTGGTGAGGCCCTAGCAAAGGCTGCCCAGAGCAGCTGTGGTTGCCCCATCTCTGGAAGTGCTCAAGGCCAGGTTGGACAGGGCTTAGAGCAACCTGGGATAGTGGAAGGTGTCCCTGCCCATGGCAGGGGGTGGAACTGGATGAGCTTTAAGGTCCTTTCCAACTCAAGCCAGTCTGTGATTCTGTAATTCTAAGGCTGTTGAGCCCTACCCACCACAGTAATAAGTAAAATTCTAAACTTCTGACAACTTTTCATTCCCTACCTTGTACGTGGCTACTTCCTTTTGTGCAGCTCTCCAAACTCTGGGGTTTCCCTTCACTGTGTTCCAGCTGTTTCAGTTGCTTCTCTCCATCACCACAGACCATTCCAGTCAAATCCTTACACAGCTTCCTGAACTGCTCTTTGTGGTGAGGACGCACGAACATGTAAAACCCTGGCCAAAAGAAAATACAATCAAACACAAGGAAAATCAGTACCTGACCATGGAAGACTGCTTGCTTTGGAGGGGAGAAATTCTTGGGAAGAGGAGCAATGTCAATCAGATTGCTCAGAGTATCTTCAGCTTGGTGGAACACTTGATGCTTTTGTGATTTTTATAATTACGGGGTTTTCCTTGCCGGAAGGCAAATGAGTATTCGGTATAGAAAATAATCTCTATTTATCTTGAAATTCTTTCACTCCCTACAGCTCAGAATAAACACCTGCCCCAGAGCTTCACCTAATGAGTGATCTAAGAGCAGGTATACACAATATCCAGAGAGACTCTCAGGAAGGAAATTTCTTGTTACTGTTTGGTCGACAAGGATTCACAACACACATACAGAAGTTCTAAAAAGCCCCAATTATGATTTACTGCCAAGCACAGACAATCCATCCTACCACTAAGTCCTCTGAGGTCAAAACACTTGCTCAGTACAGACAGAGACTGTGAAAGAGGACTTGGGGGGAGATTATGACTCACACAGCTCATTTTCCTCCCACTCTTCACTTTGCTGAGACTAATCTACCTACATAACACACCATAAAAAGGTACTCTCACAATTTGCAGACAATGGTATCTATTCAAGGCCAGTAGAATATCAATTGTTATCTGCTAAAGATAACAAACAAAATTCCATCAGCATTTCCCAGAATATTCTGAATGCATTATTTCCAGCAGTAGAGTCACCCCAGAGACATGGGAGGAGGTGGAACTGAGGTGTCACATCACACAAGGTACCACCATTGAAGCAAGCAGGATCAGCATATAATGCCTCTTCTTCTGCTTCTTTTAAACAATTAAGTACAATTTCAAATTTTAAAAACCTGTAGCTCCCTAAATCATTCCATCACTAAACCCATGAAAAGAAAATAAAACAAAGCACTTCTGAGAAAATAAATTATGAAACAGTTCAAGAAACATTTTCAGCTGAAGCTCTGTAGAAGAATAGTAAATCAAAAGCCTGACTGCTTATCCTGAAACCTGGAAGTAATCTAAGAACTTAGCAGCAGTATAGCAATCATTGGTCATGGGAATAAAATTGGGTCAGTTCAATAGTCAGCACTGTCCTTTCTAAAGGGCAACTGTAGTAATTGAGGAGAAAAAACAGTATGGAAGCATCTGACTGAAGTTAGCTGGGTGAAGGTTAGCACTGGAATTACTGAGGTCTTGTGTAATGTTTTCAATGGACAATTTCTACCTGAACAGAGATAACATTTTATAACCTTGACATTTTTCCTCTCTCAATGGCCTTCACTGAACACATTGTTCCTGCCACTCCATTGATCTGGGAAGCTAAACCAAAAGGTGAGACCTCACATGAGATCACAGCATCCACACTTTCCTTTCAAATAAATAAGTGATTTAAAAAAACCCAAACTTACTTTGTAGGAGATGAAAGTCCTGTGGCCTCTCTGTGGTGAGGTCTGCTACCACTGACACCATGGCATCGTAATCATCTGTCTTCTTGTAAGCCAGCAGAGCTGAGTAGAACTGGCTGTAGCTGCTTTTGTCCAAAGCCCTCTGCACATCACTGAGATAAGCAGTCCTGAGGGCCTGGTGATGTTCTCTCATGGAGCCTGGAGCTTTTTCAGCCTCTTTCCTTGGAGCTGCACTGACATTCTGCCCTGAGAGACACAGAACACGTGAGCAGAGCTTGAGGAACAGACACAAACGGCTCCCTCCATCATACCCACTTCTCATTTCATTGGAAGGGAATTCCTGAACTACTTCAAAGTGGTGAAGCCAACCCCACCTGCTCAGCCATACACCTCCCTGTGGCATGGCCAGACCTGCTCCTGGACATGGCAACAGAGCAAAACTATTCTGGGGATCACTTTTAGCTTCTTCTGGAGTTCCTTGATCATTTTAAATGGAGAAATGTGCCAGAAGGTCAGTAGGGAATGAGGAAAAGGGGCATGGAGGTCAGCAGTAAATCAGGCTTTGTGGTCCACTGAAGGACTAAAAGCATCTTAAACAGATGGGTTAACCAATTCTGCTGGCCTGAAATGGGCAATTTTAAAGTACAGATTTCTGACCCCTTAACAATAAGAGCAGACAAAGGGTGGGTTGTGTCTTTCCCAACAGGAAAACAATGTCAAAAAATACTATCTAACCTGAAACAACACTCAAGAGAGCACAAGAGCAATGTAGGAGGTCTGCAAAAGGTAAGAGCAGTTTGGAACATCCTGCTAAATGCTAAGTGAACTTTATTAACAATATAATTCTCTGATTTCTGGTATGTCTTAGAGAAAAAAAGTTCTGGTTTGAATAGCACAGGCATGCAAATATAGATGAAGGATATGATAACAAACTGATTTAAATTAACCTGCTATATCATTTGGTATCTGGATCTTAAAAGGCCTTTATTGGATGATAAAGATAATTAGGTTTCAAGACAGGCTTCAGTCAATTTGCTGGAAGGGAAAAATCTTGGGGGTGAATTTTATAATCAGTATTTATTGCATATCCTAGAGCTTTTTTGTATTTCCACAGAAGCATTCTCTTCTTAAGGAGAGAGGCACAGAAATAACACATCCATTTACTCCTATTATTTCCTCAATTACTTTTAGTGGAAATAAGTTTCTATGAAACCATTCTAATGGTTTCAGAACAAGATAATTACTAAAGATTCTGCTTTATTCAAATATTCTCAAAATACAAAAAAAAAAAGGGGAAAACAAATCAAAAGAAACAATATGGCCTCACTCATGAAAAGCATTTAAAGCCTTCCAAGAAACTGGCTTGTTTTTTTAAAGGAAGGATTAACATTTGACTATTCTTTGTCCTCTAAAGAAAGACTTCTAAGCTGTCCAACGATCCTACTCATTTCCTTGTGAGAAACAAAAAATTCCCAGCTGTTCTCTGGAAAACCCAGAACTAAATAATAAATGAGCCCACAAGTTTGAAGATAAATACCGGACAGAGTGAAATTAGAGGGATGCACACAGACATGACGTTTACTACTCCCTGTTTCTGCAGAAAAAACAGGCTGACCAGAGAGGGAGCAGACACATTTACAAAATGAAACAGTTTCTTCATACCTGAATTCATACTGACGTCATCTTAACCCACACTCCTTATCTGGCTCCCTTTCATGGACCCTGAACAAACAGGAAGACCTGTGCTCAACGCCCACTTTTCCCAGCCCAGTTTCTACTACAAATCTCTGGCTTTGGCTGGTTTCTTTTACATCCACCTTGATGTAATTTATTGACTTTCGTGTTTTGTTTTGCACAATTCTTGCTGAAAGTTCTGAATTACTGTCCCTTGCACCTCCAGAGACTGAGCCACTGTGCAGGTGAGCATAAAGAAGACTGGTTTACCCCAGGAGAACTTCCAATCAGTGATAAAATAAAATAAAACAGACTGGGTTTTTATTAAACATGGAGGGTACCTGCACTGTTCAGTCCTGTTGCCAAGTGGGATCCTCCTTGGTTCAGGTGGAGCCCAGGGTTCAGCTGAGCACACGAGGCCTTGGAGAAGGTACTTTTCTGCTGGCTCTGTTTTTCTTCTGTTAAATTAAACCAGTCCATTAACAGTGAATTTAGGGAAGAATAAACATGGAATGGTGCATTTCAAAGTATGCCATCCTGTGCTGAAAACATCTGAGCAACCCAGGGAAGCTGTGGCTGCCCCATCCCTGGAAGTGTCCAAGGCCAGGATGGACAGGGCTTGGAGCAACCTGGGATAGGGGAAGGTCCCTGCCCATGGGAGTGGGTTGAAACTGGATGAGTTTTAAGGTTCCTTTCAACCCAAACCAGTCTGGGATTCCACACAGATTTATTTCTCTGATGATGAGCTAACACCCCACTTTTTCAGAACTTTACTGCTGCAGGAATTCTCAGATTTCAAAAGTTCTGTGAGGACACAATCACCCTCTATCACACTTCTGGTGGTACTACGTCGGCAGTAAAGACACACTCAAGATTGTTTATTTCCCCAGACTAAATATTTTAAGCAGATGAGTAAAATCCCCTTTTGAAACAAAATAGCATCATTATTAACTCTGCAGCAACCAATGCTCAGGCATCTGCACAGCTCAAGGGAAGGCAAGAGGATCATGGGCAGCAGAGACTTAACTCAGAACCATTTAAATTGAACTTTCTTGCATTTCTACGTATCAGACACATCCTGCTCTGTGACTGGGTGAACAAGGACATTTGTCATTCAAATGACACAACTGAAGCAAGCTCCTCACCCATTCTCTTGGCCAGGATCTCCCTCTCCTCCCGTGGGAGGCTGTGCTCAGGTTTGTAGCCACAGCCCACTCCAGTCAGACTGCAGCACGCTTCATCAAACTGCTTCTTATGCTGGGGCCGAACAAACTGGTAAAAATCTTGCATCAGAGAGGGAAAAGGGGGGGGAAAAAGAAAGAAAGAAAATCAACCCACAACAGGAAATAAATGCTACTGAAACCTACAACAGAGGAGCTTCAAGTTTTTTATCTAATATTTATATAATAAGCACACTTACTAATTACACATTACACAAGGGTCAGGAATCATGCAAACATTGAGCAATACTATTACCAGTGGGTAAAACCTCATTTTTTCACTGTAAATATAAAGTAACTCCTCAGTGAAATAGCCCTTGAGGTGCCTCATAAACCATGAGATCCAAATAACTGCTAGGCTGATGATTTAAATAAATGATGTACTATTAACTTTACACCTCGTGTTACTTATTTACTAACTGCTGGCCAACCAGAACCCTAAATATCAAATCAACTTTATGTTTCAGGTGACTGTTTCAGGTTTCAAAACTAGACTTAGACCATGATTTGGTGATCAAATATTTTCTTATTTATGTAGATGATTGCAAATTGGGAAACCAAATGACATAGCTTCCCATTCTTTAACCTTAGAATTTCCCTGAAACAATTTACAAGATGCATAACTACACATTTATTATTTCAGTTGATGAAAAAGTCATAGAAAAATCTGTCCATTTGTTTACAACTTGATAGGGAAATGAAAAATTACACAGAAAATACAGTTATAAATTAGAAGAAATCTTGGTGGGAATTCAGTTCCTGTCAGTACAGTTGTTAAAAGGCTTATATACATTATAATATAATGTATATAATAAAAAACCAAATAAATAAGTATAATAAAAACCAGCTAATGCAGTAGCTATCCATGTTTGCCCAGATCCTTCGTCTTATACTCACTATTATTTAAACAGAAAACTTCTCTGTATATTTTGTGGATTTATTTACTGCTTTAGCACTGAACCCTTACAAAGGCACCCCTCCAACTCACATAACCACACTTTTTATCTCCTAAATTACCAGGAGTAAGTCACTGTACTTTAGACAAGGTTTAAAATAACACGAACTTCCATGGAATACGATTTTCTTCATGAGCTAACGCACGATGATTAGATTCACGAGATTCTTCTGTGTTATTTGGGGATATAAAGTGATGAATCATCCTAACTGAGTTGTACTTCACATCTAAAACACTTCTGAAGTACCCAAGCCTGTTTAAAAGTCACTTCTACAGATACACCAGGGATATACCAACGCTCCGAATGTACCTCGCAGCAGGACGTGCTTTTTTTCATCCTCTACGAAGAGAGAGCTCATTTGGGACAGCATGGCATGGAAGTCATCTGTCTTCTTGTACTGCTGCAGAGCCTTGGAGAAGAGCTCGTAGTTCTGCTGGCTCAGGGTGCCCTTCACCGTGGCGATGTAAAACGTGGCCCGCGCCTTCTTGGGCTCCGCCGGCTCCGCTCTCCGCTCCTGCTGAGAGGCAGGAAAGGCTCCTCAGTAAACAGCAACGCTTGAGGAGTGGATTGCAGGTGGATTTCAAGTGGAGGTAATATGTTTATGACTCCAACAGCACAGAGGATAATGAAAGGAATCATAGAAATCGCTGAGCTTGGAAAAGTCCTCTAAGGTCATCCAGTGCAATGGCCCAGCCAGCGGCGCCGCTGTGCTCACCCAGAAACCACAAATGTTTTCGCCTGGGAGTTGTAGTTATGGTAGTCACCCCCCTAATCCATGTATTATTCACCTTCCCCATTGACAAAACAGACAGCTTCAGAAAGAATTCCTAGAGAAGGCAGCCAAGTATCATTGCACAATTCTATTCTTAGGAGAAGGGTTAATAAAATTACATTTATTCCAAGACTGGAGGTTGAGTTGACTCATCATGACATCAGATAGCAACAAACTACAAACAACCTTCTACATTAACCTGTTGTCTTCCTCCTCTCTTCTCTCAGGTATTACCAGCCTAAGGATCAGTTTTGTTTCCAGGTGCTTGGCAGATTGCCAGACAGGGAGCACTGAGTTAGGACAGCACCTTGGACAACTACTGGCACTCACATCACCCAAGGAATTCTCCTGAATTTACTGTGACTTAAGCAATTAGTTGCACAAGTTAACTGGGTTTGGAGACAGGGCAAAACAATAATGCACAGCTGCAGAGCTAACACTCAACCATGACCCACCTCAGGGGGGTAGGATGTGATTCCTTACCCAAACTGGTCAGTTCAACCATTTGAGGCCCTACCAGAGCAGCTGGATTTGCTGATCATTGTAGGTCCCTGCCAACTGAACTATTTCATTTTAATCAAAAAGAATGAAACTACCCACCACCCCAGTCAAATTGTTCACAAAGTAATCAGTGTCAGAAAACAATTCTTTTCACCTACAATCCCTACTTGGATCTCTGTTTGATTTGGTCTGGGATGTCTGGATTTGGGAAAGAGCATGACAAATAGATTCCAGATGTGCACTGATGAATATTTACAATTTGGAGAAAAAACACACTTGTTCTGGCATCAGGCATCAGTCATCTGTCTGTCTGAAAATTTGCAATTCAAATTAAAGCAATCTACAGATCAAAGGGATGACACAGGGAAACATACTGTATTGCTGACTAGCTTTATTTTCTTCCTTCCTCCTTTCTGCTCATCTGCTAATCTCTTCTCATACTGAAGGGAAAGTGTGGACAGACGATGTGCCTGTGAAGATAAAAAGAAAATAAGATACAAAAAATGTTTCTCAGAGATATTGCCCATTTAATTTATGTATTTTCAGCACTAAAACTTGGTAACCCAGTTTGTGACACCATTCAAAAAAGTGCAACAAGTCAACCTAAATTATTGTAACAGAGCCTGGGCACATACTTGTTTCTAGAGGGTAGAAATTTACTGGACAACTCACAGAGACCAAACCAGAAGAAATTAAAGACAAAGTTGGTCCTGAGCATGCAGATTCCTGACTAAGCAAAGCTGGACTCACAGCAGACTGTTCCAGGGCAGTCTGAGTGTGTACACAGACCTGTGTCTAACTGGTGGTTCACAATCCCCTTCACTTTCCTACCTGGAACTCCTTGTATGTAAGGGAATGAAGAATTGGAATATAAGCAGCAAGTCAAATATTTATGATACATGCAGGATGTCAGAAAAATGATCAAAACCATCTTCTTAATCTGTGCTATGTAAAGGCAGCACCTTGAAAAGCACAATTCAGCAGAAATAAGGCTTCCTAGACAAGTCTTCTTGAGGCATAACTCACAAGGAAATCTGATTATGGGGAACTGTTATTATTTAAATAGCTTGAGAAATTATTACTTGCATTGTGAATTTTTGAGGTGACAAAGCAAATTCTTTCAGAATGAGAGCAGCTAAATTTTCATTACTTAGGGAACAAGAGTACAGTGTAACTTTGATAAAAGGAAAAATGATAACACAGACACTAGGCTGGATGGTGAAGACAGGAAATGACACCAACCCCATCCTCAGTCCAAATCCAGTGCTCAGTGAAAACTGCCTGAGAGTCACTGTCTGTGTCAGGAATACACTCACCAGACTGCTGGGCCAGGTCACCAATTTGGGAGCAGCACAGGGTGACCCCAGAGCTCTCCACAAGCCTCAGACAAGCAGCAAAGCCAAATACGCAAATGGGAAGTGGACCTGAGCGCCTGCCAAGCCATTGGGTCTGTCATCTGATTTGACTCCAGGAAATGCTAAGCTCTGCCAAAAGCACTGCAGCTGTGTTAGAAAAATTCTGTAGCTGGGTTACCAAGTCCCTGGAAATGTGCCAGGCTTTCCAAAGAATAAGTTTTGGTGTCTATGTCATGGCCTCCCAATGGGTGACAGAGCCCATTTTCCACTTGGCTGCAAACAAGTTAAATATTTGCTGCCCTTTGCACATTGCCTCTGTTTTGCACCTTGGGCCTACTTAGATATTCCTCAGGTACTCCTACATTTACACATTTTGCCTCAGATATTCTTTCCCTAAGGAAAGTACTTAAGAATGCTGCAATAGCATTTGAACATGCTGAAGTCTAGGAACGGGTCTGCAAGCAGCAGTAAAATATTCCAGCCAGGTAAGGGAGCCACCCCTCCCAACTACTGCAAACAGGGATTTTGGGAAAGCAACAACACAGCCCAATCACTGAGGTAACAAAAATACCAATCCAAACAGAAAGAAAATTAACAGCACAGAAGCAGCTTCAGTGATCTTAACATGATAGTGGGTTTTTGATTCAGATAAAATACTCCACAAGTCAGCAACATTCTTTCTGGAGCAAGTCAAAGATTTTCATCCGAAAATGCAATTTCTAATCCATAAACCCTGTCCCACCCTTTTTTGAATTCAATATCTGGTCTCATACCAAAGGCTGATGCAGACTCCACCCAGGACAAATTGTGTATTTACAAGTCTCTTCTGAGAGCTCCTTGCTCCTCAGAAAGTGTGGTTAACTTCCAGGAATCCTCCTGGTCAGCAGCCTTGGAGCACAGAACAAGCACGTGCCATTGATCATCTACTTGAAAGTGGCAAGGAAACCCTTTGATTAATTTAGTTATGAGAACTTCCAGTTACTGGTGCTGATTACAGTGAGCTTTCCTTGAAAGAGGTTTGAGCTGGTTCCCTCGATGCTAAAACCATTCTGCTTCAGAGCCTGCATTTTTTACTTACAAGGAAGTATTTTGCCATTACCTTTTCCTCTCCTGGCAAATCAGTTTCCTCCTCTGCCTCTTCACTGCCCTTCTCACTGCGTTCCAAGGCATCCAAGAGCCCAACACATTTTCTTCGGGGTGAGACAAACTCTTGCTCATATTCCACACATAGGCTGGGTGCTCCATCTCCATTTACTGCCATCACAGCAGAACACAGGAGACAAATTAACATTCCACATTCTCTGCTGCATTTTCTTTAATTCAGTGATAGCTGCCTGTCTTACGAAGCAATCCATAAATATGTGCTGGTGAATTAAATAATCTTCCACCTCTTGTGAAAGTGCACTATATAATTTAATAATTTAACTGCTTTTATACATCACTTCTGAAATTGCTCAGGCATTTGGTGCCACAACCTGGCAGACTGCACTCAAACGTTTCCTTAAGTGATGGTGATATTCAACCCCAAAATGGCTTAGGATCAATGGGAAAAAGTCTTACTTGCAGCAGCTGTGTTCAACTATTTTAGATTCATGGATTTTCCCAAAACTGAGTTCCAGAGTTTTTGGTACAAAACATGATTTATTATTTTTAAATAGAGCAAGTTTTTTTAAAGCCTACAATTCTTATACTGGCTTCTGGATGCCAGTATCAGTTCCAGGATTTGCATACCAGCCAATACCCATAAGACACAGTCACCAAGGTCCTAAATTACATATTCTCACTAACAAGAATCTAGGTTTCAAATATAAGAATTTTGATCTGAAGTTGGGTTAAATTAGTATCAGCTTGAAATTTCTGTAAGACATTACCTTCAAAATGGATTTCCACTACTTTGTGAAATTGATCCAACAGTCACTTACTAAAGGAAGTCACTATTTTGAGAAGAATGGGAGTATATTATGATCACTGTGACTACAGCAGATTTTAGTGTTACAGCTGTGCAATGTAAATGAAAATCTCTATTAAACAGGAAATGCAGCTTCTTCCCTTCACCTCCAGTTGCACATTCCAGCCCATCCTTTGAGATGGATCTACTAGCCAAATGTATGGAAGGTAAATAAACTGGTTCAGCAAAGCTCAGCTGCTCACTCTGGAACTGCACAAAACACAGGCTCAAAGGAAGGAGCAAGAAGTGCACTGCTTTCTTTCCCATTTCAGTTTCTAGCCTCCTGATCCTCCTTGTCATGGTTCAGGTTAAAACAAAAAGGTGTATCTGTGAGGATCCAAACATTACCTTTCCTTTTCCTCTTCAAACTTGGAACATGGTCATCCAGGTTTTTAGCTTTTTGCAGGGAGAGGTTCTGCTCAGATGAAGTAGATGGTGCTGCATTGCTTTCACTTAGGGAGCCAGCATGTCCAGGAGGGCACTGAGGCAGGGGTGGGGGCATCTGCAAGCAGTTCAAAAAGTGTTAGAATAACCAAAAGGCCACTTTTCCACTCCATCTGTGACCAAATATCCCAGCAACAACCCAGAGACATCTCCTTTTCCCAAAATAACCTTTGGTAGCAAGACTGTTACACACTGGGTTTATGGGTTTTTGAAAAAAAGATGAAACTGTTCACAAGTGACACAGCTGAAGTGCAGTAAGCAGGCTTAACTCTAAGTGACCTGGTACCAGAAAAAGGATCATGACCTGCTAAAGAACAATCACTTCCTAATGCTATCCCTGCAACAACAGCTCCTTCTGACAAAGTACATTGGGTTGTGGTTTTGATTTACCATGAAACTCTCACTCGTGATCAGAAAAGATCATCAAGTCCTGAAGCATCATCCATCTGTAACTAATTAGTCTGAACAACTTGTATTTGCCTAGAGCATCTTCCAGGAAGTTGTCCAAGTCTGTATATGAAATTCTAAGTGCTTATTTTAATCTTAACCTCCCTTTTGGGAGCAAAGACTTTTCATTCTGGCTTCCAGCTCATTTCTTGCTAGACTTTCTCCAGTGAATTAGAAAGCCTTTTTACAATATCACTTTTTATATCAAGGAACTATTACCAGACAACATCAGCTTCCTAATGCTAATAGAGAAGCTATTTTAGCATAAATGACCCAGTGATGAACTGCAATAACAACTGATGGTTTGTATTACTCTTTATTACTGGTCAGCCTCCATTTAAATTTCAGGGAAGGATCCTTCCACACATATAACCTCTCCCTGAGATAGAAGCTTCTGCATGCCAATATCAGTTCCAGAATTTGCATACCAGCCAATATATACATGTTTATTTAGGAGGAACTAGAAGAGGAAGTTATTTTTGTGATCTAACCTAATGAGTTGCCCAGCATAAGAACAACATCCTGTCCCAGATCACTCTTGGGGAAAGATCAGGCATATCTCCTTTCCAGTACATCCTCCAGTGTTTAGAATTGACAGTGTTGGGCAGGCTTGTGAGGAGCAGAGAGCTGGGCTCATGGATCCTTATGCATCCCTTCCAATTTGAGATCATCTGTGATTCTCACATGTCTCACCTAGCTTAGCATTCCCAGTTTCCAACACTATTCAGGAAAGCTGTTTATTTAGTGTGGTTTTTTTAAAGACACTTACAATTTCTTGGGCGACACGGAAGAAGAGGGAGACGCTTCTGACCGCGTGCCCGAAGTTGTTGTAGACGTTCACGTAGGGACGGACCCACGAAGGCAGCTTGTCTCTGACATCACAAGTTGTGAACCTGGGCAGCATGGGAAAACTCAGAATTATTTGCCAGGTTGGGCTAAATTAATTAAAACAAATCCTAGATCACTATCCAAAAGGACAAGAGGAGAAGCAACACAATGACACAACAGTGCAGTAAACACAATGGGGTGATGCCTTCACTCAGGAGAAAGGGGCTTTGCTGATTCCATGTACTATCAGTTAAACTCCTGTTGCCTACAATATGCATATTATACTAAATAGCATTACAGAAATGGATATTAATGCAGTATAATGTTAATGTAAGTTATGGCTATAAATAGTATTGTTTAATAACATAGTCTGTCCTTGTTTCCAGTCATCTTCTCTCAAAACACTGCAGTGCTGCTGACTGCCATCTCAAATGAAAGATGGAGAAAATGTAAGACCATAAGTTGTTGTCACATAATTCCCTGTGGTATTGCAAACACAATTTCCAAAAATTGCTTTATTTTCCATTAAAACCATTAACCTTCTTCTACAGCTCCAAGACTACATAGCTGGGGAGCAGAAGATAATAATCCAGTTACTTTCTTGAAGTAGTGCAACATTTATATAACCTGTTATTTAAATTAATATTATTATTATGAACTGTAGCCTTTTCCAACCAGCAACATCAGCACATTTTTATTCAAAATACCAACACCTCTGTTGTGATATAAAGCTGCTGATGCTGTTGATGCGTTATCCCTGGAAATGCTCAAGGCGAGGTTGGACAGGGCTTGGGGCAACACAGTCTGGTGGAAAGCATCTCTGCCCTTGGCAGGGGGTTGGAATGAGATGAACTTTAAGATTCCTTCCAACCCCAAATATTCTGGGATTCAGTGAGCCAGGACTTGCCTGTTGTCACACAGGAAGATGGCCCCGTAGTCCTGGCGGTGCCTGATGACCCGGCCGATGGCCTGGTTGACAGCCCGGGACGCTTGCTGACTGTACCACTCACGCCCAGACAGATACTGCAACAGGCAGGAGGAAGAATTAACATTATTTACCAGATAAAATGTATTCTCTGTGCTGTACAGTCACTATCTTTTTTTTTCCTAAAGAAATAAAAAGTACAGAACAGATGTTGGATAGTATCAGCCAGATGTACTGACAAATCTCAAAGAGCTGAGGAAAACAAAATGCAGGTGGACTCAAAAGTCACACCTGATTTACAGAGCACAGAAAACTCAAGCAGTGATGTCCAGCTGGAGAGGTTATTGCCTATATGGTGCACTCAGAGCCTTGACAGTATAACAGATTCACCACATTCTTTGTGCCAGAATTTGGAACCCTGAACACTATTAAAAAAAGCTGGCTGTATTTGTGACAATTCCCAAGGCTGTTTGTATTTTTTGATACTTGCAGTCCTACGAGGCTGAGAGGATAACAAAAACCCAAAACCCACTGGGACAAGAGGGAGAACCAGTGACATGAATATGTAAAAAGCCAAGAGTGTGAGGCTGCCCAGCCTTACCTGTGCACCTGCAGCACTTCTTTTCATCTCATCCAGGAACTGCATCTTTAAAATGACTCTGGGCTCCATACTAGGGGGAAATGGAAGCCCAGTAATGATAACTCCTCGTCCATTCACATCTGCAAAGTCCAAGCCTTCACTGGCCTGCAGGGACAGAGTTTTCCATCATCAACGGGGTTTGAAGTGATATTTCAGAGCAATTCAGCAGTTGTTGGCCCTTTTTCTCCATTCTATTAACTCCCTGCCCAAATGTAGTTTATCAATAGTTTCAATGAATAGTTTCAACTAGATTTTTTTTTTCTTTTATTTCCAGGAGTTTAAACTCAGCTTTTTCTATTGCCAAAGAACAGCTCAGCAAAGCCTGTTAATGACTGGCCTGTTCCTAGATAAGAACAGCTGTACCGAGAAGATGTTAACACCTTTGTTTAAACATTCCATATCCTGAATTGTTGACAAGACATAACCTTCTCTGAAAGTAAAAATTAACAGAATCGTTTCAAAGTCCTAACAGAAAGCCATGAGATTCACCAGATTATAGTGCCATATCCAGCAGCTGTGCTGTTGACATCCCATCAGGTATTTGTCACTCATGTCCCCTGTACACACTCATTGTACTGGCAAATCACTTTGTGAAATGAATAAAGTTGAAAAAGCTGTTCTGTTTTTCAGCTGAATCAATTCTCCTAATGTCAGCAACAAGACTTGAGAGAGCTACATTTTTTTCTTCACTCTAACAGCCTCCTTGGAGACTGAGACCAAAATTTCAAAAGTTGGATCTTCTCCTGGTACACAGTAAACAGCAGCAAAAAGGCTCTAAGAGTAATTTCACAAATATTTCCACTGATAAACATAAGTCAGTTTACCAGCATTGGAAGATGCAAAGGAAAGGCCACCAAATGTGTCCAGAGAACATGAAGTTAACAAAGCAAGTGTTTTAAAGCTGAGCATTATGTTTGGTTTGCAATAGTGTTGTTTTAACTTGTTTCATTAGAGTTCTCCAGAACAGCTGTTCTCATCTAATGCATTGTGTTTTCAGTGAGCAACCAACATGAAATGCAAGTATGATGCTCATCCACTTCAGAGAAATCCAAATGTGTACCTTTAATGAAAATAGGAGTGAATCATACAGAAATGTGACCTAATTTTGAAAAAGCTTCAGAGCACTTGCTTTTTTCTCAAATATACAGTCAAATAACAGAAATGTATTGAAATCCAAAATGAAGGTTTTTTCTATCAATTGTATAATCTGATCTCAGATGGAACAAATCCTCAGTTACATTACCTTGCCCCGACACACTGCAAAAAATGCAGCTCCACTGGACTTAGGACAGGTGACTTTATCATAGTAAGCATCAATAACCTAAAATTATAAACAAGTTTAAGAGGAAGAATGGTATTATCCTGTACTAACTAAATTTGACTTGCACACTAAGATCTAACTGTGATTAATTTGGCTTATTATAATTGTCTTTACTTTTAACTAACTGCAAATGTGAGAAGCCATTTTCTCAGCAAAATCCTTATATCACTGCAAAAACCAGAACACATCTGGGTAAGCACAAAAAAATTCTGATACTTCTGATGAGAAGATGGACCATCCTGTGTTTCTGCAGATCATTAAGTAAAATAGACAAAACAGAACAGCAATTCTCAGATATTAATTATTCTAAGAAGCTAACAGAATGGCTATAAATAAACAGGATGACACTGCACTATTCTTTAACATCCAAAGCAGGATGAGCTGGGAGGAAAAGTCCTGCACAACGTTTACAAGTGCTGACTACTGAATTGACAGCTCTCCACAAGCTCGATTACTCAGCACTTGTGGATGTTAGCTGTTGTTACATCACCAGATTTAAATGAAGACTGAAGCCTGCATGGCCAGACAAGAAAGAAAAGGAAGGATGCACAGAAAAACTACACTTCAAAGAAGCACTCAGTTTTACTTTCACCCTAGGCCAAAAACTGGGATGCTTCACACCCAAATGCACCTCAGACAAGGTCACTAAACACAGAAACAGTTTCTGAAAATGACAGAGATATGCAATGCAAATAATCAACCTCTGAAAAGCTTCCTTTGTTCCTGGGTTCCACAAACATTGGCTTCACTTCTTCTATTCTTTTGGCAAAATCATGCTCCTGTTAGAAAGAGAAGGAGCAGGTCAGAAATGCCAAGTGAGCTCACACCACAAGAACAGGAATGCTCCGTGTAGTGTCACCAACTTCCCCACCACAGCCTGTTCCTCTCCTGCCAAACACAGGAAGGGATGGAAGCAGGAAGATGCAGTCCCCTAAGAGCACCAACAGTGATTCCCAGACATCAGGCAGATGGGAGAGTTCCAGCACACATCTCCAGTCCCACTCCATAGCATGAAACCTCTGCTCCTGCCTTTTCAAGGAGCATTTAAACCAAAACTGTTCTAGCAAATCTCACATGGGATTTTCAGCTCATGAGCACAGAAGTACCAGAAGTACCAGCTGCAATGGTTACAAATAAAAATAAAGGAGACATGCTCATATTGGGATTTTTCCCCCAAGTGTTGAAACATAGAGACCAATTCTAATTCAGAGGTTTAATAAAGAAAGGTCTGTGAACTAAATAAAAGGTGACATCAAATGGGTTAATATAAGATTCTTTTGGGTTTGGTTGGATTCTTTTGCTTTCTAGAGCACTGCACTTTAATATATTGTGATCAAAATAAGCCTTACCTGAGATTTTATTTTCCAGATTTTATAATTTACTTATTAACAAAGGATTTTTCATAGAATACCAGAATGTTTTGGGTTGGAAGGGACCTTAATAATCATCTAGTTCCAACCCCCTGCCATGAGCAGCAACATCTTCCACTAGAAGGTTTTTAATTAACATGGTTAAATGGAACAACTACAAGCTGTCTGATGCACATGTAGGCAAACCAGCTAATAAAGGCAGAGCAATGAACATACTCTCCAGTATTCCAGGCTCTTATCCATGACAGAATACGATGGGAAGAACACCAACAGCCCATGTGGCACAACTCGCACAACGTTACCTGCAGAGAGACAAGGCAAGGGTGTAGCTGAGGGCATTTTCATCCTGGCATGGAGAACATGGACTGCAGAGAAAAAACAAGAGCGTGGCCTACTTCCAAAATATTTTCTACTTTCTTGATATGAATGATTGTGTATTAGAAGTTGTTTCATTTCTTAAAATCCTGTGATAATCTTGTCAAGGTTTAAGCTCTAACACAGAACCAAACCAGCTTTCATTTCTCCTCCATGTCCTTCAAGCATTTCTAGATTTAACAGATTCTTTTCAATCGTGTTAGCAAGCTACACAAGTGCTCTTCTTTTATTCTGTCCTTATGTGTTATGACTTTGTAATTCTATTATATTTATAAAACATTACAAAACATTAATTACAAAACAATGAATGCTGACTTCAGGCAGGCTTGACACAGTTCAAAACATCACCAAAAATTGCACTGATTTCCTGTGATCCTCAATTGCTCTGCTCATCCTTGGCTGCATCATCTCTGACTATTGATTTCCTAGTTTGAGCCACTTTCTGACTGTGTTTAGGAACCACATTTTTGACCCAGAAACTCCTGACAATAAATATGAAGTCCAGGGACTCAGTTTTATGTGCTATTACAGCAGCCAGCTGCCTTGAGCAAGCAGAAATACAGAACACCAGACAGCAGCGAGATATGCACTGCAATCCTTTACCTTTCTCTTACTGTTTCTTCTTAATGCTTCTTTAGCATTGTCCTTTCTAAATTTCCAAAGCTCCTGGGCATGAACCCATTTCTGAAATCCACATAATTCACTTACCAATTGTTTTCCCCAGAGAAGATAAATAATCCTCTGAAAACCTACAAAGAAGAAAAATCAAATAACACCATTGCATTTCCTTTTCTGTGTTTTTCACACTGACTTCCTTTGATATTCACCTAAAATAGCATTTCCAGACTCCCAGTTGGTCTCCCTCCTGTGGCAAGCACCAATACTAAGGGCAAGAATTAATAATACCTTGATTACATTTTACTACTGCTATGGAATATTTTTATTGATAGCTCTGAAGATACTAAACTTCAATACTTCAAAATGCACAGGTAAAAATGGGCAGCCATGTGAGTAACAAAACACATGTGAGAGTTCTGCCAGAAATGTCTGCCAAGCCTGACTAACATTACAACAATTTAAAATAATAATTGATGAATTAGGTGTGGTGTTGCTGCAGGGCGGAATTAGTTACTGTGGTGATTGTTTAGTAAATTACTTTATCTCTGGTTGAAGCAGCCCTGCTCTCCAACAAGCCATCTTCCAGATTGAAAAATCCCCTGTTCTCTCACCTTTATGTTCCTTTCTTTTTAGTGCCCTGTAGTTTTGTGTACAATTTTCCCAGAAAATTTATATATGCAGGGAAAAACCCTAACATATGTACCTTTATAAGACCTACAAATACCAGTATCAACACATATGTTGCCAAAACACAGTGAACACTGTGAATACATTTCCCTCAAAAAATCCCCATGTTCTAAAGCCTTGGAGGGGTGGAATCCCCAACCCTCCTTCTTTAACAGACAGTATCTACAACAGAATTGAAATGGCACATTAAAACTTCTGCAAACGAGAAACCCAGTCTGAGGGTTTTCCAGAATATGACTTCTCTGTAAAAATCCATTACAATTGCTGAGTCCCTTTCCAGTTCTATGGAACATTTGGCCTTTGGTGGCAGCAGAAGCACTGCCAACTCTGAACAGATAGACAGAGGCAAAGTGATGGAAGGCCAGATGAGCAAGAAAAATGATGATGAAAAGCTTGACAAATATTTGGACATGTTTTCCTGAAGTAGGCAACCCAGAGGTGAGAGGCTGGGCATGGTGACAAGCTTTAAATATAAAAATAGTTATTGCAAAGGCCAGTCATGTTTCAAGTCAATTAAGTCCTCAGCAAAAAAAAATTTGGATGGGGTTCAGTGCAGCTTCTGGGGGATGTTGTGGGTGCAGGTCCCAGCTGAGGCTGGTCAGGGCCATCAAGGACTATCAGTGCCTTGGTACCTGATCCCTTCCACACCTCCAGTCCTAAATTTTCAGCAGGAGTGGTTAAAGGGTACTGTTATTCAGCATTTATCCAAGGAAACCACTAGAGATCCCTTACTTAACTAACATACTCCTGTTAACAAAACCCAAAATGTCAGAACCCAAAACTTCAAAGCAGAATTCCACATGGAAGTTCATTACCTTCTTTCATAGGTGGAAGTAAGCACAGTTCCATCAGGTCCCTTAGGAATGATCCCAACCCAGAGCTGGTGCTTATCAATTACATGAGGATTCTCCAGGCAAACAGGAAAAGGGCTGGAGAAAAACAGAGGAAGATCCCAGTCATACTCATTATATTATTCCCTACCAGTTCCAGAATCATGGAATTCTGGTTGGAAAGAACCTTAAAGCTCATCTCATTCCACCCTTCTGCCATGGGCAGGGACACCTTTCACATAACCCAGGGTGCTCTAAGCTCTGTCCAGCTCAGCCTTGAGCACTTCCAGGGATGGGGTAGCCACAGCCTCTCTGGGCAAACAAAACACTTTAAAATCCTCAGATAAAACCCAAATCCACGAGAGCAGACTGTGCATTTTTCAGGAATGGCAGTGTTCCCACATCCAGGTACTCACATCTGCATTTCCATTGTAAATGAGGAGAGGGGGGAGAGTGTCCCACTGGTGAGGATGATTGTCCTGACTCCCTGTCGAACCAGCTCGTGCATGCTGTACCCAGGGCTGAAGCACCAATAGCTTAAAGTCTTCCCTGCATTAAAGAAAGAGAAAACACTAAGCAGTCAAAGTGGAAAAACTAGACTATAACCAGCATATGGCATATTGCACCTGAACCTCTGAGAGTAAACCAGACACAGCATCCAAAAATTCCAGATGTATGATATGTCCTTCTTTGGTTCTTCCCAGATTTAATGCCTTTTAATTAAAACATCACTGCTCCCGCGTAATTTAATAAGAATGTATGTCCAACCTTGCACTTACTTGAAAAAAGAACCCCTTCTCTGTGAGGAATTTCCTACATATCTATAAATCTTTCACCTAAACTTTCCCCACAGTCAAGTCTCAAACATTTCAATTTCTGCTCAAATCTTTTGTGGGATGTGATGATATATATATACACACATGTATGTATTTTAGTATGCAATTCTGAAAATATGTAAGTTATCAACAGGAAGAATATTAAGAAAAATAAATAAGTCACAGTCATTTCTTTCATTGTTCAGCTCAAGCTTGCTGAAAACTGTATCGGCTTCTCAGAGACAGGCATAAGGGATTGAGAACAATATCTATGTCAAGAACAAGAGCAGCCAAATAAAATATCAGCTTTTGTTTCTGTTTCTGCTTTGCATGATTAGTTTCAGTGATAAAATAAATACCTCTCACCCAAATATCACGTGCATTTCTTTCTAATTTACACACATCAACCAAAGCCTTCATTTCTAAAATCAAAAGCTGACGTTTTCAGGAAATCCCCATTAATATCTACCCAGTGAGTCACTTACTGCTTAGAATTACAAATGAACATTTAACTCTTAAGTAAAGTTTTACCCTTCCATCATTTGGACAAACACATCCAGACAATGCCCAAATTCTAGAAGACACACATTCCAAAATTCAGCAAATTCTGTATCTTTCTAACTCACACTAACAATTGGAGCAAATTAGTTTGGATCTGTGTATGGACAGGCCAGTGAGTATCTACAGATAAGAACAAAGTCACTCAGCCAGGAACCCAGGAAATCCCAGCACAAAAGCAAACTGGGCTGATATGGGATGGCCTGGAAAAGGACACCAACCTCTCATGTCTGCTCCTCCAGTGCTCAGCTGGAAACACATTTCTGTAACCCAGCAAGACAACTGCCAGGCACCAGCTCCTGGACAAGCTGGGACTGCTGTACATTTTTAGCCTGGTGTGCTGCAATTATGTCTTTAAGCTTAACAACAATTTTCAACCATTTTCAAGGTCCCATTCATCAGCAGGAAGTGTTGGGTGTTAAACAAAGTTGATCTCTGCAGCACCCTTTTCCATTCCTGGTACAAGGGCAGCTACTGCAAGGAGAAATGGCTTGCTAATAGTTTACAACATGATGATTTGGAGCAAATTATGAAAAAGAGCATTTTAACTTAATGCTAAACTGCAACAGTCCAATATTGTTGACATAAACATCATCTGTACCCAGATGACTCAGGCAGGAGTCTCATCAGCTATCCCAAGCTGTACCCCTTCTCCTCATCAATTTATAGAGAATGTTTGAGTGGATAATTTCCACAAAATCTCTGGAAAACAGCTGTTCTTAAATGCTTGAATTATTTCTATGCTATTTTCTCTATCACTACAGGAAACCAGAGACTTGATCTATATCATGTCTGGCCTCTGCTAGGCTTACACCAAGCACAAGTCTCAGCACACTCAGGTGTGTTACACAGGTACTTGCAAATACTGGTTTTACTTGAAAAACAAATGTATCAGAATCTGTCTACTGAATCACAGAATTAACCTAAAAGTGCTTGTATTAGCCTCTTCCTGCACCCATCTTTAACCACATCTGCTCAGAATTATTCCTGTATCTTAAAACTCCAATTGAGCAATATCTCAGGAAAATAACATTTGCAGATTACCAAACAGCACTAACTTCATGGAAACATTTAAGGGGATATTATATGCAAATTCTTGGAAATACATTATTTGAAAAATGTTACTTTGGTCCTTAAAAGAAGGACTTCATGAAAGAGATACTTACATACTCATGACCACCTGAGTACTTAAGTAGATAGTTATGAGGCAAAGTATTCACAAAAATCCCTGAAGAATGCTTTGTTAAGAAGATTTAGGTAAAGGGATCTCTAATTGAAAAGATTTTTGTTTTCAACCTAATTATTTAAAAAATAAATTAAAAAATCAGAAAAAAATGAATGCTGTAGTCCAACAAAGCCAAGTTTAGTGCTGCTTTATAGGAGCATTAGGATAAGCCTTTGATTCAGAAGCCAAGTTTCTATTCTTCTAAATACATGGTTTTAAAGAGTGGTAACTCTGAGGTAATCCCAGATACTGGGTTCTGCAGAGCATAAGGAACAAAAACAGGTGGGAGGAGAGAGAGAAGGAGAGGGAGAAATAAATCCCTGTTGAACTGGAAAGTATAGGTGAAGCTGAAACCATCAAGAACTTAGAACACACCCTGAAGAATTTAGGAAGTTGCTTAAAGTAGGAAGTTTCACAAAGTAGCTCATCCAAGAAAAGGTAAACATGCCCCAAGGCATGGCGTTTTCTACCTAAGAATTCACATGATCTGGACAAGATCTCTGGCACATCACATTAACCTTCCCTTTACAGCCCATTAACAGCTCCAAAATAAGCCAACAAACTTGTAGCACCTGCACAATGTGAATTATTTCAACAGAGAATGAGAACTTTCATGGAATTTACTCCTACGCCACCTTTAAGAAACATTTTTGTCACCATAACTGTACCTGAACCCCTTCTTGCCTAAGGCAGTTACAGCCTTATTCAACATCAATTTTGTGTTTAACTCAACACAGTTGGACAGAAAAATCCAGCTGGAATGAGAAAACCAGAACATGTCATGAGCCTCAGTATCAACCTAAGTGTTGGAGGAGAGCTCCCCATTCTTGGCTGCTCTGAAGATTTTCTCTACACCAATACAAACAACAGTTCCATAATGGAGATGATCTTCTTTCACCAGAATCATTGCCCTAAAAGAACTCCAGTAGTGCACAAAACACCAGTGGTACAGGAAATTTTTATATTGAGATGGCACATGTCACCTCCCCTTCAGAAATAATTATAGAAGTGAATTTTGTCCCCAGCTCATTGTATCCACAGTGGAGCTGCACTTATTTACTTCTATTTGAATCAGAAAGGAACAGTTGAGGAGTTTCCAATCCAGCTTTTGCATGAACCTCCCTAAGGGCAGTCCTGTACCTTGTCTTTTTGAAGATGATGAATTCCAGAGATCCGTCCTTTGTTTCTTTTTCTGGTTACCATTATCCACATGAATATGTACCTGAAGGAAAGTAGCAAACACTTCTAGCAATGGCTGCAGAAACAAACTTGCACTTCACCCCTCAAAAAACCTCACCTACATCAAGAGTAATTTATGCAATTGGTGTCACTTTCATAGTATTACTAAGCTTATATAATTTTCTGTTTCTTTTCTATTTTGCTTCAAGTATTTCATAACTAAGGAGCAAAAAATACAAATGCATCACCATTCAACCAGTCATATTTGAGTCACATGATGGGAGCAGCTTTCCATGGGCTGACCCAAGCAGAGACCAAAAACCCAGTTATTTGGGTATTTCCACCAGCATAAACCACACAGATTAAATGTGAAACACTATTGTGGTGGAAAGTTTTGCTTCAATTGGCAACAAAAATAGTATCAAGCCTTAATGTGATATCTAGAAAAAGATCTGCTCCTAAAATTCATCATAACGACACATCTCAAAAATTCCAAACTTTAAACAAATTAAAACAATTCCACTTAGGAGGTTCAGTGGTTCTGTTGCATTTGCTTAGCACTGGATTAAACTAAAAACACATTACTGGAAGAACACATCAATTCTTGCTTAATATCCAATATCAATTTTTTCTGAAATTCCCACTGCACTTTCATAATGTAATTTATGAATTTGTTTAAAAACTGTGTTTGTCTTCAGAATCTAAATTAAATACAGCTCCTTTGGTGTGTGTTTGGTTTTTTTGGGGGGTTTTGTTTTGTTGAGGTTTTTTGTTGTTGTGTCTTTTCTTCTCCCTGTAATCAACATAATTTGCTGTACTACTCACATCCTTCCAAGTCCTAGATACACGACACACAGATGTGAAATGCTGTGAGGAAAGAGGCAGCACACAAAGCCCCCATACCTTGTAATATTTAGATATTGCCTGACGTGGCAGGTACCCTGTTGTGACTCCTTCTGGGGGATCAATGCTGAACACTGTCTGGAAAGTGGAGGGAAACAGAATCACAGAATTATTTAGGTTGGAAATCACCTCCAAGATCGTTGAATCCAACCTGTGACTGATCCCCACCTTGTCACCCAGCCCAGAGCACTGAGTGCCACATCCAGGCGTTCCTCAAACACCTCCAGGGATGGGAATCTACCACCTCCCTGGGCAGCCTCTTCCAATGCCTGACAACCCTTTCCATGAAGAAATTCTTCCTGATGTCCAACCTGACCCTCCCCTAGCACATAATGAGATCATTTCCTCATGTCCTGTCCCTGTTACCTGGGAGCAGAGCCCGACCCCAACCGGCTGCACCCTCCTGTCAGGGAGCTCTGACAGTGAGAAGGTTCCCCCTGAGCCTCCTTTTCTCCAAACTGAGCCTTACCCCAGCTCCCTCAGTGGCTCCTGGTGCTCCAGACCCTTCCCCAGCTCTGTTCCCTTCCCTGGACATGCTCCAGTCCCTCAATGTCCTTCTTGTCATGAGGGTCTCAGAACTGCTCACAGAACTGCAGGTGAGGCTTCACCACTGCCCAGCACAGAGGGGCAATCACCTCCCTGGTCCTGCTGGCCACATTGTTTTTGATACACACACACATAACATCCTTTTGATTTTTGCTTACAGTAAAATCTCTAATGTGTATTTGCACTGAGAAGTGTCTCCACAAACGTTACTGCTGTGATAACCTTAAATTCATTTCCTTACTCTTGTTACAGAGAGACAGAGAACCTTGAACAAATATGGTTCTTCCAGGTGATTCCTGCAACCCACATGGTGCTCTCATTGTTCCAAAAAATGCAAGCCAGTATCTAAATATACTCAAACTATACAAATGACAGTATTACTGTTTACACTGTTCATGACTCTGGCTGTGGATAAACAAACACTCTTATAAAAGAGATCAGTCACAACCAAGCATAGAAGAACTTTTTGAGTTCCTTCAGTTTAAAATTTAATTTGTGGTCCCTCTGCTAATAACACTCTGCTTAGAAAAACAAACAGGTTGTAACCATATCTAATTGTCCACACATTAAATTAAAAGCTTCTATGAGATTTGTGCTTCTCCTCCCTTTCCTGTATGTGATGTCTCATGACTACAGATGATGTTCTTTCAAACATATGGCATCCCAGTGCAACTTCAATGAAAACAGCTGTGGTTCTCAAATATTTACAACTCTGTTAATTTTTCTAAACAAAATTTCTCCAGACATTGATAGCAATTACTCAAGTTCATAAGAGATCCAGCTAGATACAAGATGTTCTCCAGCAATTAAGAATTAAAAACGCACATTTCCTGGAAATATTTACTTCTGAAAAATAGCCAAAGATACGGCGTACAAAAGAGATTTTGGTAAGTATCCTTTGAAAAGGAAGAAAAAAGTTACTATTAATTTAAACAAGCTGATAATTTAAGTGATAAATTAAGACTCAAAGACAAAGCTCTGCAAGAAGCAAACAGTGTTTACCCAATAAAAGCTCTGTCCTAGTCCCACCCATCTCAGGATGGCAAACTATCCCCTGGCAGATCCTTTGCAGTCACTGCCCACGTGCATGTCCTCAGCAGCAGAAAAGGCATCTGAGCTTTCTCCTCCAAATTCAAATCTCCTTTTATCTATCTAGAGCCCAAAAGTGCACACACAGACAATTTTTCCAAGTTGATCAGCAATTCTCTGCAAGCAGGAGACCTTGTTTCTACTTCTGAATTTTCTCATCTCTCAGCTTTGAAACCCTGATAAACTAATTTAAATTATGCTCACCTGACCTTCCCACAGAACAGCATCCCCCAGTACAAACCATCTGATACCAGCGTACACAAATCACTGCTACTGTACTGGAACACACATGAAGGTTTTGTTTAACCACTGCTAGAAAATCTAAATCCTGTGCATGCCACTGTGCATGCACCCTCACAAACACCCAAGCATTCAGAGTTCAGTCTTGCAAATCTGCCAGGACCATTCAAAAAACACCCCAGGTAATTTGTCTTTATCATACAGGTCTGCAAGGTTTGAATATATTTTTCATTTTCAGTTTTAAACAGGGTGTTAATCTCTGGTGCCCTTTTGCACATATATTTGGCAGTCCACTGGCCCACTGCAGCCCTGAATTTTATGGGGCTTGGGATTTTCATAATCAAAGTTTTGGAAGTGCACAATAGGGAGACAATTGACAGCATTGTGTGGATACCCACAAGTGACACATTCAGTTCCTATGGAACTGAAAAGATTTTTGTTTTAGACACCTCATAAGTTAATAATTAAATTTAAAAATACCATTAAATTATCTTGTATTGCTTTTTTTCCTTAGCCTCTCTTGTTATTTCATGAGATGATCTCATATTCCTAAACTCTGCTGCAAACAAGTTCAACGACCCAGCTCCACCTGGTGGATGCTAAGCCTAGCCAAAATTTAAATCCAGCATCCAGCAAAAAGGGAGACCAGAATTATAAAATAACAACCTGTGTAAAAATCAGATTAATCCATCCCATCAGGCAGCAGCTTTCTCTTCAAAAATTACAAACTTTCACCATTGCACAAGGGTACATCTCAACAAGAATAAAATTAACCCAGTATCTTTCCACATATTTTAAACCAACTCTTCTCTCATTCAGATATTTTTAGAAGCAGCATTAAATATTTACCTGGATAATATCTGAGACCTTATGCAATCCAGATGTATTGATAAATATCCCAGTACCTGGAAAAAGCAACACAAGATTACTCCTAAAATAGAAATATACATCCTCTTGCCTACAGCCACACCTTATGTGAATAGCTCAACACTCTGAATATGACTTCAAAATATTCTCTGAAACAAATAATTTATTTCAAGTTTTTCATCGTTATTCAAGATGCAAAGAGAAATATAAAACTGGCATTCCATGTCTGACACACTGGAAAGCTGTCATCCCAGAAAATTACATACACTTCTTTTAAAGCTCCTCTTTAAAGCATTAAAAATGGGAAAGGAGCTAATTAAAGCAGCAATTAGAGGAGCAGTTAAAAGAACATATGAAACATGCTGATGGTGGGGATTTTACAGCAGAAATGATCAACAGATGCAGTTGTCAGGCCAGAATGCAAATGGCCTAAAAGGAGAAAGGTGCTGGGCAAAGAAAAAAGTAAGGGTGGATGTGTGATCTGAGGATGCCCTTGCAGAACTGACAGTCTGTATTCTACTCCCTTCAATGGTTTTTTTCTGAAGTCTTCTGGTAACAGCTAAATCATTTTCTTAACATATGTAGAAGCTGAAAATTTTCTTTACAGAAGGGTTATTTAAGAACAAGTTGCTGACAGATATTAGAACAGAAGCTTGTTAAATCAAGGAAAAAAAAACCCCAAATATATTATACAATCCTCTACAATCCTGTCTTTTAACTCCAGGACCAAGGAAGAACTAAAAGTACCATCAGCAAAATGTCAGCAAGCTTCACACATAATCCATGTGGTTTTGGAGAAAAATAGTGTCTGCAAAAATCCTCTGTGTTGGATGGATGGACCCCTACAGGGGTACACACTCATGTTTTTGTTTTTGATGTTCTCAGCATAGCTCAGTTACATGAGCAGACATAAAATATGTTTCCCAGCAGAGAACCTTGCAAGTCTTAATAAAAAGACACAAGTCCCTAAAGTAAGATTTTAGCTTACAGAAGCTTTATCATTTGATTTCCACCCCTAACAATGCAAGTTTCCAGTCACTTACACTAAAGAGGAAAGTCTGAGTAAAACAGCTAAAAATTTCATGCACTTACGGCCTGAAAGAAACTGTAAAATCTGCTCCAGTGACTCCAAGAGGGAGGATTTGGTCTGCCAAGTTATTTGGGCCTCTGCAAACAGATCAAAGATGTAGCTGCAATTTACAAAGAAAAAGCAGAAATGGGTAAACACTGTAAAGAATCAAACTGGCACAAACAATGTTACTCTTTCAGAACAACAATTTCACCATCAAGTAGCAAAACGTTTCTGACTCCATGAGAACGAAAAATTTACAAGAATAAAAGTTTGTACTTGCTTATAAAGGCAGTGCACAGTACTGCCATGGCAGAAAGCACATCATTGACTTTTTCCATCATTCCTCTCCAACATACAACCCATTACTAATTTAGAAGCAGATTGGCATGCAATTTTCATATTTTTTTTTTACCATGTACAACAGGCACCAGTTCAGAAACGAGCTCCAGAGGTACCTCAGACACATCACTGCAGCCCTGCTACTCTGCTTAAATCATGACATGAAACTGAAAGAACCACAGTGAGGAGCTTCTTCCAGCTCAGGGAACCCAAGCAAAGAATTTTCCACTCTTGAAACACTAAAAAAGGGAGTTCCTCCAAAAATAATGACGACTACAGTAGTCTACTACTACAGTAAATCCCTTAGGGGGATTAAGGAAAACCAAAACCTTGAAAAAATACTATTCCCAGAAACTAGAATAGAGCTATAATCCCCACAGCTGACCCAGCTCCAATTTGCTGTACTTTTAAACATTTAAACATATTATTGAGAAGAAATTTACCTTCCCTCTTTGGTGACTCCTCTACCATTTGCTGGCAGCTCCACTGCATCAATAGCACTTTCAAGCTGAAGAAGAATTTCTTTAGGAAAATTAAGAGGGAAAAAGTTAGGGTGCACAGAAAGTCATGTCTGGGATACATTTAAGTCACTTTTTCAAATGTACTTTATTATAAAGGCTGTTACAAAAGAGAGCAGCTTCTTTCAACTCTGTAAATGAACCAAAATGATCCTGGATATCAACTTTAAATATTCATACTCAACTCTAAGAACTTCCATGACATCAATTCCTAGAGGAAGCTGAGGTCAGCTGTTTAATGTTAAACTCTTCTTTACAGACAGGGAAAGTTGTTCTTGGAAATGCTTTGTATACATGAGATATCTCAAGCTCTTGCTTTTAACTTGAGGTTCTGACAGCAGAATGATGCAACTGATGAAATTCCAGTATACTGACAAGATTAGAAAACATGGAAACTTCTAACAAAGAAGGCAAAGACACATTCATTGCCAAATCTTTCTTCTTGGGAAAAAACTAACTAAACACTTCAAAAAGTTCTTGGGAAAAGCCAAGCAACTTAAGCCTCTATGAATGTCTCAGCTATAAGTAATGTATATGGCAATGCTACATGAGTTTTGATTTATAATTGCTGACCTTTTAAAACCATTTCAACAATTTTCAACAACATGAAAAATAAACTTACTCTTAATCTTTGCTATATCTTCCAGTTCCATGTTCAGTCCTGTTGATAAAAGTAAAGATTTCACAGAGGTTGTTTCACACTTATTTAATTCCTAGTTTTTTTATGCCTTTCCAGAAGTTACGGCTATGAAGGTTAGAATTGTGTGCATGGAAAGATTTTTGTGTTCTCTTTCATAACCCCTCAAGTCACACTGGTTTGATCAAATTTTCCAGTGTCTCGCAATTACTAACAAAAATTTATTTACTAACGGGAATGCAAATTTCCCAGAAACCTTCCCTAAATTTATCTTCCAGTTCTTGGTAGTGGCCCTTTATAATCCCAGAGAAACAGTGATGTGTCACTGCCAACACACCTGAACTGGCCAGCTCCATGTTGAATTCAGCATTGATTTCATTCTGTTGAACCACTTTGGCTTGTTCCTCCAGGACAACATTTATTGCATCCATGGCTGAAGCCAAATCATAGGGAGTCAAGTCAAAAGAAGAGGACTCCTCACATAACTTCTCCTAAAATATAAGGAATGGAAGAATTATTCTGACCACTCTGTGGGCTGTTTGTTCAGGCAGTTTCAGACATGATGAAGTCCAGATCACCAGGCTTGATTTCATTTCTGATCTCCAGCCCAGGCCATAGGATATTTTATAAACACCTGAAGACTTTGACTATTAGTAACCATCATTCTTTCTGAAATGTAAACAGATTTTGCCTCTTCCACATTATCAATATCCTAGAGTAGAGAAAATAATTGTCTGATGCTCAAGCAGGATTTTTTTCCTTAGAAAATCAGTTTGTTCTTCAAAAAAGCTATTCCTCTACTTTCTATTTAAAACGTAGTAATGGTTTAAACACTCAGGATTAGTAAGTTGGACAAAACTTTCTCTGACTTTGAAAACTAAATCATATATTGCTTTGTCAGAAATTTTCACTCACAGAATCATTTTCCCTGAGGAATGAAGATAAGTAATAAAGCCTAACCGACACAAATATTTGACTGTAATAGCGATGAAGAAATAAGTTATAAAGAAAAAATTGCTGAGTGATCTAATCAGAAAGAAATTAATTTTATTTCAGGGTAATCACTGAATTTCCACGTTAACCCAGAAGAGACAGCCCCATCAGATAACTATTGCAAAACGAGAAGCTGTTCTGGCTAATTTCTGCATGCAGGTATCAATTAGTACTTGCTGCATACTTCAAATGGAAAAGCAAATCCAAACCCCAAACAACTGTGACAGGATTTCCACACATTTTTTCAACAGAAAGAGAGATGATGAAAGGAGCAAATCCTGGATGCAGCTATGGAAGTGTCTCTGGTGAAGCAGAGCAGGCCTGGGTGGCTGTTTACTGCAAGGACACCAGGCACTCAGACAACAAACCACAGCTGTTCAGCAGAAATCCCACTGGGAGACTGGGGCAGAGAAAGGGACATATTTCAAATGTTCTTTTGCATTTCATCATCTAGGAAAAGAGCTGCAGTTTCAAGCCAGCTAGAAGGAAGAACACATAAGGCTGCATTATTTTATTTTTTCTTGTTTTCCTCTATGAGTGAGGATTTGCAAATATTACAAGAGTCCTGTCTGCCATCTACTGCACTTGGGAGAGCTGATGCAGCTGACCTTCAAGAATGGGTCTTTCATGATTTCTTACAGTGTTTTCTCCAGGAAAAGAAGCACCTCATAAATCTGGAGATGTACCTTTTAGAAAGAAACCATCACCTTGTAAAAAATCAGCAGTGTCAAAGGACTGTTAATTAAACTACAATAATTGAAATGTAACAGAAACAAGAAATGTTCATGATAATGAATATTAGCAGCATACACCTGAGCATACATTTTACAGGCTGTTTGTAAGGACAGGGTCTGTTTTACTCTTTGGATGAAGACTGAAAAATCACAACAGACCAGAACAACTCACCACATTGTGAGCTTCATCAAGAATCACCACAGTCCCCTTCAGGTCGAAGTTGTGTGATTTCCTGCTCTAAAGACAGAATCAGAACAAGGAAATGGACATAAAGGCCACTGAGAAATATGGATTTGATTGGCTGAGAAAGTGGATGATGAGATACTTTTGTATTTTCACGTATTTTGAAGTTGGGTTGGTTTTTTACTTTGAGAAAACAGTAAGTAATGGCTGTGGCTGCCCACTACAGAAACCACAGAATCACCTTCTCTGGAAATGAAGGTGCTAAAATGTACCATGTAAATGTTTAGAGATGTTACAATTTGTAATAAAGAAAAAAAAAAAACCCATGTGTGCCATATTGAGATTAGTTAAACGAATTTGAGAAAGTTTAATTATTACTTTGAGTCACTTTGAGTCATTTTTGGCAATAGAGATCTGGGAGAAGTGGGGTGTAAAGCAGAGGATTTGCCTTGTATTTACAATTTTATGCTTGTGTTGTCTTTGCAAGTGGATATTCTGGAAACACCCCCTCCAGTATTACATCACTTCATTTCACAATGCTTCTCTGCTTATGGGGCTTCAGGGATTTTTTAAATTTATTTTTTAATTTATTAAACTTTCGGTCTTTCTGCAGCAGTGGAGTGCAATCTGGCTTTTACTGTAATTCATTAATTACTCCAAATTGCATGAAGATGTCAGCATATTTGTTTCCTCAGCAAGAAGTTTTCAAACTCTCAACCAGAGAGGTTTCATTTTCCATCCATGAAATACAGACAGCCTATTACAACTGTTTGTACACAAAGCCAGAAATTATTCCCAAGGGATATGTCCAATCTCTACTGAAAGCTTCCTTATTCTGAAAATCATGCAGCAGCTAAAGAAACAAAAATGTCTTACATTGCATGCAAAAATACTGCAGCGTGTGACTGATGATTTGTGTCCAGGAGGTGAACATCACCTAAAAATGGCACCACATTCTGCAAAGCTAATTCTATAAATATAGAAAAATTTTGAACATTTTTTTCTTTTAATCTTAGGACAGAAATTACAGAGAAACCCCTACATGGCATCCTCTGTGGCCCTGAACTTGAACTGGGGTTTGGTCAGTTTTGAATCACACAAAATGCATCCACTTGCCAGGCATCACTCTTCACTGTTCATCCACTAAAAGCCAACATAAGACAAACAGAAGAACAACTCTATTTAAAAACAAAGTTACATGTTACCTTTGAGTCTAGTAAATAGTTGTAAGGCATAAAAATAATATCTGCTTGCTGCTTCAGGCTCCGAGAGAGATAATAAGGACAAGCTCTGTTTAAAAAAAACAACAGTAAAAAAAATAAAACCAGTGCAGAATAAACCATTGCAGAAATATTAAGAGAGCATTCAACATTCATGCACTATGATACACAAATTGGTCAATAGAAGTGAACAGAGAAACAATTTTCATTATTTTCACAGGTCGGGGGAGGAAGGTCAGAGGGGATCGCTCACCTGTGCTTGTTTCCATTTTTAACTAAGTCTTCAATATCCATCATTGAATCAATCAGTTCTTTCTCTGTACTCTTTTCTGTAAAAGATGACATTAAAACCACCAGCTTAGGTGAAGGCATCACACAGTTTTGTTGCTACCCTGATCATCAAACTCATCCACTAATACTTCATTCTTTAAAGACAGTAACAGAGGAAAATACACAGAGGTGGATTCTGCCAACTCTTCTAAACCTCTCCACCTGTTTAGCAAATCCCTCCCTCTCCAAAAAACAGGGCTTTACTTCCAGAGGAAGTTCAGGTGAGTCACACTCACCTTCCACATTGTTATAGAAATGACAAGCACGAGCCATCACTTTCATTCGGCACATGTAGATCTGAAAAACAACAAAACAAAGCCAATTTCAGCCCAGAGCAGGACTGGAAGGCACTGAAAGCAGCTTAAGGAATGAAATCAGTTCTAACACCAGATAATGAATAAATCACAGTTTTTCAGCTTTAAAATCACGTGTCCTGCTCACCTTGCAAGTTAGGCTCTTTTCCTGCAGCACAGAACACTCATATGCTCAGAGAAAAATGTGTTATATTTTCCCATTAATACTTTTCAAAATAGTAATCTTTGATATTGTAAAAATAACAGCTAAATCAATAACTGAAGCAATGTTTTGAAATTATTATTGCTCTTGACAGACACATAAATAGCAGATCAGAAAGTAAACTACAAATTATTAACTGTCATGTTCTACACAGTGACATCTTTCTCTAAACAGAAAATGTCACCAGAGACTCAGAATTACATTTTGCACTCACAAAACTGGAAACTAAACATTCCTAAAAACACATTTACAACTACTGTGTTTCCCTGCAGCCTCTTGTAGTTAAACAATGTCAGAGTGAAGAATGACACAGAAGTGACACAAAAGCCTCCATGTTCTCCCTGAAAATCCTCTGCAGGCTCTGATCTCACCTGCATGTGGTTGCCCTCCTGTCGCTTCACTTCAGGATTGATGCAGAGCTGCTCCCTGGATCCCAGCACACAAATCTTTGGCCTGGATACACAAAACTGAACATTAAAAATAAGGCAAGAAAGAACAGAGTTGTACATGCTTAGATTCAATATATCAGAAGTGAAAGATTCAGGAGAAACAGATGAACCCAAAGCAAGGGTCAGAGCCAAAACAAGTCAATTAGTCTGTAACTGCTGTGTGTTATTGGACTTGGAGGCACTGCATCTCTGCTGGCAGCAGTGGGTGTTAATAAGCAGCAGCAGCTCACAGCAAGAAGTCACAAGCAGCAATTTACACCATCCACCACAAAATCTGGGTTCTGTTATGACAGCTCAGCCCAGTCAGCTGGGGACTGTCATCCATTACAAGCTTTCCCCAGCTGGTTGTGATGTTCAGAGCAAAGTTAGGACAGAACTGATTCACTACAAACATTCACCATGGTTTGGGCTTTTCTGCTTATTAAAAGGTTGTATCTTTCCAAGATCTACATTAAAAAAATGACTATGCCTGTCCAAAGAGCTCAGCTGTACACTGGCATGGGAACAGCTCAAAACTCTGACAGGCACTGGTACAACAAAACCACAAAGTTTTTCATAGATTTACATCAGCCTGAGGAGTTCAACTTGGTAACGGCTGCCCACTGCCTTAAAAATGTCCCCAGGAAAACATAAAGAGGGAAAATTAAAAAAGGTAATTTTATAAGTTAATGTGTCAAGTAAAAAACCAAAACCAGACTAAAATCAGAAAATTCTAGAACTGAAGGAGAGCAGAAATGCTGTGAAGTATTAAAATAAACCAAAACCAACAACAAAGAAAGCCAGGTTCTAAATATGCACATTAAAGGAACTACATTTCTCTGGTTATCATCTTTAATATGTTCATCCACAGAAGTTCAAACAATAACTACACCAGAGGGGTTTCTCTACCTTTTCTTTGAATAAGGACACTACCCTAAATCATACTCACCTGTACACTGTGTTCTTTAACTCATTAATGACCTGTGTAAGCTGGGAGTGAGTCCTGGAGGCATAAATTATTTTTGGAATGTCAGTGTAATAAGCTGCCAAATAGAAGAGGGAAAAAAAAAGCAGAAAGACATTATAAGCATAGAAAGGAGAACTAGGGATATTCTTAGCCTCCTTCCCCAGCTGGTACTATGGTAACAATTTGCCTTGTAGAGACAGCAGGAAACACTGTCATCTAACTATTCACATATATAAAATGAGCTAAATGAGTTTCTAAGAAACTAAAGAACTAAATGAGCTCCAAGAAAAATACCAACTACGTAAAACACCTTGAAAACGCACAAAATGGTGAAACTGCGCCTCGGCTGCCCAACAATAGCTTTGTAACTTCTATAATTGTGTATTTATTATAAAAGATAGATAAAAGCACGTGTTGACTGACATCCCTGAGCCAGCAGGGGTGGTGGTACTCACTGGGGACGTCCCCATCCGTGGCAGCAGTGCCCCAGGAGGACAGGGGTCTGTCAGGGAACAGCTCCACCCCGTTCATGCGCTGCGCGATTTTCCGGGCGGAGATGGTGTCCTTGAAGTGCTCCCTCCAGGCCAGGGTGGAACACAGCAGGCAGAGGGTTTTTCCTGTGCCTGTAGGGCTCTCCAGAATGCCATTTACCTTCTTTGTTGGAGAGAAATAAAAGAGAGGATTCAGGGGTTCAGCAGGACAGGTCTTGGTGTGGTGCTGAATGTCTTTGGCAAGGAGTAAACAGCAGCTGGCAGCCCCACCAAGGAACACCCACACACGAGGTCTAATCAACCTGTAGGACTTTCTAATTAACTTAATGAGGTTCAATCAAAAACCCAGAGCCAGCCATCAGATTTATTTAGCACAGGAATTCAATTCTCCACTCTCAGAGCCATCGGAGTGTGTCACATTTCAGCATAAAATACATGAAAATAGGAGAAATTATTGAAGAACCAGCCCAGAAAGTGGTTCCCAGACAACAGAGTTCTGGTTTCCTTTAGGATTAAGGTTTTATCCCATGTCAGTTTAGGCAGAGAACTTGGTCAGCACTTGGAACACCTCGTCCTACGGGATGTTACAACTTTTAAGTGTGTGGCAATACTAAAAATTGGAAAAAAGCAGCAGCTGAGCTCAAGTGTATGAAAGGAATTTATATCATGAGCTCACAACACTTTGAGTTCAATGAGAGGAGGCACCAGGCAGGTACCAGGATACAGAGCAATGCAGAGCCAGGTGGAAAGCCAAAGTTTCAATAATAAGCTTGTCTGGTCCCTCAGGAAAACAGGGACCATGAAGATGTGTCCAGAAGAAAAACACAAAAAAAAACAACCCACTGTAAAAAAACCCACTTTATTATTTTAATATCCATTCAGTAAAATTATCCTCTCACACAGCCAATGGAAAATTATCCAAATAGTCCAAATATTAACAAGACAAGACCAAAACCCTCCTATGAGGAAAGGCTGAGACAATTGGGATTGTTCAGCCTGGAGGACAGAGGACTCCAAGGTGACCTAACTGGAGCCTTCCAGTTTCTGAAGGGGGCTACAAGAAACATGGAAAGGGACTTATTTACAAGGACCTGTAGTAACAGGACAAGGAAGAATGGATTCCTGCTCACAGAGAGTAGGTGCATATTGGAGATTAGAAATAAATTCTTCCCTGCAAGGGTGGAGAGGCCCTGGCACAGGGTGTCCAGAGAAGCTGTGGCTGCCCCATCCCTGGAACTGTTCATGGCCAGGTTGGCTGGGGCTTGGAGCAACCTGGGATAGTGGGAGGTGTCCCTGCCCATGGCAGAGGGTAGAACTGGATGAGGTTTAAGGTCCCTTCCAACCCAAACCATTCAAGGTTCTGTAATCAGACCCAGCCAGCCAAGGACAGACTGCATGAATACAAGCACTACTTTCTCAGCCTTTCTTCCTTTTCCCAATTTAGGCAGGAACATCCCATCTATATTGCTACTGACTGTCACCTGCCAGCCACAATTTTAATTACCAAAGAGCAAAATAAAAATACAAGTAAAAGGTCAGAGAAGATTTGGAAAGGCAGCATACAAAACATATAAAGAAAACTTGGATTGTGACAACCTCTTCTTAGAGAAATAATTTTGTACAGTTAGAAATGACACACATTTGGACACTCACGCACCTTTTGCAGGCATTCCAGCACCTTGGCCATGTAGGCTTCCTGGCATGGGTAGGGCTGGAAGGGGAAATCCACTGTGACCCCATTCAGAGTGATCCTGGGCATGCTTCCTTCCCTGAGGAGCCTGCAAGGACGGACAGATGGTGAAGACCCTGCTGTCGTGGTGATCTCACACCGTGACAGGGCTGCAGAGACCTCAGACTTCACCTCGTTCAACCCCTGCCATGGGCAGGGCCACCTTCCCCTACTCCAGCTTGCTCCGAGCTGCATCAAACCTGGTTTTGGACACTTCCAGGGATGGGGCAGCCACAGCTCCCCTGGGCACCCTGTGCCAGGGCTGTCACCATCCTCACTGGGATGAATTCCCAGTATCGCAGCTACCCCTGCCCTCTGTCAGGCTGAAGCCATTCCCCTTTGTCCTGTCACTCCAGGCCCTTGTAAATAGGTTCCCTCCACCTTTGTCGGCTCCTTTAGGATCTGGAAGGAGCATTAAGGTCACAGCGTTTCGGACGGGCCGGTACCAGCGGCTCCGCACGGGACCCACGGGCACCCGGGACCCGCTCCCGTTCGCCCGGGCCGCACCGCCCGCTCCAGCCCGCGTTCCCGCATTCCCGAGTCCCCTCGGTCCCAGCCCGCTGTGCTCCAGGGTTCCCGAATCCCCGCATTCCCGTATCCCCACACTGCCGTGCCCCGGGGCTCTCCCGTCCCGGGGTCCCGGCGCTCCCGCACCTCCCGTT